>CM077090.1:127815986-128132066 GCA_039513925.1 Platanthera zijinensis
AAATTCATCAATGCTAGTAAGAGGTTGGAATCCTCTTTGTTTGGAAAGTGGGAGAGGACCATTCCCAAGCCTTCCAGTGCCTCTAGGACTTCTGAGGATACTAGAGCTGATGCAGCTAATTCCCCTACCCTAGAAGATTTTCCTCTCTCTGTCTCTCCCTCAATTCCCTCAGTCCCTACCTCCCAAAACAAATCCTATCCAATTCTTTCACCTTCACGACCTGCTTCACCTATCAAAATTTAGATCTCCCCAGATCATACTACTTCTCCTCATGCAGATCATACTGCTTCTCCTCATGCAGATCATACTGCTTCTCCTCATGAAGATCATACTGCTTCTCTTATCATTTCTCAATCATTATCCTCTCAGATTCCCTCTGAGCCCATCCAAAAGGATATTCCATCATCATCTCTTCCCTCTGATGCTCATCCATCCACTTCTTTTCCTGAATTCACTCATACAGATTTCCGTTCTGCATTCTCAGTTTGCTCAAATTGTGGTCATAAAACTCCTTACACAACCTCTGAGCCTGAACCCCGTTACCTCAATTTCTCAGATATAACCAAAGATCTTCTGCAATTCATTTCTCCTTCCTTATAGCTTCTTATAGAACAAGCTATAGCTCCTCTAACTGCCTCCATAAACACTCTTACACATAGAGTTGCTGCCCTTTCCTCTGTCCCTTCTTCTGTGGGCCTGGCTACAGATGCCTCTACAGCCAGGTAGGGGGAGATATCCAATGAAGAAGCTCCCATGCCTTCTCTAATAGTAATAGTTTCAGCAGATATGCATGAGGATGTCTCCTCAGATGATCAGATGGCTCTAGATACAGAAATTATTGATTTTGATACTGATTTAGAAGAAACAGTTCTTCCAGAAGTTTTGACTGTTGGTGATTGTTGCATCAATCCCACAATGGATATCTTTGAGTTGTTGAGTTCCTTCTGCACACTCTTTCTAGATTGTCTTCCAAATTTTAAGCTATACTCTTTGGCTATTATGTGTTGTACTCCCTCTCTAAGTCCTGAAGTTGTTAGACAACTAAAGGCAAGTTTTGTAGTTCCTCTGGCAGAACAGTCTGATGATCAGATGTCAAGATCTCCTGGTCCATCATATGTTTTGGATGATAGCCTCATTCCATGTCTTGATGATCTCATTGCACAAGATATTGCTATGGAAACTGCAGTAGTTCCTGCTGAAGTTATCCCTCCTCCAGTTGATAAGGAAATTCCAAGGGAAGTAATTAGAGAGATTGATGCACTGTATGATAATCCCCAAGGCTCATCTGATGATGATAAATTAGATAATTTAGTTTCTAATGACAGCAAAAATAAAGTGCCTAAGAAAAGGAATGCTCCACCTAAGGAAGTTTTAAAGCCAAATCCTCTTAATGACACTCCATACTACATACTCCAGAAGATTACTCCTTATCAAGGTATGCTTCATTGGATGTGGCTATTAAAGAATGAGCAGAAGGCTAGGAAGAAAAGTAAAAGGTACTCTCCTCATCCTCCTCAAAGGTCAGGAGAGGTCCTCCTCCTCCCCCCTCCAGCAGCAGGAGCCTCTGGTTTAGCAGCTCAAAGGTCTATATCTATTACGCAGACCTATCAAAGGTAGGACAGATCTTCAAATCCTCCACCTCCAGCTGGATCTTCAGAAAAACATTCTTTTTCTCAAAGGCCTATATCTTCTGGAAAGCCTAAAGGAAAACTTAGTGAAGTTCCTCCTCCCGGATCTTTGTACTCCAGTCAGAAGCAGCAGAATCCAATGTTTGAAAATTTCCAGGCTCAATCTACTTGGTTAAGAATTTCATCTCCAAAGTCAGTTCAGGAAGCTAGTTCAGAGAGACCATCTTCTCCTCCTCTTGATCCCGAGATTGACCCTAACTTCAGAATGGAAAGGTTGAATGAATTAGTTGGGCTATCTCAGATGAATAAAGCCAGGAAAGAAGGTCAGGATCCCTCTCAATTCACAACTATGTCATCATATAGAGAGAAAGAGCTTGAAAATTGCAGGTCAGCAAGAAAGTATTCAATCCATCAGAAGACAAGTCTCTTCATCTTGAGGCAGATGTGCCTAGAGTAGCATCTCAGAAGACTCTAGGAGATCAAGATATGAAGATGACAAAGAAAGAAGAAGAAGATCCTTCCAGTAAGATTATATTTACTAAACGCTCTTCTACTCCTCCTTCTGATAAACCCTAAGTTCTTTGAACCCTTTATTTTTTATCTGTTATTATTGCTCTATCTGGATTATAAGTGAATTATATGTTATACTATATCTGTTGTTTATTTTAATACCATATCAAATATCTATAGCATTGTATCGATTTTTGTTGTTTCCTTTATGTTGAGTGACCTCACCCAAATAGGGGGAGATTGTTGGAACCCCATGTTTGATTTGGGCTAGGTTCACACCTTGTTGTTTGACCCACTTGTATAGCCAGGGTCAAAGTCTAGGTCTAAGTTAGTCTTAGTAGAGCAGACCTCATAAAGACCAGCTTTAGACTACATTTCAAAAACCAAGACTTAGAAGAAATCTGTGGATCTGATATCAGTTCGACTTTTGTCGAATTCGGCTCGATGATCGTCTATCTCCGATCGATGATCGCAGAGGTAAAATCTCTGAGCTGATCTCGACGATCTCAGAACTCAAATCGATGATTTCCAGTCTCAGCTCGACGATCTTCTATCTAAGCTCTGCGATTATTTATCTGTGTTTGACTACCTTATTGTGCAGCTGTCTTGAAGATTACATTCTTATTTTGTCAAGGCTATTTATGGCATCAAATCTCTGGTAGTTAATGCTGATGCTATTAAGGCTTATAGCCGTTTCTATTGCAGCATTAACTATAGGTTTTAACAGAGTTATTATATTGTATTATATGCCAAGATAGTTGGGGAAATCATTTATTACAGATATTATAGCTATTTTCTCTCCTCGATTCCTGCCGAATAATTAAAGGAATGTTTTTGAAATTCAAGTCAGAAATTCTTTATCCTACTAAAAGAAGAAGGCTGTCGATTCCATTACAGAAAAAGACACACACAGAGAAAGACAGAAAATCATTCCTGATAACATCCTAAAAACATTCTGAAGCAAATCTTCATCAGTTTTTCTCATTCTGTCAGTGCTTTGAAGAAGAAGCAAGAAGAACAACTTTTACAAATCAAGAGTTTTTTGTTCTTCTCTTCCAGGGCCTTGCTAAGACATTCCAGCACCATCTGTCTAAAGCTCCTGGACCAAGTATCTCAGTTGAAGACCTACTCACCCTGTGCAAAGCTTCCCAGCCTGAACCCTTTTACATCTCAGGGGGAGCTTTGACAACATCTCTGAATCCACAGTCTTCTCATTGTTTTGAGAAAAGAAGACTTTCATCACTCTCTCATCCCCTTCTCTGTACAGGGTTTTAATTCCCTTCAAAATTATTCTGGTTCACAAGTCTCCTTCCAAAATACTTTGGTTGGTTTTTAGGCACCTGATCAAAAGCTAATTGTTGGCAGTCACCTGATCAAAACCTGAAGTGGATTCCTACGAAGGGTGGTAGAAAAGTGGATGTACCTAGTTGGGGAACCACTAAAAAATTCTTGTGTTGTCTAGTTGTACCTTTTGTGTTCTTGTGGGCTTGTGCTGTGGTTAAGATTAGCTTAGATTATTTGCTTTTATCTTTTCTGTAAAAAGATTTTTTATAACTCTATTCCCCCCCCCCCATTGAGTTATTTAGAGTTTATCACCCCTTTTTCTTTCAAGGGGGAGAATAAAATTCTGCTCTAATTAATTGGTATCAGATTTGGGGGAGGGGGAGAAATAAATGCTCCCATGCAACATACAAGTGGTATCATACAACTTACAGCAAAATAGGGAGAGCAGGTGATGCTCACCAAACAGGCAGGAAATGTTGTAACCTTCCAAGATCTGCTCTGTTATGATAATAAATTTTATTGCTGCATATGTTGTGTGTATCATTGACTAAGTATTGTGAACAATTTGAATAATGTTTTTTACTACTTCAAATAGGGGGAGATATTTGGGTCCATTAATCCACATTACTTAGATTTGTAAGAAGTCAAACAAGTCAATGACACACTCAAAAGTTGTATTTGATGTGCGTTTGAGTTTATGCATGCAGGTTGACACCAAGCAAGTTAGTGGACAGGCAGGAATTTGCCTAAGTCCACAGGCATTGTGTGAAGCAAGCTTAGTCAATGCCAGGTGTAGGGTGAAAACTTGAAGAAATGACTAAGGACAAAAATGTCGAGACAAAAGTGTCGAGATAGCTATGTCAAGACAATTCAGTTATCTCAACACTTAGAAAATCAAGCCAGCTGAAAAATGCTGGATAGGCTGGAAATCTTCTAAGTCCACAAGCATTGAGGGAAGTCTATACACTCAACGCCAGGTAAGCAAAATCGTTGAGTATAGCTAGGTTAGTATATGCCTAAAAATTTGCAAGCTGAAATTATGGCTAAGGCCACTGGCGTTGAGTGTAGTCTACTCACTCAATGCCATACAGCTAAAAGCTGTGAGACAGGCAAATCCTAAGAAGAAATAGCTGAAAATATTATTAAGTCCACAGGCATTGAGTGAAGTGTACTCCCTCAATTCCATACAACTAAAAGCTATGAGAGAGTCAAAGCCACAGAAAATTAGCATAAATATTTGACTAAGTCCACAGGCATTGAGTGAACTCCACTCACTCAACGCCATAACAGCAAATTTTTTGAGTATTGCTCTGTCAGTCAAAGCCATAGAAAATCTATGTAAATATTTGACTAAGTCCACATGCGTTGAGTGAAGCTTACTCACTCAATGTCATGTGATATAAAGCGTTGACTGATTCTCATCCAGTCAGAGCTAGTGTTTTCAGACACAAAAAAATGGCTAAGTCCAAATGCATCGAGTGTAGCTTACTCACTCAACGCCAGATAACAGAAGAATATCTGTTAAGTAGTTTGGCATTGAGTGAAGCTTACTCACTCAACGCCAAGTGACTGAAAGATTGGCTAAGGCAAAAAGCATTGAGTGATGAAGAGACACTCAACGCTCTCAATGCCAGAGAAGCAGAAATATTTTCTAAGGTAAAAAGCATTGAGTGGATTCAACGCTCTCAACGGCCAATGGTAGAGAAATTTTTCTAAGTGTTTTGGCGTTGAGTGATGGTTGCTCACTCAATACCTAATGACAGAAATTTTGTCTGAGTGTTTTGGCATTGAGTGATGCTTACTTACTCAATGCCTATACTACTGATGTTTGATTTTGGCTAAGTCCACATATGGTGACATCAGCATGAGTCAGCAAAAGTCAACAAATTCAACGCATTTCAAATTCTTTGTGGGAAAGATGGAGTATGTCATTGATTGCACTGACGGGCAGCTTTTGTCATCTTCTGCAATTGGAAGGTGGTAAATCGACAATTAAGGCTGGGATCCACAACGCAAAGAGCCATTGATCGATGAGAAATAAAATGGAAAGATTGGTTGGGCCGACAATAAGCAATTAGGGTTTTCTGAATATGCAAAGCGGAAGAACTTCGTCTTCCTCCTCGCCATTAACGTCGAGCCTAAAGCACAAGTTATGATTAAAGAATCTGAAAGCAAAAAGTGATAGTTGCTACAATATTCATCTGCGACAGCAAGGTAATGACTTATTCCTGAAAGAGAAGAAGTAGAGATTTCTGCAAGCTACTTCCAGAACAAGCCATGATTCATCTAAAGATATCTGTCTACTTGTTATTGTGAAGAAGAGGTTAGGGGAGACTCATTTTCGGCCAAAGAAGACAAACACAAAGATTTTTCTCTAGTGTCTGATAGTTTCAAATCTTTGTTTTTTTTCTGTAGGATCCAATCTTGGATCTGAGTGTAAGATTCTTGAATGAATGCGAGTATAGGCCTGCGTTATAAAGGCTGAGGTAAGATCTGTTATAGATCTGAGTGTAGGATTCTTGTGTGAATCTGAGTGGTAGGCATGTGTTGCAAAGGCTGAGGTAGGATCTAGTTGGGATCTGAGAGATAGGGGATATTGCCTTAGGTGTAAGTCTTAAAGAAGACTGAGTGGTCCTGTGGGATCGTGTTGTAAGCTCCTTAGAGACGATTTTTAGGGGAAGAGCCTTGTCTAACACACTATTAGAAGGGCGCCGAGGGATAGTGGATTTACCCAAACTCCGGGGAACAACAATAAAATATCTATATCGTCTGGTTGATGTTCTTGAAATCTTAACTTAAGAAATCACCAAGCACAACAAATAAGGTGTAGGTCTAGATAATTAAAAAGGGACCTTAAACCTATTAACCCCCCTCTAGGTGTTAGTTGGCCTTGAAAACAAAGTCTTTCAAGCATGTTAGGTAGATAACCTTAGTTGTAAATTCTTATTAGTATGAGTTAATTGACTCATTTGCAATAGTTTTCTATCAGTTTGACCAAAAGTTTGGCCTAGCACGGTAGAGGAGTTAAGTTGATAAATTTTCTACAATATTATTGAGATAATTGAAAAGAAGCTCAATGACCCCTCTCTGTCTCAGTTATATCATTGAGATAGTCTTCTTTCTTTATTTTAAAATCATTTTCAACAGTTTGATATTTTATGCCTGATCAACCATGTTATGTAGCACTTCATTTCCTTTTAAACTTGGTAGACACACACACATACACACACACACACACACACATATATATATATATATATTTTAAGCTAAGATTTAGTTGAGAACATAAAACTAAAACCCTAGAAAGCTGTGGACTTTGTTTCATCATTCTCAATAACTAGGTTTTCTCTCAATGGTGCCAAAAGCATTGAAAATCATACATGAAGGACATGAGTTAGTGTGATTTGTGTTCCGGCATGCTCTAGAGAGGATTCAAGAAGTTATCAGAATGCTGGAAGCCGTAGGGTTTGAATTCCTTCTATCTAAACCTTGTACAATCCTAAAAGAAGAGGTCCTGGAACTCTACTATCATGTTCCAGAATGTCTATTAAAAGTAAGGTAGGTGAGGTAAAGTAAAGATAACCCCTAACTAGATTGCCCAGGCTTTATACCTTCCCTCTACTGACATTGAAGAGGACCAAGAGATTTCAAAACAAGAAGTAGTAGATGCCTTAGAATGGTGTGAGTTCACAGGTGAGAAATATGGATCCCTGGAAAGGAAGTACTTTAACCTTAGAGGTAAACTTCTTATAGATATTATTGGGAAATCCATCCTATATAAGAAGGATCCCATGATAGGTTCTCCAAACCTATGTTTGAATTAGTCACAAGAGTAATTCTACAAAAGAAGACCTACTGGGCCCTAGTTGTATTCCAAAATTTCTAAGTTGCCTTCAATTTCAAAACTTAGGCAGAATCCTCTCCTTATATCTCATAAATGCTTACCCTGAACATTTCAATAAAAAGTAAGGAGTTAAAATCCATTACATGAAGAGGATGGATATAAAGACTTTGGAAAGATACACAAGGTTGTTGACCAAAAGCCAAGCTGAGAAGTAGGGTAAGAGCAAGAAGAAGGGAAAGAAAGAAGTCATGGAAGATGACTCTGATTCTGAACATAAAAACCAGGATAGGGATTACAGTACACCAATTAATAATCCCTACTCGCCACCTTCTATTAGAGATAAAGAAAATCTTCAGGACATTAATATTCAAGTAAATCCTGAAGAAGCTGGTACAAGCTTACCCCTGAAAGAGGTAGCTACTGTTGAGGGGGAGCCAAATGTTCTAGAGAATTCAAGTGCCGCAGTTGAGGGGGATGTGGTTGGACTTGATGAAATTGATTCTTTGGATAAATTCCTAAGTCAGAATTATTTTCAAGTTGAGTGGGAGCCATAATCTGAGGTCCTTGCTCTAGAGAAAGTTCCCTAAATCCACAGAGGCTGAGACAACTCCACATGCTAAGCTAGCTGGTTAAGAAGACCTAGGGATAAGCCTAATCCAAGAGTCCACTCAAGAAATACCTCAAGTTACCCAAACTCAGCCATCCACAAGTACATCAGATAGTTCCATCCTCACTTTAACGAAAGCTCTACTGGATGGCAAGCTTCAACTTTGAAGTCTTATATTGATTAGTTAGTTAAGAATATGAGAGCTAAAATCTTGTTAGAGGTTCTTAAAGTTAAAGCTGAGATAATGGATGATTTAAATTCTATGAAAGGAAATATTGAACATATAAATGCATAGATCACTTAATAGTTTAATAAAGCTGATAGCACTGTGCACCAGAATGTCAAGATCCCAACCTCAATGGATGAAAATATGAGACTGACTACACAGGACATTACTAGTGTAAAGAATTATGTTAGCCAAACAGATAAGGTAATCGGGCAACCTGTGGACCATATTAAGGAATATGTGTATTCAACTAAAATTTAAGCTATGTAGCTGGCTGAGTAATCAAGAGATATTCTTCTAGAAGGCAATGAAAACATATTTCAAACTTTGTCTAGCTGATTTGAGGCCAACACCTCTCATCTGGACAGCAAAATCTTTGAAGAAGTCAAAAAGGGGGAAAATATCAATGTAGAGCAAGCTCTATGGGTTCGTCAAAGAATCATGACTACTCTCTATTTACCTCTTCTGGATGCCAACAAGCCTTCTGATTTTTATTTCAGGGCTCAATAAAGGATAGTTCAGGATGATCAACTATCAAAGAGAAGGAAGAGAGAAGGACTCATGCTGCATAAGGAATTCATGGCTCAGAAGAGAGTTGAACAGGAAGATGATCCTGGTTATGAATATTGGAGTGATGATTCTCAGAAAATCATCATCAATGATTGGATAAGTCATGGATAAGTCCTGAAGAACATTGATAGTGTTTATACTTCAAAAAATGGATCAAACATTTGGAAAGACAGTCTCTAAAAGAAAGAGTTTTTAAGGAAAATCTAGCGAGGAAGAAAAATCCAAGGAGGATGAAATCAAAATATATTCCAAAACTCTTCCTATACTTCAAGAGACAAGAGATTAAAGTCAAGGCTACTGAAAGAAGAACAACTAAAATAAGTGAATGTTATCAAGCTCAAGCACACAAGAGGAAAAGTTTAGACTCAGCTGAGATGACAAACTAGCCAGTAGACAATCATCCAATGCTTTAAAATTACTTGAGATGTATCTGTGTTAAATTATAAATGGACTTATATTCATACAATTAATTCCTCTAGCTGATTATATATATATATATATATCTATGGTGTTGTGCGCGTTACTTCACTTGTACATTATTATTATTCACTTCTAGTTATCTATGATAACATGATTCAATTATTAAATTATGATTTCTTTTGGTAATGCACCTTAACATTGATAAGTGTTCTGCCTTCTTCAAATATTGAGAGATTGTTGGGAATATTTCCCTGAATATTCCAAGATTTGAAGAAGCAATACTTACAATGTTAAGTACATATTGTATTTTATAACATATCTGTTTCATGATTATGCAAGATATATTTTATTGACTCTAAAACATGTTTAGAGCAGAGAAGAGAAGATACTGTTGAGATCATTATATGACTCTCCATGGTATCAGTATATTCGTGGTGAAAGACTCAAAAGCAAGCTCTAGCTATAAAAGACTATACCATTAATATCGGTATATGGTACTCCTCTATGCCGTTGAGAACGTGGAGCTCTACGAGTCTAGATCGTGGAGAAGATGAAGAAAGGAGCAATTCTCATTGTCAAGGTTGATACCGTTGGGAAAGAAGATTCTGCTCAATGATCTTGTGAAGACTAGAAAAAATGTTATCGTTGAGCCCGTACAGTCTGACAGGATTCAAAATTGGCACTAGTGCATAAAGAAGGGATAGAGTTATTCTATTCGTGTTCATACCATTGATAAGATATTTCTTGTGATCATTGATGAAAGCAAGGGTATAAAGGGATTTGTTAGGGTTATGTAACAGTGCCTGTGCTATTTTTCCATTACTCTGAAAGAACAATCGTGAATCAAAAGCAACGTAGTGTTTAAGCAAGCTAGTTATTTCTGAAGATTTTCAGAAGAATAGAGTAGAGTCTATCAACTGGAACCAAAGCTAGGTCCTCTACTTGTCGAATAAGAAGATCAAGAAGGAAAGCCCTAATTTTATTCTACTTGAAAATAACTGCTAATGGGCTCTTTCCTGATACTTGTTATCACAGCAAGAACAACATAAAACTTTGAAGATTCAAGGTCTATTTACTTTAGTCATATGTTATAAACTCTACTTCAATTACTTTTGTGAACTTTATGATAATTCTGAGTTATAGGGATGTACTCCAAACCCGAGTATATGGCTTGGTGATAAGCCTGAGTGTAGGACTTGGTGAAAGTCTGAGGTACAAAATGAACTGGGTTTCTGAGCTATATGAGTGGGAGGACTTTGAGTTGTAGGGCCTATGTTCCTGAGTGTAGTACTTCTTGATAAGTCTGAATGTAGGTCCTGTGTACCTGAAATAGGGTCTTGGAGTAGACCTGAGAGATCCTAAGGGATCTGTGTTGTAAGCTCTGAGGAGCCAATTTTTGGAGGAGTTTGCTGAGTCTAGCTCACTACTAGATAGGTGTTGGGGGAAAGTAGATGTATTCATATCCTGGGGAACCACTATAGATAGCTATGTATTGATCTATGCTTACTGGTTGTGTTTTACTCTACTTATATTTACAGAAATAAAAAAAAATTTAAAGTACCAGTCCACACATTCACCTCCCCTCTAGGTGATTTTGACAACCGATAATAGCAAATTATCATGTATATACATGTTTGTATTTGATATATGTTCAAGTTCAACATATACAGGTTGTCTAATGTTCTATGATTAGATAGATTGAATCAGTAAGAAATTTGGTTGGCAGAAAATTGCCGAAGTCCATATGCATTGAGTGATAACACTTCACTCAACGCTAGAGGCCTAGAAGAGTTGATAGAAGCTCAGGAACTCAGATCCTCAGTTATAACGCCCCTTAATTTTCGATAATTCTTTTGATCCCTTTTGTGACGTAAGGGCGTTAGGTTGATGCGTAGTTAGCGGGGCGTCGTTGTTAGTTCATAATTTTAGTCATCGGAATTAGAGTTTTTGACTTGGGAAGATTTAAGTGGTTAATTTTAGCGTGTTTGTGAAATTTGGTTTGTCGGATCCTGATTTCGACTTCGCCGTTGGATTCGTAGCACCGACAATTAGGTTTGGTGCTAATTTCATCGAAAACCGAGACGTATTAGTAATTCTAGTCATTTTAGATTTATTGAAAATTGTATTAATGATAATATAGATATATATATATTTAAAACAAACCCTATTCATTGTCTTCCTAAACGGTCAGCCCGAAGAAGCGGAAGAAGAAGCGATGAGTTGGCCTTCACGAAGTCTTCCGGCCACCGCTTATCGGAGATTCGGTGCACGAAATCCTCGACGGAGCATAAATTCGGAAAGCTCTCTCCGATTTCTTCGTTTGCACATTGCGTTTTTCCCATTTCATGAATTTTTTGTCATTAGGGTATGTTACCTTAACCCTTATTTTGTCCGAAAAGTTTAAGAAATCGTAGATGAGGGTTCTTTCGGCTGATCCTTGCATCGAAGCACTCTAGGGGATTGCTTTAGAAAGATGTTGAGGCAAGTGGTGATTTCTCCCTCCCTCTTATTAGTTCCTTTGTTCTTGTTTCCTCTCCCTTCTTTCCCTCATAGAGTATAGGATAAGTGAAGGGTTTAATCATGTCTGAATTCGTCGAGTAGGGTAGAACTTCTGCTGAGACCAAATTCATTTCGTCGAGTATAATTCGTCAATTATAATGCGTCGAGTATAATTCATCGAGTAGAGTATGGTTCGATCTGAGACCAAGTTCATTTTTCAGATAAAATTTGTCGATTATTCTCAACGAATTCGTCGAGTGAATTCTATGAGTTAGATTTCAATTCATCGAGTATTCTCAATGAATTTGTCGGGTGTCTTCAGTGTTTGGTGTTGAGTGTGTTGATTTCACTAAATATATTCGTCGAGTATTCTCGACGAATCTATCGAGTATCCAGGGAATATGTCGAGTGTTCAGGAGAGCCTAAGTATAATTCATCGAGTAATCTCGACGAATTCATCGAGTATCCTCGGGTGTTCTTGAATTAATTAAGTTGATTTCATCGAGTCTGTCATGAATTCATCGAGTATCGTTGAATCTATTAAAATTTTGTTGAGTCTTATTCGTCGAGTTTATCCATCGAACCAAGTCATATTCGTTGAGTGAACTAGGAAATCATCGAGTGCTTTCGATGAATCTGTGTGGACTTAGAAACTTTTTAACGAGTGACCTTCCTATTCGTCGAGTATGCCATAGAGAAATTTTGGGACTTTTTTCTTCCTCTTCATCATTGGGGAATTCCGATGCTTAGATTTGGGTTTTATTAGTGTTTTTAAGAGTTTCATTATGGGCTTTAGGTGGGAGTGGATAAAGGACAACCACCCCAATGTCGGTTTGTGAATCATTACGTCTGGTGGGTTATTCTTCTCTTTTTATGGACTGCCGTGTTATGTTGGACAATGTGGCCACCACCAAAGTGACTTTTTGAGATGTTTGATTTGATAGTTTGTGTTGGATAATGTGTCCACCGGCTCAGTACATTTTTTTACTAGTATTAATGATTCACATGTGAGCTAATCGATCTCTTTCTTTTTACATACAAATATATATTCATTTGCATACTCTTGCAGATATTATTGAAGCTTGGCTTTATACCGCACTTGGTGCACCTTCTCTTACTTAAACCTTGTAAATTATTCATTACTTATTATTTTAGGATTTATGTTGTGGTTTTACAGCTAGCTGTCTTGGGTTGGTAACCCTTTGAATCCTCTACTTTATTTACTTTTGTTCTTTATTGTAACTTATTTATTTCTTGCTAAGGCATTTTTTCTTTTGAATGCCTCAAGCTCGAAGCAGTAGCAGTCCGAGCAGCTAGAGTTGATGGTTCTTGGTATGGGCTTAGTAGCTGTGGTTTTCTTCCCTCACCTTTATGACATAGTTCTATTATTCTTGTTTTAGTTCAGACATACATTTGTTCTTGTGGGTTCATGTCAGGTTGTTGGCACCCACAGGGAATTATTGTAGATGATAGACCATTTGCTAGCTACTATACTATTTTACTACTACTTGTTGTACTTACTTGCTCTTTGGGATGGTTTTATGTAATGTTTGCATGTTAGTTACTTTCAAAATATGAAAAAGATAAATACTTTTACCTTGTATTTATAGCATCTCTTTAAATAAAATAATCACTTTATTTTTAATGAACGTAAAAGCTCTTTTTGTACTTATACTAAATTTAAAGGGGTGCATATCATAAATAGTCTAGTTGGATCTTCATACTCATATAGGATAATGAATGAAACAAACCATGTATTTTCCGCTGCATATATATATATATATCCGTGGACTCATTGATCCATTGAGTCGAGGGACACATCCATAAAACTCGAACTTAAACTATATTTTCATCATAACAAACTTGAGAAATTTCATGAAAAGTGTTAGGAGTAGGTTATTTCCTGAGCGTCTGTAGTTGTCCCCATGCATGTTGTTAAATCATGGTGCATATATTCTCTTACTCTGATATATTAGTAAATGTTGAGAAAATGCGGGTTGTGATAGTTGGTATCAAAGGGAGGTTGGTTTAATAAATTGATTGAACGTCTATCTCTGGTAAGGTTTTAGTTGTCTTGTCTCATTGCATACACATATGGATGTGTCATCAGTATGGCTTAACGAAAGCATGAACACTCCACTCATAAGTATGACAAGAAGTATACGGGGCCTATTATGTAGTATGGGATGCATAATATAAGTTTGTATACGGATTATCATAGAAGGCCACATATGACTGTTATGTAGTATGAGATGCATAACAATCATCACATGAATGCCCATTAGATTTTGCTATTTCATTACATGCGATATTATATAGTATGGGATGCATAATATTTTATGTGTACGCCGCTCATAACATGCATTAAGGCATTTACTAAAATGCAAAGCACATCATGCATGATATAATGACGCGCGTCGCGAGCGCCTTTTGTTTATTTTAACTTTATCTTTATAGATAGAAGAGAAGTGAAGGGTTTTTTATTTAGATATAAGAGGGCGGAGCTCGCGGGAGATTTTTTCGTTTTAAGGAAAAGAGGCAAGTGCACCTATCGCGTGTAGTACAGGATATTCTGGTGGGGAATATCGGGGTTATATTATTCTCTGGGATGGGTTTACTATTCCTACTCTTTCCCTGGAGGGACTATTATTTTATCGATAAAATTTGGGTGGGTGTTGTTTAATTAAGGCGGATAAATATAAAAATACAGAAAATAAAAGTAGAAAATGTTGATGAAGAAATAGCGCAACAGTACAGAAGGAATTTGAACGAAACTACTTTTAATCACTAGAGATCCTAAATTCAAATTAATTAAAAGACGACTTAGACGTGGAAGCTCCAAAAGAATGAGCTCACCTATCTCTAGGGATATCGGTCATCTGAACATTAAGACAATTTGATCGAACGCTAGTCCGACAAAGGAATCCTCTTAATGCCCTCATTACGCTAAGAACCCCGCTATTGGGTGGGGAACCCAGTCCGGTAAAATTACGCTTCACCTCTCTCGAGGGTATGCATGCAATTCTCTTTACCCAAGGGTGATCAATTCATACGCACGGCCTCTCGGCAAGCTAGCGTATGGACAACAAAAATAGAGTTCACACATCGATATGTGGTTCTACGTGTCGTATACCCGGGGCAAACCTTAAGTGCTTTAATTAAAGCGAAAAATGAGACCTTTATTTATTTAAAGCGATTTTATCTGTCCCAATGCTCTTCAATACTGAGGGCTAAGAGTGATTAGCCACACATCGGAATGGGGATGACTATTGAAAAAAATAGAAAATGCTTAATTGAAATGCAAGTCCTACTCAAACGAGTAGGCGGGAAATTAAAGCAGTAAAGAAAGCTGAAAATGAAAGCAGTAAAAGTGCGAGTCCTACTCAAATGATTAGGCGGGAATTGAAAGCTGTAAAATTGTGAGTCCTACTCAAATGAGTAGGCAGGAAATGAAAGCATAAAATTGTGAGTCCTACTCAAACGAGTAAGCGGGAAATTAAAGATGAAAAAGCTATCTCATATATACACGTACACTCTACATAAATAAAGCACACACACACACTCTACATAAAAAAAAATGCACACACTCTACATAAATAAAACACACACACTCTACTTAAATAATGAAAGCGATAAAAAACTAACTCATACACTCACCCACACAAATGAAAATAAGAATAACAAAGTGACTGATAAATCAAAACAACTACATTTCTACTGCTAGAAAGTGGTAGAAATGCATAAAAAGAGAAAATAAAAATTAAACGAGCAAAACATTTTTGAAAATTTAAAACAAAAATCAAAGTGTTTGAAAAATTAAAATGACTAGAAATCCATTCTTATAACTCCGTAAAAGTGCGTAAAAAGTGGAAATAAAGTAAAAAAGAACGAAAAGTTTTATGACCAAACAAAGAAAATCTAAGTTAGAGAGAAATGAAAACCACTTTGAATACATTTTTACGGATTTATATGAATGAATAAAAAGCAATAATATCCTAAATCTAAATAAAGATAAGTAAAAATAACTAAACAAAAAAACATAAAATCCATACTCATACCCACATAAATAGAAAAAATTAAGAAAAACAAAGACAAATAAGATTGATGAAGGGGGGGGGGCACATAGATGCGATCCATAACAACGTAAGGAGGAAAAAGCTACAAATTTTATTAAGATGAAAGTTGATTACAAAGCTAAACAAAAAAAAGTGAGGGGGAGAAATTCTCCTAACAAAGCATGAAAAGCACTTAAGCAGCCCTCCTAACATCAAAATGGTCCAATGAGACAAACATTGGTGCTTATAGAAACTTTTTATTTATAGACAAAAAAGGGGGTGACACGCCCCTGGTAACGGGCGTGTAGGGGGGAGTGTCGGGTCTGGTGTGCTGAAGATGTTGAAATTTCGTTTACTGGCCAATTTCTGGAAGCATCTAGAACGGGACACGTGGAGGTCACGGGCATGTCAAGCTTTGTCATGGGCGTGTAGGTGGGTGTATAGGGGGCGTGATAAGACACCTTGTAAATTTGATGTCGGCAGCAACTAATCTTGGATGGGTGGAGTGGTCACGGGCGTGTCAAGCTTGGTCACGGGCATGTCAGGCTGGGATCGATGAAGGTTGAATGTCGAGCGGCGTGACACAGGTGTGTCGGGCATGGGACAAGGGCGTGTACCTTTAGAATTTTTGACTTTTTCTGAAAAATTTCAGAAAACAAATTTAAAGTTAAGTTAGAGTAATATTTACAAAAAGGAACATTTTATTGAACAAAAACAAATAAAAATAACAAAAATAAACTAAAATGACTTAAATAAAGTACTATAAAATACGTATATTTATAACTTATCACATAACATAGCATTAGCACGCGTGCCAAGTTAATATATACAAGATTACATACGTACATACGTACACACATGGTTTTAATGCAAAGGAATAAGAATTCATGCATTCATATTATATGCACACAAGTCAATAGGATGATGGTATATCATCCTCAGTTAAAGCATAACATTACTTTTGAAAATCCCAGTACAAGGTAATAACAAGAGCAAGTATTTATTCATGTATGTTCTAAAATGAATTGAGTAGTTCTAGCGTTAAGTAAGGATTGACGAGTTATTTATTGTATTATTAGGAATGCCGCCTAAGCGTGTTGTGATAAGGTCGACTCCCCAGTCTGAGGGTGTCGTCAGGGGCGCAGAGTGAGGCCATGATTGAAGGGCTACGGTAGAAAAATAAGGCTTTATCAAGGAAGATGGTTGCTATGCAATTGCAGATTCAGGATTTGTTGACTACCTCCTTAGGGCAGCAGCCTGTAGTGCAGAACATTACTGTGGGTCAGACTGTACCTATTCCTCCAACTCCTCTTGTGCCTCCTGTTCTGCTGCCACAGGAGATGAATTTCATTTCACACTTCAAACGATTATGCCCCCAACTTATGATGGGATATCTGAGAGAAAGAGAGCCTCTTAGAGGGTTATTCATGGGAATCTTTCAAGGGAATGTTGCAAAAGAAGTTTATACCGTCTATCGAGCAAGACCGCTTGATGAATAATTTTCTGCACCTGAAGCTGAGGCAACTCACTGTTAATGAATATGAGATAGAATTCAGTAAGTTGAGCAGGTTTGCTCCAGATTTAGTGGCCTCTGAGGCAGGAAGGGTGAAGCGATTCATATGAGGACTTCATAGTGACATCCAGCAGTTGGCTAGCGCATACCGGTCAGAAAGGTATGTTTAGGCAGTGGAAGCAACTTCTAGAGTCAAGGCTATCGATAATGCCAAGATTTGAGGTACGCAGATGAGGAAGGACAAGTGAAAGTATGATGATAGTGGAAGCTCTCGGGCATCTTGCCCAACTTCAAAGAAAGGAAGTAAGGAAGTGTGTAGTTTCTTTGGTCGGTCAGGCCATCTCTTCGAGAAGTGTTTCAAGAGATTGGGAGCTCAGAAGCAGCAGCAGGTACTTACAATTCAGAGCATGCATAAAGGAGATCTGGTCTGTGCTTCGTGTAAGAAGAAGGATGATGACGTTGCCCATTGTTGGACAAAGGATAAGGTCTGCTTCCAGTATGGGCAAAAAGAGCATTTGAAGTCTAAGTGCCCATGGTCTTAGCACCTGCTGTAGCCAGTTCTGCTTTATGCCTTGAAGCCACTGCAATATCTGGATAAAGGGAAGGGCAAGTTGAATGTGGTGACCTTGGAAGAAGCGCAGACTTCCACCCAAGTGATCTCAGGTTAGATTCCAATCTGGTTCTTAGCTTTCAGCTTTAGTTCCAATGTTGTTCGGCTAGCTACATATACGATTTTATAGGGAATTTTAAGGTAAAGAACCATTGGGCGTGCGTTATTTTTGATTTTGGTGCTACCAACTCGTTCATGGCTAGGACTTTTGTAGAATATCACCGTATGACCCTCAATCGATACGGCGATTTGTTTCTTATTAAGTTTCCCTTTGGTGACTCGGTGGTGTCAGATCAGGGAATCCAGAGTTATCCTATCCTTTTAGCCGACTTCCTAGCATTTGCCGATTTGAGGGTGCTAGACCTAGAAGACTTCGATGTGATTTTTGGAAAGGACTGGTTGTTTAGGTATGATGATGTTATCCAATGCAAGGTTAAGCATTTGTACATCAAGATGGACAAAAGCCACCCCATGAGTGTGTATGGATTTTTGCGCCAGGATTCCCCGATTATTTCCGCAGTATGTGCTCGGAACTCTAGATTCTAGTTGTCTTTCCTATCTTATTTCTATTTAGGTAACTGTTGGTGGTTTTCCACGTATCAAGGTTATTTATATAGTGCAAGAGTTCCCCAATGTTTTCCCGATTAGTCTTACTTGTTTTTCGCCTGAGAGGGATGTGGAATTTGTGATTGATCTTGAGTCGGGTACTCGCCCTATCGCTAAGGCGCCATACTGTATGGCCCTTTATGAGATGGAAGAGTTGCATGCCCATCTATATGAATTGCTTCAGTGTGGATTTATTCGGCCAAGTTCTTTGCCTTAGGGTGCTCCCGTCTTGTTTGTGAAAAAAGAAGGATGGTTCCATGAGGCTGTGCATTGATTATAGGGAATTGAATAAGGTAACCATTAAGAACAGGTATCCTTTGCCGCAGATAGATGATTTGTTTGATCAGTTGCATTGTAGTACAATTTTCTCGAAGAATGATCTTCGTTCGGGCTACCGTCAGTTGAGAATCCGTGAGTCGGATGTTCCTGAGATAGTTTTTGTGCTTGGCATTGACATTTTGAGTTTTTCATGATGTCCTTTGGACTGACAAATACACCCTTTGCCTTCATGGAAATAATGAATAGAGTGTTTAAAGATTTCATGGACCATTTTGTAGTCGTTTTCATTGACAATTTTCTAGTATATTCCCGGAGTGCTGAGGATCATGCTCAGTATTTGCGACAAGTTTTGTCTACCTTAAGGGAGCATAAGTTGTATGCGAAATTGAGTAAGTGCGAATTTTGGCTTCCTCAAGTGTCTTTTTTAGACCATGTTGTGAATAAGGATGGAATTTCTGTTGACCCAGAAAAGATATCAGCCATATTGTATTAGAAAAGACCTACCATGCCTAAGGAGATAAGAAGTTTCTTAGGGTTGGAAGACTATTATAGAAGTTTTGTGGAGGGATTTTCATCATTGTCTGCACCCTTGATAATGCTTATGTAGAAGAATGTTGTGTTTGTTTGGATTGATGAGTACGAAGGAGCCTTTCAGGAATTGAAAAAAAGACTATGCATTGCTCTAATATTGGCTTTGCCTATTGAAGGATTGGAGTATACTGTTTATGTGGATGCATCGCATGTTAGGCTTGGATGTGTCTTGATGCAAAAAGGAAAAGTGATTGTGTATGGGTCGAGGCAATTGAAGGATCACGGAAAGAATTACCCTACGCATGATTTCGAGTTTGCGGCAGTAATATATGCCCTAAAGCTTTGGAGACATATGTTGTATGGCGCGCTATGCAAGATTTATACAGACCACATGAGCTTGAAGTAGGTCTTCACTCAGAAGGAGCTAAATTTGCGCCAGCATGGATGGTTGGAGTATGATGCAGATTATGAGGTCGATATCCTTTTTCATCCGGGCAAAGCTAATGTGCTAGCCGATGCCTTGAGTAGGAAGACCACATAAATCTTTAATCTTTCAGTGCAAATATTAGTTGAGGAGTTTTTACTAATGAATATAACTGTTGGGAGTAGAAAATCACTGAGTAGCTTTGAAGTGGCAGTGACTTCATAGATTATGCTTATAAGGATACTTCAGAAGGACTGTCAAGATTTAGAGCACATTTGAAGTAGAACTGAAAAAGTGGAATTTCCAGACTTTTTGATTGTTGGAGTGGGTACTTTGAAGTACCGTGGCAGATATTGTATTCCAGATGTTGGTGATATTCGGTCAAGGATTTGCTGTGAGGTGCATGAGTCTAGTGTTGCATATCACCCTAGCTCTACAAAGATGTATAGAGATTTGAAGCAGATTGTTTGGTGGTATGGGATGAAGAATGATATAGCTAAGTTCGTGTCCGAGTTCTTCACCTACAAGCATGTTAAGGCGGATCATAGTAGGCCGGGTGGCAAGTTGACGCCTTCGGATATTCTAAGTTGGAAGTGGGAGAGCATTTCAATGGATTTTATTACAGGTGTGTCGAGGTCTCCCCGAGGGTGTGATTCTTTGTGGGTAGTAGTTGATAGATTGATTAAATGTGCCCACTTTGTGCCTTACAGGATTGGCTATTCCATGAAGAAGATAGCGGATTTATATTTAGATGAGGTTATCAGACTGCATGGAGTGCCAGTATGTATTGTGTCAGATCGAGACTCCAGATTTATGTCGTATTTCTAGAAAAGTTTGCAGGAAGGTTTAGGCACTGACCTTAGGTATTCAACTGCTTTCCACCTGTAGACAAATGGTCAAACGAAAAGAGTTAATCAAATCTTGGAATATATGATCAGATGTTACATTCTTGACCATGGTGGGGCTTGAGACCAACGTCTTACACTAATGGAATTTGCCTATAATAATAGTTATCAATAGAGTTTGCATATGGCCCCCTTTGTGGCTTTGTACGAGAGGCATTGCAAAACTCCTTTATTTTATGCTGAAGTTGGTGAGAGACCGTTGTTAGGTCCAAAAGCATTGGAAAAATGCATATTGTTGTAACGTATGTTCATGATAAGCTTCATGTAGCTTAGGGCGATATGAAAAGTATGCAATTCGACGGAGGGTTGATATGGAGTTCGTAGTTTAGGACATGGTTTTCCTGAGGGTTTCTCTGATGTCAGGTGTTAAGAGGTTTGGTAGGAACCATAAGTTGGATCCCAGGTATGTGGGACCTTTCTAGATCATCGGAGTATCAGCTTATTGTCTGGATTTCCTCACTACCTTCCTTGGTCTTCACGATGTGTTTCATGTGAGCCAGCTACGAAAATGCGTTCTTAGTGATCGGCATGTCCTTGAATTTATGCCTATGTTGTAGCCTAATCTTTCCTATGTCGAGGATCTTGTTCGTATTATGGATACTTAGGATCAAGTGTTGGGGAGAAAGACTATACCCATGGTCAAAGTTCTTTGGCAAAATCAAGATGTCGAGAGTGCGACATGGGAGTTGGAGTCAGCTATGAGAAAGGATCATCCTCACCTTTTCTCCCAGTGTCCCCTGTTATGTTCTCTATCCGATAACCTCTGGTTACTTCCTTTTTGTTCTGATTCGATTTGTGAATCAAGTTTCGGGAACGAAACTTTCTTTTAGGGGGAGTGGCTATAATGCCCCTGAATTTTCGGTAATTATTTTGATCCCTATTGTGATTTAAGGGCGTTATGTTGACACGTAGTTAGCGAGGCACCGTTGTTAGTGCATAATTTAATTCATCAAAATTAGAGTTTTCGACCTGGGAAGGTTTAAGTGGTTAATTTTAGCGTGTTTGTGAATTTTGGTTTGTCGGATACTGATTTTGACTTTGCCGTTGGATTTGTAGCACCACAAATTAGTTTTGATGCGAATTTCATCGAAAACCGAGATGTATTAGTAATTCTCGTCATTTTAGAAATCTTGAAAATTATATTAATAATATAATATATATATACGTTTAAAACAAACCCTATTCATCATCTTCCCAAACCATCGGCCAGAAGAAGCGGAAGAAGAAGCGACGAGTCGGCCTTCACGAAGTCTTCCAGCCTTCACTTCTTGGAAATCCGGTGCACGAAATCCTCGACGAAGCATAGATTCGGAAAGCTCTCGCTGAGATCTTCGTGTACACAGTGCATTTTTCCTGTTTTGTGGATTTTTTGGCGTTAGGGTATGCGATCTTAACCATTGTTTTGTCCGAAAAGTTTCAGAAATCGTAGACGAGGGATTTTTGTGACCGATCCTTGCATCAGAGTGCTTTTTGTGGCCAGATTTCAGAAGATTATGAGGCAAGTGGTGATTTCTCCCTCCCTCTTGTTAGTTCCTTTGTTCTTGTTTCCTCTCCTTTCTTTCCCTCATAGAGTATAAGAGAAGTGTAGGGTTAAACAATGTCTGAATCCGTCGAGTAGGGTAGAACTTCTACTGAGACCAAGTTCATTTTGTTGAGTATAATTTGTCGAGTATAATTCATCGAGTATAATGCATCCAGTATTATTCGCCGAGTAGAGTTGGGTTCAATCTGAGACCAATTTCATTTCTTCGGATAAAATTCTTCAAGTATTCTCGATGAATTACTCGAGTCAAACCGTGAGTAAATCTTGTGAGTTAGAGTCCAGTTCATCGAGTATTCTCGACGAATTCATTGAGTTTCTTCAGTGTTTGGTGTCAAATGTGTTGATTTCGCCAAGTGTATTCGTCGAGTATCCAAGGAATGTCTCGAGTGTTCAGGAGAGGCCATGTCCAATTTGTCGAGTAATCTCGACGAATTCATCGAGTATCCTCAGGTTTGCTTGAATTCATCAAGTTGATTTCGTCGAGTCTGTCTTGAATTTGTCGAGTATCGTTGAATGTATTAAAATTTTGCTGAGTCTTATTCGTCGAGTTTATCTATCCAACCAAGTCATATTCGTTGAGTGAACCATGAAATCGTCGAGTGCTTTCAACGAATCTTTGTGGACTTAGAAACTTTTGGCGAGTGACCTTCCTATTCATCGAGTATGCCTTAGATAATTTTGGGACTTTTTCTTCCTCTTCATTATTGGGGAATTCTGATGCTTAGATTTGGGTTTTATATATGTTTTCATGAGTTTCATTATGGCCTTTGGGTGGTAGTGGATAAAGGACTACCACCCCAGTACCTCTTTGTGAATCATTACGCCTGGTGGGTTTTTCTTCTCTTTTTATGGACTGCAAGGTTGTGTTGGACAATATGGGCACTACCGTAGTCCTTTTTTAAGATGTTTGATCTGATGGTTTTTGTTGGACAATGTGGTCACCGACTCAGTACGATTTTTACCAGTGTTAATGATTTACGCAATTGAGTTAATCCGTCTCTTTCTTTTTACATACATACATATGTTCATTTGCATACTCTTGCTGATATTATTGAAGCTTGGCTTTATACCGCACTTGGTGCACCTTCTCTTACTTAAACCTTGTAAATTCTTCATTACTTATTATTTTAGGTTTTATGTTGTGTTTTGATAGCTATTTTGTCTTGGGTTGGTAACACTTTGACTCCTCTAGTTTATTTATTTTTGTTCTTTATTGCCACTTGTTTATTTCTTGCTGAGCCATTCTTTATTTTGAATGCCTCAGGCTCAGTGCAGTAGCGGTCAGAGCAGCTAGAGTTGGTGGTTCTTTGCATGGGATTAGTAGCAGTGGTTTTCTTCCCTCTCCTTCATGAGGTATTTCTGTTGTTCTTATTTTAGTTCATACATACATTTGTTATTGTGGGTTCATGTCAGGTTATTGGCGCCCACAGGGAATTATTGTAGATGATAGACCATTTGCTAGCTTCTATGCTATTTTACTACTGTTTGTTGTACTTACTTGCTCTCTGGGATGGTTTTATGTTAGGTTTTAAAGTCAGTTACTTTCAAATACGAAAAAGATAAATACTTTTACCTTGTATTCATAGCATCTCTTTAAATTAAATAAACACTTTATTTTTCACGAACGTAAAAGCTCCTTTTATACTTATACTAAATCTAGAGGGTTGCATATTATAAATAGTCCGGTTGGATCTTCATACTCATATAGGATTATGAATAAAACAAACCAAGTATTTTTCGTTGCATATATGTATATATATATCGTGGGCTAGTTGATCCATTGAGTCGAGACACACGACCATAAAACCCAAACTCAAACTATATTTTCGTCATAAAAAACTTGAGAAATTTCATGAAAAGTGTTAGGAGTAGGTTCTTGCCTGAGCATTTAAAGTTATGCCCTACACGGCGTGGCATCACTGCACGTATTTTTTCTTACTTTGATACATTAGTAAATGCTGAGAAAATGCGGTTATGATATTAGTGTTGTTGGACTTAAATTTGGCTAAGTACAGAAGCATTGATTGAAGGCCTTATACTCAATGCCCACACAAACGGAAATCTATCCAAGTATAAAAGCATTGAGTGAAGAAGGTTCACTCAATGTATTATAGAAGATTCAACAAAGTCCAAAAGCGTTGAGTGTAGAAGGCTCACTCAACGCCTTCATTTAGAAATTCTTTGTAAGTACATAAGAATTGAGTGTAGAAGGTTCACTAAATGCCTTCAGTCAGGATATTATTAAGTCCAATGAGTTGTGTGATTGAGGTTCCCTCAACGCTTTCTACCAGAAGAATTCTGTTAAGTCTAAATGCATTGAGTCTCAAGAAAACACTCATGCCCTTATGCGTTGAGTTATAAGACTTCACTCAATGCCTGTGCAGATTATTTATGAAAGTTGTTAAGTCCACAAGCGGTGAGGTATGCATACGTCATCCAAATTCAAATTGAGTGGGACTTACGCACTAGAAGACAAATGGAGCCATATACTTTCTGCAAAGTAATTAAAGCTAATGTAACTTTATAGCTGCATATTTGGCATACCTATACGAAATAAATAGCTGTTGAACTAGGGGACATAAAAGACTTGGCAAAAAAAATTAAAAAGAAGTTTTGTACACAGATCAAGCTTCTTGTCTGAAAAGTTTTTGAATTCCTCTATGGAATCTTCAGCAAGAACTTAAACCTAAATTTTTTGATGGGGTTAGTTAGCAGAGCACTAAAGATAGTTGTTCTTCTTCTTCTTCAAGGTTGCTGCTTTCAACTCAAAACACGTTAAAGCTTGAAAGAATAGAGCTCTGCAACAAATCTTATCAACAAAAGCAGAACTAATTTGAAGATCCACATTCTTATTGCTGTGAAGAGTTAGGGCCGATTATACATAGTCTAGGAAGTTGACTCAGAAGGCTGAGTGGTGAGATTCAAGAGTGGTTCTGAGTGGGTAGGATCCAAGAGTGGATCTGAGGTAGGATCCCGAGGGATTTGAGGTAGGAGATTGGGTTAATCTCTAAGGTAGGGCTACTGAGCATGAGGTAGAACTATCTTTAGTCTGAGCTATAGGAGTGAGTCTCACTCTGAGGTGTACGATCCTGAGGGATCTGAGGTGTAAGATCCTGAGGGATCTAAGGTGTAAGCTCAAGGAGCTGAGGAAATAAGAGAAGTTAGCCGAATTTAGCACACTACTAGATAGGTGGAGGGGGAAGTAGATGTATCCTAGATAGTGGAAGCACTATAATTCTTGTGTGTTGTTATATATTCTTGAAATCTAATCACTAACATTAACACACACTAAGCTCATAAGTTCAAAGTTTTAAAAAAAGTCAAAACAAACCTATTCAGCCACCTCTAGGAGTTTAACTACCCTTAGAAAAGACTTTCAAGTGGTATCAAAGGGAGGTTATTCCAAAAGGTCATAACAGTCTGAAAAGATCTCTAAGGGTGGAAGAGATTATCTCCATGGTATTAGGTGAGAACCATAAGGAGTTTGGTTCTAAGAATCTTCCTATATATAGGAAGGAAAATTTTGAGATCTGGAAGGAGAGGGTAAGGCTATTTATAGAAGCCTTAGACCCTAGGATATTCATAACTATTCAAGTAGGACCTTTCATTCCCATGAAGGCCTCTTCTATAGATTATAATATCAAGACACCCAAGAAATACACTGAGATGACAGAGGATGAAGTCATTCTTGTAACTATGTACAAAAGGGCTCAAAATATTATTATAAGTGTTAGCTCAAAATATTATTATAAGTGTCATAAATGACTCCACTTTCCTGAACCTGGTCCACTACAAAATTACTAAAGAGATGTGGGATTCCCTGATTGTGTATATGGAAGGGATAGAGGAGGCAAGGGATGACAGGAAATCCCTCCTAAATTAGCAGTAAGAGGCCTTCAATCAAAGAAATAAAGATTCCATAGCTGATTTCTATGAAAAGTTCTTCATGATAGTGAACAGATTGATCACTTATGACAGTCAGTTCACAAATTATGAGCTGAATGACAAGTGATTGAGATCTCTCAATAAGGATTGGGATATCAAGATCTGTGCCATTAGAGAGGTTGACAACCTGACCAACACACTGTCTGAAAACCTATTTGGGAAGTTGTTGTCTCATGAGATGCAGCTGAACTCCAGAAAAGCTAAAGAAGATGCTGCTAAAACCCTCAACAGAGAGAAGCTTGTGGCCTTTAGAGCTGAAGCCATAGGGAAGAGCGGGGAAATGACTCCTTCTCCACCAAGGAGAGTTATAGAGTCAGAGTGCTCAGATCCCTGCTCCTCAGGCAATGAACTGTCAGATGGATAACTTATCTTGTTCTCCAAAGAGTTCAAGAAAATGTTGAGCAGGAGAAGACAGTGGAAGAACAAGGGCTCTTCTAGCTCTAGCATAAGAAAGCCATATACTAGTATGGAGAAGTCTAGAAAAGAACCCTCCTGGGAAAGGTATGATTTTAAGGAGAACAAACATATTAAGACTACTGTTGTTTTCTATTGTTAAATGAGATCTAGATATGTCATTGCTGACTGTTATATCAAGAGGAGGGATGATAAGAAATTTGATGATAAGAAGCATTACAAGGAGAAGAAGGTTGAAAAGATCTTCTTGGCAAAGAAGAAAATCAGCTTGTTAGATAGTTATTTTGAGTCTTCAGAATTAGAAGAAGAAGAGGCCTACCTTGGTCTCATTTCTATTGAAGTGTAGGCTGATCATCCCGCTTCCAAAATTGGCATAAGAGCAGCACTGTCCATTGTTGATAGTGATTTTGAAGATGATAAGTTCAGCCTCATGGCTTTAACTAAAGACAATCAGAATAACTCAGCTCTTGATGAGGTACACTCTCTCCCCAACTATCCTTCTATCTATGAGACTGGCTCAGAATTTGAGGCATCCACTTTATCCTGTCAGGATGATAGATCAGAATATGATGAGGATGTCAATCAATTGATTGACAAGTATGGTGCTATCTTGGAAGCTCTGAAGAACAGCAAGAAGCTTGTCAAGAGACAAGCTGAGGAGATTGTATCTCTTCAACAATCTTCTTCCCTACAATCTGAGTTAACTCCTTTTCTTGCTCAGATGAGGAGGGAAGTCATCCAGCTAAAGACAATCTAAATCATCCAAATAGGCACCATTAGCTAGAAAAATGAGAGCATCATGGATCTTGAAGAGAAGCTTCTCAAAGGGAGGATGCTAGTGGCTGAGTTTTCTAAGCCCAAGATAGTGCTGCCACTAATTGACTCCTTCACCTCTCAAATTAATAAGAGGGGATTGGGATTCAAGTAGAACACTGGAGCTTCACATTCTAAAGGGAAAGGAAATGCTCCAATTGTGCCTAAGACCACCTTTCAGAAGGTTATTCTCCCTTCTAACAGGTATGACCATGACATTATGTATGGTCACTTGAAGAATGGAAATACCTCCTCCAAGTGCTTGGATGCTACATCTAATGGAAGAAGAAAGAGTATAGGATTGAGTGCAATGAAGGCTCCTTATGAGGAAATTCAAATGGAACATCATGGACCATTTGTGTTTGGTGCTCCTGCACCAACTCTTAAGGGAAAGTGAATGGACAACCCCCAAGTTCATCTTGCAAAGAGTAAGTCTGTGAGGAAGTCTATTAGTAAACCACACTTGGCTATTTCTGATGCAATCAACATCATGTCAGCTACAAAGAATACATCTGTTGGTATAAATCAGAATATTCTAAGTGCACCTACTAGCAGACTTACTTTCAGTCAAATTTTTGCTGAAAGAAATAGGAAGAAGGCTACTACTCTCCCACCTAGATAGATAAAAACAGATGGCTTACATACCTCAAAGGCTGTTCAAAAGAGGAGATACAATATCCATGAGTGTTGGTGCTATGGAAAGGTGGGTCACTTTACCTTAGTTTGTTTGCAAAACCCAAGTGTGATAAGGGCAAGGGTAGGTCTTCCTGTTAGGGATGCTACAGGTAAACATAGTTATTCTCAAGCTAAAATGAACCAAACCTTTTTGGGTTCCTAAGGATAGTCCAAGTACCCATCAAATGCCAATATGGTACTTGGACAGTGGGTGTTCCGAACATATGACTAGAACAAGGAGCTATCTAAAGGATTATATTCTGGTGAGGAATGGACCTAAAGTCATTTTTCATTGTTCAGATAGAGGAGTTACTAAAGGCTATGGTATATTTACCAATGACATACTCTCCATTATAAAAGTGGCTTATGTAGAAGTATTGCATCACAATCTTATTAACATAAGCCAACTATATAATATTAGCTATGTCATTGTCTTCCATAAGGATAAGTGTCTAATCAAAAGGCCAAGTGACCAATAGGTCATTTTGATAGACACTAGGAGTGGAAATGTTTACATCTTAAAATTCTTATATTCAAGTACAGACTCTTAAGTGTGTCTTGTTACAAATGAGAAAGTCTCTTATTGTGTACATTGGCATAAGAAGCTAGCTCACTTGAATTACAAGGCAATCAACAAGCTCTTCAGTAAAGAGTGTTGGAACCCCAATTTGGATTTGGGGTAGGTTACTACTAGGCTTGTTAACCTAACATGTATAGCCTAGGGTCATCTGTTAGTTCTATGGTTTAGGTTAGTCTGATTAGGTTAGACTAATTTGATCCAGCCTTCAGAAGATTTCAGAGACTCAGACTTAGAAGAAATATGATTTTAAAGTGTTTAGAGAATCAATTTGAAGTTCTTCAAACTCAGCTCGACGATCGTCGTTCTCAAATCGACAAACTCAGAGTTTCAACTTTGAGTTGAGCTCGACGAATTCTGAGCTCAGGTTGACATTCCTACCTTCTTCTACTCAGATTCTCTGGTCGACGAAAGTTTATCTCAGCTCGATGAACTTGGAACTCAGTATTAACAGTTATTTGTCCAGAATATTGATCTCTGAGCTCAGATCTACAAAGAAGATTTCTCAACTCGACGAACTTCGAGTCCAGGTCTACGAAATCTATCCTGAGTTTGACAAATAACTTTTCGAAATCAGTTTGTTATATGTTCTATCAGCATGACTTCAAATTATATTATTCTATGGCAGTAATTCTCTGATAATTAATTCTCATAATCTCAAGAATAAAGCCATTTCATGGTAGCATTAATTATGGTCTTCATAGAGTAAATTACTTAGCTTATTTACTGGGACAGTTGAGGAAACATACTTAAGACAAATTCCAACCGTTCAACTCCCAGGATTTCAGCAGTAAATCAAGGATATTATTCAAAATTCAAAGGATGAATTCTTCTTAGAATATAAAAGACATTTTTTCTCTTCAGAAAAATAACTCAACTACTGATACACGACACACAAAGAAGAGATTTTTGTTATTGTGCATACAGGAAATTGAAGAAGAACGGCTTACACACATCTTTAGTCTTCTTCAGTTTCTAATTCCGGACTTTTCAAGAGACAACAATAAATATTCTGTCTAAAATATCCTAAAGATCAATTATTCAAGTTGAAGGCCTACACGCTGTGCAAAGCTTCCAGCTTCCTGAAAAAATCTTCATCTCAGGGGGAGCTTTGACATCACAGCAATCCACTAGTCTTCTCAGTTCTATTGAGAAAGAGAAGACAACATAATTTTTCCTTTACCTTACTGTATAAAGGGTTTCTATAACTCCCTTCAAAAGTTACTTTTGGTTGTCAAGTCTCCATATCAAAAGAATTGGGTTGGTTTTGGGGAACCATTATAATTTCCTTGTGTTGTCTGGTTGTTCTATTTCTTGTTTTGTTGTGCTGTGATAATTTTGTTTTTACTTCTCTTTATATACATTAATATCACTTATTTTAATTCGATAATAAAAACTAATCAAAATTTTTTAAAACACTCTATTCACCCCTCTAGAGTTAAGAAGATCTATCCCCTCTCTTTTAATTAGTATCAGAGGGTTATTCATTTGTTTTCACAAGGCTAATACCAGAATAAAAAGATCCTTTGACAGATCTTAATACCTCTAGTGTCTCTTTTATATCATGGCACAAAATAAGGAATATTCGAGCACCAGACCTCCAGTATGCAACCTTAATAAGTTTGCAATCTGGAAGGCAAGGATTAGATTATATATGAACCTTATTGATGAAGATATCTATAATTCCATTTTGACAGATCCACCATTTACAGTGGCTACTACTTCAAGTTCAAGTGCAGTTCCACCACCTAAGTGGACTGATGGACAGAAGAAAACAAAAATTACTGATGATGTAGTGACGACCATGATTCGGACGTGACTACAATACGGACTCCTAAACATTACCGAACAAGAAATAAAAAGAGGGAACACCGACCAAAAGCGAACGAAAAGGGATCGGTTGGTTCCCAAAATCCGGGACTCGATACCACGTCCTTAGGACCTACCTCTCCAACAAGCACACAACTCACCGTATGCCGGACTCGATACAACGTCCTTAAGACCTACCTCTCCAACAAGCACACAACTCACCGCACCTACATAAGCATCTATTCATTTCAATATAGCCGTTTCAAGCGCAGCAATAATTTATTTCGGAGCGGCGGAAAACCTTTAAGAGCGATCGAAATTTGAGTCGTAATTAATTCCCTTGTTGGCACATAAATTGCGCCGAACGGAAGAGCAAATCGAGGCTAGGCCACGTTGCACTCCCGAGACGGATCTACTCGTTCCGGACAACAAGAGATTCAATAACAACACCTTCAAATTCAAATTTTGCAAGCGACGGATTTAAAAATCGCGGAAAAAACGGTGCATGAAAAACCTCCACAAACTAAAACAAGAATCACACAAAGAAAGAGATTACCCAACCGGGATGAAAGTTCACACAAAGATAAGGTGGGAGAATCACTCTCTCCACGGATCCGCCGGCGTCACACCGAGGGGTTTGCAACCTTCTTCCACAGATTTGCACCAAGGAAGCCGTGCCGGAGTCGCACCGAACGGATGGAGGGAGCAAGGGCGGTGGTTTCACACCACACAAGGGGGCCGGCGGTTTCACACCAGCAAGGGGTCGGCGGCTTGGAGAAAGCTCTTGGCCAAAATTCTCAAAGGAGGAGTTTTAGGTTTCAAATATTCAATGATCATATTCCTCTTAAACACCTCATTAAATAGGAGTTTACAATAACTCTTAGCCCTCCATGATGGAGATGTAATCTCATCCATCCAAAAGGCTAAATGCACACCAAAATAAAATATTGTTCCAAATGAAAAATAACACATGCCATGAATATAAAATTGTCACTTAAACATAGGATAATTTATATTCCCAAAATATAAAATAAAGTGCTTGAAAATAATAAAATTAGGCTAATTTTTCATGGCGGTTTTAGCACGCCGCGGGCGGAGGTGGTAGCTTGAACTTCCTTCGGCGTCATCACGGCGTCTCAGATCTTTATGTCGTAGCGCCTCGGCAACCGGGTCATCATCAAGTAGCGGTGGCGCTGCATCAATCCTCCCCCACTCAAAATCACGTATCTCTGATGCGTGAGTGGAGAGAGAGCGGCGGAGAAGCTCGGTATCCAAACGTTGAAGCTCTGTCGCGAGTACCCAAGAGTCGTCCGAAGGGGGGTGGTCATGCCAACGGATGAGGAAGCGGTAAGTAGTACCATCCGGAATAGTGAATGGTTCCGTAGCGAGTATCATATCAGGAGTGAGAAATGTCCTGGGGAACCTGGGAAACATGTCAGCAGTAGGAGTAAAAGAAGGTAACGTACCATCTGATGTTATACCTACGGGGACCGAAGGAGAGAGATCATCCGAACTACCACTCCCAAACCCATTAGAATTTTCAGTGGAGGGAGAAGACGACAGAGAATTCAACTTAGGTGGAGGTAAAACAAACAGCGTCAAATCCGAGACATTAAAAATAGGGGAGATACCCCAATCAGCCGGCAAATCCAAAATGAAAGCGTTGTCACCTAGTTTCTTGATAATCCGAAAAGGGCCGGCGCGCTTCGGTGCCAACTTCTTAACGGTGCCAGACGACAAGCATTCGAGAACTAATCGGACTAGGACCAAATCGCCAATTTTAAAGTGCAACACCCTCCTATGTAAATTAGCATGTGACTGATAAGACTCGTATTGAGCAGTCAAGGTAGCTCGTATACGTGCATGTAAGTCATGAATATGTTGGGCGAAGGATTGTGCAAACTGACTTGTCTTATATGTTGGGGGCAATGGTACCAAGTCAATAGGCACAGGGGCCTTGTATCCATGGACAATCTCATTTTGTGACAGACCAGTAGACCGATTTTTGGAATTATTATAAGCTAATTGGGCGTGGGGAAGAATAAGATCCCACGTGCCTTTGTGATCGCTTACGAGGCATCTAAGAAGGCTACCCAAGCTATGATTATACAAAATCAAACCATTCACATAACAGTGGAAGATTATTCGAAACAATCTCGCAAGTAATTTAAAGGACGCATTTAGAAGGGTCAAGAAATTAAAAATGCGCCTAATTAAATTAAAACCATGAGGGGAGAATCCATGTGCCACATGACTTGAATTAATAGTATAAAATAACGGAATTATGTCCGGTGGCACAGGTGCTTTAAATTCAAAAATTAACGTAGTGGGTTCCAACGTTTTCGTTTTAAATTTAAAATTAAATTTTGATTTAAAAATATCATAATAAATTGTCAGCGGAAAACGTTCGTCATCAACTACGTTCGCCCACGTCCTTCTAAGTAAGTTTAACGGGATGGCGGGAATAATAAACTTCTCTAAATATGAAGGACTAGAAATGACTAAATCATCTACTCGAGCTAAGGGAACCGGAGGGAGAGTTGACAGGGTTGACTCCGTAGGGGAAACCAAATCACACTCAACGTCAAAGCATGGATTAAGCATCCAAGAGAACACCTCCGGTTGCAAGCCTTTAAAATCAAAAGTAAACTCAAATAGTGGATTCGTCCTCACTGAAAACTCATCCTCAGTTAACGTTTCGCCCCAGAATGAATCCACCAAATCATTAGAAATTTTACTTAAGTCATAAACAGTGATCGTCTCAATAGTAGGCAAATTCGTATCCGATAAAATTTCCAAACTAACTTGGGCCTCAGGCGAAGGGGCTATCATCAAAGAAAAGTAAGTTGGGCCCTCAGTGATATCGTCATCCAAACATAATTCTTCCCATGAGGTGGGGACATCGTCTAAGTCAGAATAGGGGGATGGGCAAATTGAATCCAGGGGATTATAATAATTAGCTTGAGTTCCAAGCGGCGATAATAACGTCAAAGGACTAACTCCCGGATGTATCACACTAAGCTTATCCCAAACTGAACATCCATCCCAAGGTGACTCTACCAATACCGTAGAAACCTCTAATAATCCTGGGTCAACCAATATAACGTCGGATCCTAGCAAGTCATCACCTAAATCAGTGACATGTAAGCTCTCAGCATCGGATGACTCTACCGACTCAACTAGAATTTCTACTTGCTCAGGGTAACCAGAAGATTCCATGACTAAATTATCGTCGAAGGGGATTAGAGATGATTCCTCAGGGGAGAAATCCTCTTCCAGGTCACTAGGGTAACCAATCTCCTCAACGTCACTAAAAGCGTCAGTTAAACTTGCCTCGTCCTTAGTGAAAGGCGCAGTCCTAATCACATCCTCAAGTTCAACAGGAGAGTCAGGCACTATCATAAGTGAAGGAAGACCCTCACCTAGCTGATTAATTTCATCTTCCAGAGATTCCATATCCACATAAGCAACCTCAGAGGTATCAGTCACTATATCAGAGGGCTTAGATGTCGAGGCTAAGGAAGCAAGCACCCTAATAGTAACCTCTTTCGAGTTCAAATTTTTGGGTCGGAATGGCTTATGTTTCCTATAGGTGGGACTAGGCACACTCTTGGTAATACTACCTCTCTGGGGATAGGATCTATCCTGAGGCGTAGGGTCACTTCTATAAGCGGATACGAGTCTAGTGCTATAACTATTCTTACTAACGGGTGTGGTGCTATTAGTGCGCAGGTAGGCGGGATCAAATTGATCTAAGAGGAGGTTACGCATGTGCGGCCAAGCATAACGATAGCTACCAACACGACGCTCTTCGTTTAACCAAAATAATCCGGCCCGACCTACTAATCGCTCTCGGGCAAAACTAATCTTTTCGTAGTCATCCCATAAGTGATAATTAAAATATTGTTCTAATCCTTTAAGCCAGTCTCTAAAATTTTGGGGATACTCTAAACCGTCAAAAGTAGGATAAATGTGGTGTGCCCTAGGGGTGTGTTTAGCCATATCCTTAGCATAGGAATAGTCTAACCGAGAAGCATATACGTCATATGCCATTTAGTGAGAACCGGAGAAGAAACTCGATCAGATACTTGTGCACATGCAAAGAAAAGTAAACTGGCCTTAATTAAATCTCAAAGATTTAATTGTTCCTGCTAGTTTCAAAAAATAATATATGCATACTTTTTTATTTTCTGAGCAAGAAAATTATAAGGATTATTAATTAAATTTTTCAGATTTTTTTTTGGCAGAAAATAAAATTTAGCCGGCTATTGGCACACCAAATACTAAATTTTCAAATTAATTAATAAAAATAATTACTGAATGAAAAATAATAATTTTTTTTATTTTCTTACTAATAATTAGATGGAGAAATACCAGAAATTCTAAGTTTTAGATTTTGAGGGAAAAAAATTTAACATTTTTAGGCCGCTATTTGCAGACCACTATTATTTTTTTTGTAATTTTGAGAAAAATTTGAAATTTTGAATTTGAAGTTGGAAATTTGAAATTTGAAATTTATTATTTGAAATTTGAAATTTGAAATTTTGAATTTTATTATTTGAAATTTTTAAATTTGAATTTTGAATTTTGAATTTTGAAATTTGAAATTTGAAATTTGAATTTTGAATTTTAAAATTTGAAATTTTAAATTTTAAATTTTAAATTTTAAATTCAATTTCAAATTTGAATTTTAAATTTTGAAATTTTAATTTTGAAATTTAAAATTCGAAATTTGAATTTTATATTTTGAAATTTGAAATTTTGAAAATTTTAAATTTTAAATTTGAAATTTGAAATTTTAATTTTGAGACTTGAACTTTTTTTTTTTTAAAATTTCGCTGAAAAATAAAGAGTTCAGCCCGCTATTTGCAGACCAACTAGACAGAATTACGATGTTCCAATTTTTAGGCTGACCTAACGAGGACGAATCGAAAAATTTTCTGTTTTAATGTTGCTAGAAATAAGTGCAGGAAGCTACAGAATTTTTTTTCAGATTTTTTTGACAAGTTTAAAATTCCGAAGGGTTTTACTAAACGCAGACCAATCCGAAAATTTCATATCCTAGAAAGATGAGATCGACCAACGAAGAACACAGAGAGGATGTTTGCAACTTGGGAGTTGAAACGACCACCTCTGATACCAAATTGATGTAGTAACGACCGTGATTCGGACGTGACTACAATACGGACACCTAAACGTTACCGAACAAGAAATAAAAAGAGGGAACACCGACCAAAAGCGAACGAAAAGGGATCGGTTGGTTCCCAAAAATCCGGGACTCGATACCACGTCCTTAGGACCTACCTCTCCAACAAGCACACAACTCACCGTAAGCCGGACTCGATACAACGTCCTTAAGACCTACCTCTCCAACAAGCACACAACTCACCGCACCTACACAAGCATCTATTCATTTCAATATAGCCGTTTCAAGCGCAGCAATAATTTATTTAGGAGCGGCGGAAAACCTTAATCGATTCCTAACCTTGTTCATAAATTCCAAATCATCAGCCACTAACTCTGAATCTTCTTTCAAGTTTCATATTGGGAAATAGATTTGATTTTCTACATCGCACTACCATTTGATTTAGGGAACAATGGCTTTTGCGCTATTCTGGAAGATGTTCGCTAGCCAGTTGATGCGCGCCACCGCTACACCCGGTTGCCGAGCGACAGATCAATGACGCCGAAGGAAGTTCACGCTACCACCTCCGCCCGCGGCGTGTATGAAAAATTAGGCTTTATTTTATATTTTGGGAATATAAATTATCCTATGTTTAAGGATTTTATAACCTTTAATTTTGGTGTGAGCCTTTTGGATGGATGAGATTACATCTCCATCATGGAGGGCTAAGAATTGTTCTATTTAAGGAGGTGTTTAAGAGGAATATGATCATTGAATATTAATTCCCCCTTGTTGAGTCCAAGCCGCCGACTTGGTGGTGTGAAACCGCCGGCCCCCCTTGTGTGGTGTAACCGCCCCTTGCTCCCTCCATTGCGCCGAACGGAAGAGGTTGCAAATCCCTCGACGCCGGCGGATCCGTGGAGAGAGGATTCTCCCACCACGTTGAACTTTCATCCCACTCCCGATGACGGATCGTACCTCGTTCCGGACAACAAGAGATTCAATAACAACACCTTCAAATTCAGATTTTGCAAGCGACGGATTTAAAAATCGCGGAAAAAACGGTGCATGGAAAACCTCCACAAACTAAAACAAGAATCACATAAAGAAAGAGATTACCCAACCGGGATGAAAGTTCACACAAAGATAAGGTGGGAGAATCACTCTCTCCACGGATCCGCCGGCGTCACAGCGAGGGATTTGCAACCTTCTTCCACGGATTCGCACCAAGGAAGCCGTGCCGGAGTCGCACCGAACGGATCGAGGGAGCAAGGGGCGGTGGTTTCACACCACACAAGGGGGCCGGCGGTTTCACACCACCAAGGGGTCGGCGGCTTGGAGAAAGCTCTTGGCCGAAATTCTCAAAGGGGGAGTTTTAGGTTTCAAATATTCAATGATCATATTCCTCTTAAACACCTCCTTAAATAGAAGTTTACAATAACTCTTAGCCCTCCATGATGGAGATGTAATCTCATCCATCCAAAAGGCTAAATGCACACCAAAATAAAATATTGTTCCAAATGAAAAATAACACATGCCATGAATATAAAATTATCACTTAAACATAGGATAATTTATATTCCCAAAATATAAAATAAAGTGCATGAAAATAATAAAATTAGGCTAATTTTTCATGGCAGTTTTAGCACGCCGCGGGCAGAGGTGGTAGCGTGAACTTCCTTCGGCGTCATCACGGCGTCTCAGATCTTTATGTCGTAGCGCCTCGGCAACCGGGTCATCATCAAGTAGCGGTGGCGCTGCATCAACTGATTCTAAGGATATGAACATTCTAGCACAAATAATATCAGATGACATCTTCCAGAAGGTTGCTGAATGCACATCAGCAAAAGCCATTTTGGATTCCCTAAATCAAATGGTAGCAGGATCAGCTGATGAGAGAAAAGATAGAAAATCAAATCTCATTTCCCAATATGAAAACTTCAAGAAAGAAGATTCAGAGTTAGTGGCTGATATTTATAACAAACTCAGCTTAATAATCAATGAGCTGAAAACACTGGAGAAGTACATATCCCTGATTGAGATTAATAACAAGATCCTTATGTGCTTCCCCAGCACATAGGATTCTAGGATTTGGCTAATCAAGGAGGCCAGAATCCTAAATGAAATCTCTACTGAGTCTTTGCTAGGAAAGCTCAAGTCCTATGAGCAGCATGTCAAGACCAGGGAAGTAGTTTAACAGAAGTCTTCTACCTCAGGAAGGAAGGAGCAAAGAATTGCCTTCATGGAATCTAAAGAATCAAAAGCTCCATCAGCAAATGATGAACCCCTAAGTCTACAAGCCAAAAGATTTTAAAGATGTCCAGAAAAGATTTCAGGAGAAAATCATCTAGATAAGAAAATAGACCAAGGTATGACAAAACTCCTACTAAGAAATTATCTGCTATGGTTACAAGAAGCCTGGACACATTCTACCTGAGTGTCCAGAGGCTCAAAAGAAGGATAAAAGAAAAGAGAAGGAACACAGGAAGCAATTACAGGAAACCCTCCTCTAGCAACCATAAGAGGAAAAAATAAGGCTTTGTTGCAGAAACATGGAGTGAAACAGAAGAGGAAACTTCATCTTCTAGCTCTAGTAAAGATGAAGAAGAGGCTAAAACAAAAGAAATTTGCTTAATGGCTATCAATGCATCAGGCAATCCTTCAGAAGCTGAAGATACAAAAAATGAAGATTCTGAATCAAAAGAGGATCATGTAATATCCTCATTTGATTTTAATTCAGATCATTTTAAAACAGAGTTTAAGTTATTATGTGACCTTATTAAATTTGAGAAAGAAATAAAAATTCTCAGAGAAAAACTAACTAAACATGATAATCTGTTTTCTGAAAATATAAAGCTAAAAGATGAACTAGTTATAGCTTCAGAACAAATCATGTCATTGAAATCTAAATTAACTGAGGCTAAGCAATTTGAAGAATCCCTAAATGGGAGAAGCATCAAATTGATGAACATCACAAGCACTATTAATGCCAGGCTTAATGACAAATTGGGCTTAGGTGCTTCATCAAGCCAACCTCATCTTATTCAGAAAGATATTTTTTCAACCCCCATAAAATTTATATCAGAAAAGGAAAAAGAAAAACTAGATGAGAATAATGAAAAAGTTGAAATAGTTCAGAAACCCAAAAGAAAGAGAGAAAAATAAGAACTGTAATAAAAACAATGTTCAGCAGCTTTCATCGAACTCAGATCGACAAAATGCATACTGTTCATCGAACTCAGATCGACGAACTCTGAACGCAAATGTTTCTTATAATTATTCATCAAACTATTATCGATGAAACCAATATGGTTCTTCAACCTGCGATCGACATTATTGGGGCACAGAAAATGAATATCTTTATTCTCTGAGCGGAGTTCAATGAACTCATCCCTATTCTTCGAACACAGATCAATGAACTTATGAAAATTAATCGATCCTAGTTCATTTTAACAGAAACTTAAATTAGTCCAGAACTAGTAATCAACCAAGAAAATGTGTTAACCTATTTACTCAGTGGATAATTCCACCTAGGAAATTTCACCCTCTAGGATATAAGAGTCAACCTGAATGTTCTTATATTTCTAGCTTTAAATTTGAAAAGAATCAAGGACCCAAGGTTACCTGGGTCAAGAACACCTAATCTATTCCTATACAGGTGAAAGACTGTCCTACCATAGAGGTATAGTGGTACTTGGACACTGGATGTTCAAAGCACATGACAGGTAGCAAGTACAACTTAACTAACTACAAGTCTAAGCTTGGACCAAAGGTGATTTTTTGAAACTCCAACTATTGCCAAATAGAAGGCTATGGGAATGTCAACATTGGAGCTGTCACCTTCAGGAAAATAGCATATGTGAGTGGTCAAAAACATAACCTAATATCCATAAGACAGTTATGTGATGAAGGTTATCAGGTATCTTTTGACCAATCTACCTGTTTTATTACCTCTCTAGATAAAAAATAGCTTTAACTGGACTTTGACAAGGGAACATCTATATAGTTAATTTTAAGTTAGCTAGTTTAGAAATTTTCCTGTTTAATCAAATTAGTAATAGTAATAAATTATGGCATAAAATATTAGGACATGTTAATCTTAAAAATATTTCTAAACTCTCTAGGGACAACCTTGTTAGAGGATTGCCTTATAGCCCTTACAAGAAGGAAAGCCTTTGCATGGCTTGTCAGTTAGGCAAGCAAACCAAAAATAGTTTTAAATCTATTAATAAGAGTGATTCACCCAGGATTCTGACTTGCTATATATGGATCTATTTGGACCCATTGCTATATAGAGCTTGGGAGGTAAATTTTATACCTTAGTTATTGTAGATGACTTATCTAGGTTCACTTGGGTGTTCTTCTTGATAAATAAGTCAGATAACTTTAAAGTTCTTACAGACTTTCTTAAGAGAATTAAGATTGAGTACTCTACTCCAGTTGCATTGATTAGAAGTGATCATGGTACTGAGTTTGAGTCTCTTCTTATGCAAGAATTCTATGAGATGGAAGGTATAAGGCATTGCTTCTCTGCTCGTAGAACTCTTAACAAAATGGTGTAGCAGAAAGGAAAAATAGAACTCTAATTGAATATGCAGGGACATTGCTTGCAGATGCTTATTTTCCCCTATCCTTTTGGGTAAAGGCTGTAAGCATAAAAAACTATGTTTTGAATAGAAGTTTAATATATAAACTTAAGGGAAAGACTCCCTATGAATTGCTCAAAGGAAGCAACCTAAAATAGACTACTTTAGAGTTTTTGTTGTAGATGTTACATTCATAATAATAACAAGAAACATCTTAGTAAGTTTGAAGCCAAAGCTGCAGTGGGAATTTTCGTGGATACTCCCAAGTTAGCATGGCTTCTAGGGTTTTTAATAAATCTATCTTGAAAATGGAAGAATCTGTACATATTTATTTTGATGAAGCTAACATATATTACATGGAGAAGGATTCTTCTACCAAAGATTTATTGTAGGTACCCCAACTGTGTAAGGAATTAGATGATTTAAACCTCACTAACGAGGCTATATCACATCCCTCACCACATGTTGATGTAGACATTGAAGAATAATTTAGTGAAATAATAGCTTAACCACCAACAACAAACATAATTCCACAAGAGGAATTAATTCCCAATACTATTGCTGAACCAACTCCTCCAACTAATCTTGTCACACTTAGAGATCACCCTGTATCTCAAGTGATTGGAGACATATCAATTGGTATGCAAACAAGGCATCAACTCAACAAACATTTGATGCATGCTTGCTTCATATCTGAACTTGAGCCCCAATCCATAAAAGATGCAGAGCAAGATCTCCATTAGATTATTGTAATACAAGAGGAGCAGAATCATTTTGAGAGATACAGAGTTTGGGATTTAGTTCCTAGACCCAAAGACTTCCAAGTCATTGGAACTAAATGGGTATTCAAAAATAAATTGGATGTACAAGGAGCTATCATAAGGAACAAAGCAAGGCTGGTAGCACAAGGATACCGACAGGAAGAAGTAATTGACTATGATCAAACCTTTACACCTATTACAAGACCTGAAGCTATCAGAATTTTTCTTGCCTATACAGCCTACAAAAAGTTCAAGGTCTACCAAATGGATGTCAAGAGTGCTTTCTTGATTGGTGAACTCAAAGAGGAAGTATATGTTGAACAACCACCAGGTTTTATTTCTCCAACTCATCCCTCTTTTGTTTTCAAATTGCATAAAGCTCTCTATGGTTTAAAGCAAGATACAAGCTAGCTTTCTTTTAGAGCATAAGTTCACTAGGGGCATTATAGATAGAACTCTGATTACTAGGCATTATAATAATAACATATTGTTAGTACAAATATATAGAGATGACATCATTTTTGGCTCCACTGATTCCAAACTATGCAAATGGTTTTTTGACCTGATGCATTCCAAGTTTGAAATGAGTAGCATGGGTGAGCTTTCTTACTTCCTTGGTCTCCAAGTGAAGAAGTCCCCTGATGGAATTTTCATCTCCCAATCCAAATATGCTAAGGAATTAGTAAAAAAATTTGGGATGACTGATGCCTCAGCAAGGAAAACACCCATGGCTTCCAATGTTGTAATTGATTCTGATGAACATGGAAGGCCAGTTGATCAGAAAACATATAGGGCTATTGTTGGGTCCTTATTGTATTTCACAGCTAGTAGGTCAGATATAATGTTTGTTACATGTCTTTGTGCTAGGTTTCAAGTGAACCCTAAAGAATCTCATCATATTTTACTTAAAAGAATTTTGAGATATATAAAGAGTTGCCCAAATCTAGGACTCTTTTATCCAACTTTGTCAGAATTTGAATTAAAAGGATTCTCAGATGCTGACTTTGCCTGATGTAGAGTTGACAGGAAAAGCACATCAGGAACATACCAGTTCCTTGGTGATAGGTTAGTGTATTGGTTTTGTAAGAAACAAACATCTGTGTCCACTTCAACTGTAGAAGCTGAATATATTACAGCTGGTAGTTGCTCCTCATAAATATTGTGGATTCAAAACCAACTCCTAGATTATGGTTATAATCTAAATAATTCAACTATATTTTATGATAGTACCAGTGCAATTTCTATTTCATAAAATCCAGTGCATCATAGTAGGACCAATCATATAGAAATTAGGCATCATTTCATTAGAGATTGTGTGGACAAAAAGAAAATTAACTTTGTCTTTATCTTTACTGATTTATAAAGAGCAGACATCTTCACCAAAACACTAAATGAGAAGAAACATCTGTTCTTCCTAAATCAGTTAGGTATGATTAATGGGGAAGGCTTAATTTGATTTTCTGTCTGAGGTCGAAGAATTGATCACATTTCGTCGAATAGAGATCGAAGATCTATGAACTCTTCTTGAGAGTTTTTGTCGACCTAAGATCGATAAAATCTCTGTGTGAAGTATTTTTTCGTCGAACGGAGATCGATGATCTTGCTTTAGAAAATATTTTGTCGACCTAAGAACGACGAACTATTTTCCCCTCTTCAAACTAAGATCAACGATATCATTTCTCTATGAAATTTTTTTGTCGACCTAAGTTCGAAGATCTTTTCATTTTTGTAGGACGGAGTTCGCCGCTTCATATTCTTAAAACTTTATATCTAGGTTTTCATCGAACATAATCACTTGCTTTCCCATTCTCTTGCACTTGTTCTCTTTCTCATTTTTGCAGGAAAACATTAGCGATTTCAGCGACAAACCTCTCCAGCATGAAATATGACACGGGATTTGACATTGACTTTGATTCCATCAGCCATTCTAATTAAATCTTCATGGATATTCTGAAACTATTTGAAGATCAGCAACTCAAGAAACTGATGAATACAAGGATCAAACTGCCAGTAACAGAGATACGAGAATGGGTGTATACCTCAACTTCCCCAGATGCAACAACCATGATTGGCACCATTGCAGGTCAAAAAGTTTCTATAACACCTATTATAATTTCTGAAAATTTTTAATTGGTAAATGGAGAAGATGACATAGGACTAGATAGTTCTGATTATGATGCTATGTTAATTAAAATGGGTCACTCTGAAGAAAACCCTAACAAGTTGCTGAAGAAAAATGTATCTGTAGAGTATAAATTTCTGGCTGATGTTGTTGGGAAGGTTTTGCTAGGAAAGCACACTACCCATGATTATATTACCAGACACTAATTCTTGGTAATGTGTGCCTTGGATAATAAGAAAGCAGTCAACAAGGATATGTTGTCATTTCAGTTGATAAAGAAGAAAAATTCCAAGAAGGAAGTTTGTTTTGGTAGGATTTTGGGCATCTTCCACCAGACCAAGGCTCCTGAACTATTTGTCTCCCAAACCATGTTCATCAATGCCTCCAAAAGGCTAACTTTTGCCTTATTTGGTAGATGGTAGAGGACCATCCCTAAGACATCCCGTGCTTCCTCCTCTTTCAGAGCTTCAGAGAACACCAGGGCAGTAACAACCTCTCCCCTACCTAAAGTAGAAGTTACTGCTCCTCCTCCTTCTCCACCTCCTTCAATATTTCTTTCACAAACTCCCCTCCAACATCTATCAACTTCCTCTCAAACCCCTCCTTCCTCACCATCACAACCTAAGTCTCCACTTCCTCAATCTCCTTTACCACTTCACATTGATGACATTCCACAACATACTACTATGTCATTCCAAAATTTTAATCTTTTACCATCACCATCTCCACCTCACTCTCCTCAACAACAATTATCTCCACCTCAGGATGAAATTATGACAGATTTCATTCCTCTTCCTCCTCTCATTCCATCTACCTCCTCCATTCATCTATTTGTATCAACTCAGAAACCACCTGAGTTTATGCCATTACATTCTCCCTCTATTTCCAACATCTTGGAGCTTACCACTCCAATAATCAAGCAACTGATAGTAGAGGAAATTGTACCTCTTGGTGCACATCTTGCTCCTTCTTCATCTGTCCCTTCTTCTTCTAGGGGCCTAGGTTTAGTACCTTCTAAATCCAGGCAGGGGGAGTTGTTCCATGAAGAAGCTCTAGCTCCAGCAGTAGCATCAGTTTCTCCAACAGCAACAATAGTAGTTGATTCTAAAATGGTTTGTACAGATATAGAGGCAATACTAGATATAAGCACTGTTGGTGATTATTTCATTAATCCCACAGTTTACATTCATTCCATTCTTAAGTATTATGATACAACATATAAAAATTCTTTACAAGTACTTCAGTAAGATCTTTCTAAAGCTATTGTTTGTTATACTGCTCCAATAAGTCCTGAAGTTGTGGAACAACTAAAGGCAAGTTTTGCAGTTCCTAGGATTTTAGAGCCCTCAGCTATTATAGAATTTTTAGAGCCAGTTTCTTCTCGTGAATCCATTAAGACTTCAGCTGACTCTCCTGTTATGTCTGTTTGGGATGAAATTCCAATGCCAGACTTTGATGAGATTCTATTTGCAAACATGGATGATTCTCCAAAAAATCCAGCAGATTCAGTTCTAGCAGATGCCATTCCTATCCCCAATTTATCTTCTGAGCCTCAGGCTAAGTAATACATTTCTTTTGAGCAACTAAAAGAGATTGATGATCTATATGCTCATCCTACTGAAACATCTAATAATGAGGAGGAGGATGATTTAGATGATTCAGATGATCTCAGTTTCGAGAAGAGGAAATCTAAGAAGAGAAAGGCTCCTCACAAGGCTGTTCCTAAGCACAATCCTTCTGCTAACACACTATACTATATTCTGCATAATATAAAGCTCACTCCAAAATCTCTTAATTGGATGAGATATTCTAAAAATGAGTTAAAGGAAAGGAATAAATCGAAAAGATACAGTTCTCCACGAAAGCAGACCTTGAGAGGACCTCCTCCTCCTCCTACTGCTACAGGTTCCTCAGGAAATGTATCTCAGTCCGAAAGATAGACATCCTATCAGTCCTCTAGACTAGCTGGGAAGTATAGCTAGTGTAGACCTATAAGGTCATATTATCAAACCCAACATCAACAAAGATCTAGTACAAGTAACTTTCAACAATCATCAATTCAGTAAAGAATTCCTCCTTAGAAAACTTCTCAAGATGCTGAACATATTTCCAATCTAGAGAGACCTCCTTCTCCCTCATATGAACCTGAGATGGATCTAGTTTATAGTATGGCAAGACTCAAGGAGACTATAGGTCTATCTCAAATCAATAAAGCCAGAGAATAAGAAAAAGATATATCTAAATATATAACAATGTCTTCTTATGGACAGGAAGAATTCAACAGGTTTCAGGTAAACATAAAATTATTTGATCATAATGCATATATGCAGATCCCTCCTGAAGCTGTAGTGCCCAAAGTTATATATGTTAAAATTCTTGGGGCTCAAGACATGAAAATGACTCAAAGGGAAGCTAAAGATCCAACCATGATAATTACTTTTGATAAATCATCTTCTGCTCCTCCCTCTGGTGGTTCTTAAACATTTTCTGATTTGTTATTTATCTAAAAATTATATGTGTAATGAACTTAGCTATATCATATCTGCAGAATAGTTTAAACTCTATCAGATATTTTTATTGCTTTGTGTTTTCTTGTTTTCTTTATTTTAGATACCTCACCAAAATAGGGGGAGATTGTTGGAACCCCAGTTTGAATTTGGGCTAGGTTCATTAGTAGGCTTGTTAAACCAACATATATAGCCTAGGGTCATCTGATAGTTCTAAGGTTAAGGTTAGTCTGATTAAGTTAGACTACTTTGATCCAGCCTTCAAAAGATTTCAGAGACTCAGACTTAGAAGAAATACAGTTTTAAAGTGTTCAGAGAATCAGTTTGAATTTCTTCAAACTCAGCTCGACGAACTCAGAGTTTTAACTCTGAGCTGAGCTCAACGAATTCAAAGCTCAGGTCGACATTCCTACCTTCTTTTACTCAGATTCTCTGGTCGACAAAAGGCTATCTCACCTCGACAAACTTGTAACTCAGTATTAACAGTTATTTGTCCATAATGTTGATCTATAAGCTCAGGTCGACGAAGAAGATTTCTCAGCTCGATGAACTTGGAGTTCATGTCTACAAAATCTGTCCTGAGTTTGACAAATTCCTTTTTGAAATCAGTTTGTCATATGTTCTATCAGCATAACTTCAAGTTATATTATTCTAAGGCAGTAATTCTCTTATAATTAATGCTCGTACTCTCATTAATATAGCCGTTTCATGGTAGCATTAATTATGGCCTTCACAGAGTAAATTACATGGCTTATTTACTGGGACTGTTGAGGAAACATATTTAAGACAAATTCCAATCATTCAACTCCCAAGATTTCAGCACTAAATCAAGGATATTATTCAAAATTCAAAGGCTGAATTCTTCTGAGAATATAAAAGACATTTTTCTCTTCAGAAAAATAACTCAACTACTAATACACAACACACAAAGAACAGATTTGCTATTGTGCATACAGGAAATAGAAGAAGAATAGCTTCCACACAACTTCAGTCTTCTTCAGTTTCTGCTTCAAGACTTTTCAAGAGATAACAATCAATATTCTGTCTAAAAGGTCCTGAAGATCAACAATTCAAGTTGAAGGCCTACACCTTGTGCAAAGCTTCTAGCTTCTTGAACAAATCTTCATCTCAGGGGGAGCTTTGACATCATAATAATCCACTAGTCTTCTCAGAGTTATTGAGAAAGAGAAGACAACATAATTTTTCCTTTACCTTATTGGAGAAAGGGTTTCTATAACTCCCTTCAAAAGTTATTTTTTTTTTGTCAAGTCTCCTTATCAAATGACTTGGGTTGGTTTTTGGGCACCTGATCAAAAGCTCAAAGGGTTGTGAGATCTCCCTTGAAATAGATCTTGTGGTGACAGGGCACCTGAGCAAAAACCTGTGGTGGCAGGGAACCTGATAAAAAACCTGTTAGTGAATTCCTACCAGAGTGGTAGGAGAGTGGATGTACCCAGTTTTAGGGAATCACTATAATTTCCCTGTGTCATCTGGTTGTTCTATTTCTTGTTTTGCTGTGCTGTGATAATTTTATTTTTACTTATCTTTATATATATTACTATCACTTATTTTAATTCCGCAATAAAAACTAATCAAAGTTTTTTAAAACACTCTATTCACCCCCCCCCCCACTATAGTTAAGAAGATCTATCCCCTCTCTTTCAAAGAGCTAGTCAAAAATGGACCCAATCTGAAATGCATCAAAGAGGGCATCTTCTATGCATGCCAAAAGGAAAAACAGACAAAGGCCTCCTTTAACACATTGGGGCAAAGGATTCTGAGAGGTTTGTATACCTCCTACATATGGACTTTTTTGGTCTTATTCTAGTTCATAATCTAGGTAGGAAAGTCTATACTCTTGTGATAGTTGATGACTATTCCATATTTTCTTGGGTATTCTTTCTTAAGAAAAGTGTGAAACCATTGACATCTTTGTGACCTTTATTATGCAAATTCAGAATGAAAAAGACTTTTGTGTGATCAAAATCAGAAGTGATCTTGTCACAGAATTTCAATCTGAAGGCATGACAAGGATTTGTGAAGAGCATGGTATATTTTAGGAGTTTTCTTCTCCAAGAACACCCTCGTAAAATGGGACAGCTGAGAGAAAAAAATGACTCTCATAGTGGCTAGAAGAACATTGCTCAGTGACACTTCTCTCCTAGAATACTTATGGGCTGAGGTAGTGAACACTGCTTATCATGTCCTGAATAGAGCCACTATCAACAAGTACCATAAGATGACTCCCTATTAGATTATGAAAGGAAGAAAACCAAATCTTGCCTATTTCAGGATATTTGGAAGCAAATGCTTTATTCATAACAATGAGAAGTCCTACTTGACAAAGTTTACTGCCAAATCCTATGAGGGAATTTTTTTTGGTACAACAATCACAACAAAGACTATAAAGTCTATAACATGAAGATTGAAGTTGTAAAAGAGTCTATCAATGTAGTATTTGATGAGTCTTCTATGATTCATAGTGAGCTGCTAAGCTCCTTTAGAATTATATTTGAAGAATTGAAGCTGAATAAGCTAAGCATCAATGGCACACCTCGTGATGGACAAGGAGAGGTTGAGGGTGTGTTCATTCCGGAAAATGGTCCAGGTGAATTGGACATAGATGAAGATCATCGAACACTAGAAATTGAAGTTCAAGATATTGTAGAAAGAATATCAGCTACAGTCAGGAATCTAATAGATCATATTAGAAACTTTATCTTTCGGGATGCAAGCCAAGGTATCAAAACAAGGAGCAGAAACCTCAATGTAGCAATATATTCAAGCTTTCTGTCTCAAGTTGAGCCAAATAAGTTTGAAGATGTCAACATAGATCTATTTTGGATTGTGGTTATGCAAGAAGAACTGAACCAGTTAAAGAGATGCAATGTCTGGAAGCTGGTTTCCAAACCTCATGGACATAATATCATTGGAACCAAATGGATTTAAAGAAACAAGTTTGATGAACATGTTGTTAATCAAGAACAAAGCTAGACTGGTTTCCAAGGGATACAGATAAGAGGAAGGTGTTGACTTTGGTCAAACCTTTGCACCAATTGCCAAACTAGATGCTATAAGACTATTCCTTTCATATGCTGCATATAAAGGATTTACAGTCTACCAAATGGATGTTAAGTCAACTTTTCTAAATGGCGACCTGAAAGAGGAGGCCTATGGTGAGCAACCCTCAGGTTTTCTTAATTCTAACTTTCCTAATTATGTTTTTCAGTTAAGAAAATATTTATATGGGTTGAAGCAGGCTACTAGGGCATAATATAAAACCTATCTAGCTTTCTCATTAAGAATAAATTCTCAAGGGGGAAGATAGACAAGACATTATTCCTAAGGGAAGTGAAGGGTAAGATAATCCCAGTCCAAATTTATGTAGATGATATAATTTTTGGATCTACTAATGATGGTCTTTACAAGAAGTTTGCCAAACTTATGCAATGGCAGTTTGAGATGAGTAGCATGGGTGGACTCAAGTATTTCTTGGGCCTCCAAGTTAGATAGTCAGAGGATGGATTATTCAACTCTTAGTCTAAGTTCACCAAGGAGTTAATCAAAAAGTTTGGAATTGAGGGTGCCTCGATAATAAAAACTCCTATGGGGTCAAGTATTTCAATATAGATAGATAAGAATGGGAAACCTGTTGATGAAACCTTGTATAAAGGCATAATTGGCTCCCTCCTGTACTTGACTGCTAGTAGAGCAGATATTATGTATGCTACATGTGTTTGTTCTAGGTACCAAACATGTCCTAAAGAGTCTCATTATTCTGTTGCTAAAAGAATTTTGAGATATCTCAATGACATACCTGATCTTGGTCTATGGTACCCTAGGAATAGTGTTTTAGAACTAATTGGGTATTCAGATGCAAATTTTGCAGGTTGTAGAGAAGACAGGAAAAGCACCTATAGCACCTGTAAGTTTCTAGGTAGAAGATTAGTATCTTGGAGTAGAAAGAAGAAGACTAGTGTAGCCATCTCCACTATATAATCAGAGTACATTTCAGTTGGGAGTTGATGTGCACAACTACTATGGATTCAACATCAAATCCAGGATTATAATATTCAACTAAGTAAAACTCCAATGTTTTATGATTCATCTACTGCTATCTCAATTGCTAAGAATCATATCTCTCATAGTAGGACCAAGCACATTGAGATTAGATATCATTTCATTAAAGAGAATGTGTAAAATATTGGTCTTGAGTTTGTCCCCACAGACAATCAAGTGGTCGATATCTTCACTAAGCCAGTAGATAAAGCCAAGTTAAACACCTTCAAATTTGAGTTAGGTATGATGAACTTGGAGTATCATCATTATCTTTATATACATATGTGCATTAGGAGGGATTAACCATTTACATGGTATTAAGAGAGATATGGACTAACTATCCAGGAGTAGAGAGAGTTGAGAAAACTTCAGGCATTAAAAGTGTCGAGTGCGTTGAGCTAACTTCAGGCATCAAAAGTGTTGAGAGTGTTAAGTGCACTCAATGCATTTATTCTGGCGGTTCTGATCACGATGAACTCTAGAGATTATTCTCAGCCGTTGATCAAATCTTTTAAATCACGACAGGTATGCGCATCTCCACATTCTCGAATATGGGAAACTATAAATAGAAATGTGTGCCTAGAATAATACACATAGTTCCTTGCCCTATTCAATTTTTTGCATCCTTGTCGAAGTGTTCAAGAGCAAGCTCTTCAACTCTCCAAAATTTCAAAGGTTCAATGGCACCTAAAAGAGTTGTTTTCCAATTCGAGGGATCTAAAAATGATAGGAATTGGTTCAAGGATGCTTCTGATGAAATAAAGCTAGTTGTTCATCTTTTGACTGCCGCCGACCTAGAATTCATTCTATTAGAACCAAGCTCAATCTGGAAATGAGACGTGTAAGAACTATACTCAAATGACAATGTGGACTCTTCTTCATACAAGATTAAGACTTCAATCAGTGGAAAAAAGATTAAGATTTCCACAAGGAGATTGAATAAAGCTCTAAACATGAATAAGTTTGGGCCAACAGATGAGGAAGATGAACTGTTTCTTGAGGATGTAAAGTCAGCTCTCAAATGGTGTGGCCTGTCAAAGCTCACCACTCGTTCTATACTAAGGAAAGAGATGAATTTGAAGGGGAAGTTCTTTGCTGATTTAATAGGCAAGGCCTTAATCTACAAAAAACGTCTCATGATAAGATATCTCGGAAGATGTTTGAGATAATGACAAGAGTGATTCTGTCTAAGAGAACTGACTAGGGAAGGATTCTTTTTGAGAGAATAGTTGAGTGCATTCAGGAGCCCAACTTGGGAAGAATTATCGCCATATAACTACGGAGCTCTACTCTAGGTGTAACACATCCATCTGTCACACAAAATATAACAGAGGGTCCGGCTGGGGCCCCACGCTATATTCCACCGATAGTCAGCGGAGTTACTGATAGTACATTTTTTAGTCTAAGCTATTAGGGTGTATTTCCTTATTTTTATCACGTTTATCTTGTTTTATAAGCTTATTTTTATCTTTCTTAGGTAAATATTATTGCCACTAACATTTTCCTCTCTTTTTGCAGGTTTCCTGAAAATTGGCCAAAATTGACTTGACACGCCCCCCTGTCACGCCCTCCCTGGGTGTGTTATAGGGAGTGTCACTATATATCGAGGAAGGCTGCTAATAGAGACAAAACAACAGTAAAAATGGCTATCACGCCCCCCAGAAATGCCCTCTCCGGGAGTGTCCCAGGGCGTGACACGGGCGTGTCGCCCTCTGCCCGAAGTCTGCCGCTGCATTAAATGCATTTTCGCCTCAAAATGCCAACTTTACCTGTCACGCCACACATTACGGGCGTGACCCGAGCGTGACCACCCCCTTTTTCAAGACTGATGGATTTTCGACCAATCATTGAGACTTGATGTACGTGTCACGCCCCCCTACATAGGCGTGACCCAGGGCATGTCAAACATCGTACAGAAGCAATCATCCTTCCCGCCAGAATCCAGAGCCCGAGGTCAACCCCGTACCTATCACGCCCCCCTGTCACGCCCTCCCTAGGCGTGATAAACTAGATAAATTTTCTTATAAATTCTGATGCTCCCCTTCCATTTTAGACAAGCTTAGGTTGAGAGGAGAGGTGTTGCCCTTTTTTTTACTAGTGTTTTTCAGTGTTCTCCCCTCTCTCTCTTTCTTATTTTGTAATTTTCTTTACCCTATCTTAGTGCTTAGTTTGCTTAAGATTTTATTGTAATTTTTGCACTTGATCTAGTTGATAATTGTTGGTCTAGAATAGGATTTTCATTTCATTGCAATTGTAATTTTCATTTCCAAGTTGTAAGCTCTCTTTCTTTATTAATATTAGTGCTCCATTCTTACCTTGGTGTTACTATGCTTTACTACTCATCCCCCCTCCTCCATTACACTATGAATAACTAATCCTCCTTGTACTCGATCTTGATGATCTGAGGTTCAAGTGATTAAGTTATGATGCCTTAATTTACCTTTTCTTTTTTAGGTTTTAGGCCTACGATTTACGCTTGATCTTTCATGGGTTGCAGGTATATCATCGATATATATTCTCCACCTTTTTCTTTCATTCTGGGCTAGCCGAGAGGCCGATAGTTTGACGTGAGCATTCAAGAGTAAAGAGAGTTGTACGCACCCCTCGAGAGAGGCAGACATCCAAATCTCCCGGATTGGAGTAAAATCCAATAGTGGGGTTCACCACGTAAAGCGAGCATTAGGCCTCCGATTTAGATGAGAGTGGGTCAGACCTTCCTAAACTCAGTTGGGCATGACTTCGAGAGAAGCGTGTTCAAGCTTTAGGAACCTCCACGATCAAGGACCTTTAACCTATTAAGTTTAGGTTTATTTATTGTGTTTTTAATCGACTTTAGCCGAGGTGATTCTTGATCGAGTGCATTTCCATTTAATCGTTCTAATCCTTTATTGTAATTATTTCTTTTATGCCCTCTACATAGCTGCATTTAGTTGTCCTTTAGTGCTAGTTCTCCATTCATTAAGTGCGTTTAATTTTCTCTTTATCCCTAAAGATTTTCGTCGATAAAATAATAGTCTTCGTGTGAGTAAGTGTACTCAACAGTTCCCGGTTTTAAATATGACATTTGTGTCCCCTAGCTACAGTTCGATATGTATACTTGCCAAATTAGATTTCTAGTTTGGTTGCTTTATTTTCTTCGAAGCTTAGCCACCACCAAGTTTTTGGCGCCATTGTCGGGGAGCAACTTTTGTTGATATATCGAAAACACGAACCTATTAATTTTATCATTTCTCTTTCTCATCCTCCTAAAAAATTTTATAATCCAAATTTTTTTTATTATCACTCTTAATAGAAACACACTCCAAAATTTTTCTACGCCACCTAATTCTCTCGAAAAGGGCAAAGGGCTTTAAGTGCCACTATCTTGTCTAGTACCTTGCATACCCTTCATTAGGTAGCCCTTGGGAAGTTCGGGAGTTAAAATATTAACAACAATTAATTTGAAAAAAACTAGCTTTTCTTTTTTCTAGTGTGCTCTTCTTTCTCTTTCTTCATCTTCCCTTCTTTTAGTGCATGACCCGAGGGAATCCGTCGGCTATTTTGGACTTGGACCACGAAATTGAGCATATTCTTTGGAGAAAATTAAGATTTCAAGGCCCTACTTCCCAAATACCGGTTGTTGATTCTAATTCATCTTCTACTTTAAGAATGGAAGAACCCCCACGTAGAGGAAGTCGTGCAAAGACCTATGTTTTATTATTCACGACCGAATCTCGAGGGTACAGAATCAAGAATAGTTCGCCCTGCGATAGCTAATAACAATTTTAAACTTAAGCCTTGCATAATTCAAATGGTGCAGAAATATGTGCAATATGACGGACTTCAAGATGAAGCTCTAAACGCACATATAGCAAGCTTTCTTGATATTTGTGACACCTTCAAGATAAATGGTGTCACAAATTAAATGATGCTATTAGGCTAAGATTATTTCCATTCTCTTTAAGAACAAAATCTAAGTAGTGGCTAAACACTCTACCTAAAAACAGCATCACAACCTGGGATCAACTGACTAAAATTTTTTTTGTGAAGTATTTTCCGCCAACTAAAACTCCAAAACTTTGGAACGACATTTCTGCTTTTAGACAAATAGACTCCGAAACTTTATATGAAATAAGGGAAAGATTTAAAGAATTATTAAGACGATGCCCACATCACTCGCTGCCTATATGGTTACAAGTGCAAACGTTTTATAACAGGCTAATTCAAAATACTAAGAAAATGATAGACGTAGTTTCTGGTGGTACTTTAAACCATAAAACCCTGGAAGCAGCTCTTGAGATTTTGAGGACATGGACATGAACACTTATTAGTGAAATGTGCTTAGGTCCCGCCCAAACAAACCTGCAGGTATCTTTGAAGTGGACAATGTCTCCCAGCTCGCTCTGCAAGTGGAAATTCTAAGCAAAAAGATAACGGAGATGACTGCTGCCTCCGCCCCACAGGTATGGGAATCTGCAACTCCTACACCCAAACAATTAGATTTTCTTAACAATATGCCTAGAAATTCTTTCAATAATTTTTCTGCTGTGAATTTTCATGCTCTTGGTTTTAATTTTTCGAATAGTTATAATCCTGCTTTAAGAAATCACCCGAATTTTTCGTGGAGTAATCCTTCGAACGCAAAGCACCCGCCACCACAAAATGATTTTTCTACACCACCACCACCACCTCTTCAAAATTATCCAAAACCTCAAAGCATGGAGGAGTTACTTTCAAAATATATAACCATAAATGACTCTACTATAAGGAACTTAACTAGAAGCATTAAAAGTTTAGAAAATCAAGTAGGATAGCTTGCAAAAATAATTTTTGAGAGACCCGCAGGGTCTCTTCCTTCCAATTCTGAGCCCAACCTCGAGAGAGCAAGCGAAAGCTATAACTCTTCGGAGTGGGAAGCAAGTTCCCAATATGGTTAGTAAAGAGCCCGAGGCAAGCTCCGCCCCCACTTTAAAAAATCAAAGCTCCGCTCACATGTTAAAAATTCCACCCTCTGCCTAAGAAGAAGTTATCACCCCTCTCCCTACGTTATAAAAATATATCACTCCACCACCCATCTTTAAAAATAATCCAACCCCGCCTTACCCTTCTGAACTTAATAAACAATGTCAGGATTATCAATACTGCCGCTTCTTAGAGATATTCAAGCAAATCCACATTAATCTCCCCTTCAACGAAGCGATTTCCTAGATGCCAAAGTACGCTAAGTATCTTAAGGACCTCCTGACTAACAAGAAGAAGTTAGAGAACCTTTCGCATGTCACGTTAGATGTTGAGTGCTCTGCGGTTTTGACAAATGACTTACCAAAGAAAATCAGTGACCCGGGTAGTTTTTCTATTCCGTGTGTCTTTGGTGATCTTTTTGTCAAGAACGCATTAGCTGACTTAGGTGCATGTATAAACCTGATGCCCCTCTCGTTGTTTAAGAAGTTAGGAATTGGTAACCTCAACCCCACATGCATGAGAATCCAGCTCGCCGACAGATCAGTCAAATACCCGTTAGGAATCGTGGAGGATGTCTTAGTTAAAGTCGACAAGTTCATCTTCCCTGTGGAATTCGTCATATTGAACATTGAAGAAGACGTCGAGGTCCCCATGATCCTTGGTCGACCCTTCCTTGCCACCTTCTGAGCTATCATTGATGTAAGCAATGGTAAGCTCTTCCTTCGAGTAGGCGACGATGAAGTGACTTTCTCTATCACCCCCTCGATGAAAAACACCTTAGCAAATGATGACTCCTGCTTTTTCGTAGATGCCCTAAGTGAAGAATCCTCATATCGCCTTTCTAAATTTGAAAAAGAATTTTCTGATTTTTGTTCCTCCGCTACTTTTCCAACTGAATCGATGCCCCTAAGTGAAGAATCCGCCTGTCGCCTCTCTGAATTTGAAAAAGAATTTTCTTATTTTTGTTCCTCCTCTACTTTTCCAACTAAATCACTGCAAGAAGCCGCCATGGCCGCTAGCCCCACCTCTTTTAATTTTCCGTATAAAAAAGTCTACGAAAACATAGTTTTTGATAAAAAAAGAATTTATACAACATCTTATGAAGACCCCCCTACCCTAGAATAAAAAGGAACTACTCGAGCACCTTAGATACGCTTTCTTAGAAAAGGACTCCAAGCTGCTAGTAATAGTTTCGGCCTACTCACAGATGCGCAAAAAGATAAACTTCTTTTAGTTTTACGTAAACATCGTCGAGCTATTGCCTAGAAAATTTCTGATATCAAAGGCATAAGCCCATCTTTATGCACTCACAAAATCTTAATGGAAGATAATTCGCGCAACTCCATATAACCACAGCGCCGTATAAACCCAAACATGAAAGAAGTAATTAAGGGAGAGGTTACGAAATTATTTGACGCAGGAATTATCTACCCTATATTTCAAAGTAAGTGGGTTAGCCCAGTCCAGGTTGTGCCGAAGAAGGGAGGGATAACGGTAGTTAGTATTGAGAATAATGAATTAATCCCGACACGGATGGTGATCGGGTGGCAAATGTGTATAGATTATTGCAATTTAAATGACGCCACCCGCAAGGATCACTTTCCCTTGCCGTTCATCGATCAAATTTTAGAACGATTATCCGGCCATAGCTTTTATTATTTTCTCGATGGCCTCTCAGGGTATTTTCAAATCCCCATCTCTCCTGAGGACCAGGAGAAGACTATGTTTACTTGTCTCTTCGGCACCTTCTCCTAACGAAGAATGCCGTTTGGATTGTGCAATGTGCCCGCTACATTCCAGCGATATATGCTCGCTATATTTGACAAGTACGTAGAAAACATTATGGAGGTATTTATGGATGATTTCTCCGTGTTCGGTGACACTTTTGATAGTTGTTTGGAAAATTTAGAAAAAGTCTTAGAAAGATGCGAAGAAACTAACCTTGCCCTGAATTGGGAAAAATGCCATTTTATTGTGAGGGAAGGGTTAGTTTTGGGTCATAAAATTTTGGCAAGAGGAATTGAGGTAGATATTGCCAAGATAGAATTTATCGAGAAGTTGCCGCTCCCTATGAACATAAAGGCTATAAGAAGTTTTTTAGGTAACACTGGTTTCTACCGCCGCTTCATAAAGGACTTCTCCAAGATCACCAAGCCCCTCAACCATCTCTTAGAAAAAGGCACCCCATTTATTTTTGATGACCTTTGCCTAGCTGCTTTTAATTTAAAAAAAGAAAAATTAATTAAGGCCCCGATTATGATAGCTCCGGTGTGGGACCTTCCATTTGAGAAAATGTGTGATGCGAGTAGTTTCGCGGTGGGAGCCGTATTAGCTCAACGCATATCTAAAAACTTCCACCCCATTTATTATGCTAGTAAAACGCTCACATCTACACAAGAAAAAAACACCACGACCGAGAAGGAGCTCCTAGCTGTAATATTAGCTTTCGATAAATTCCGCCCTTACATTACACTTTCAAAGATTATTGTTTTTACGGACCACTCAGCCCTCAAATATCTTCTCTCTAAATCGGATGCCAAGCCACGCTTGATTCGCTAGGTCTTGCTCCTCCAGGAGTTTGACTTAGAGATCTGTGATAAGAGAGGAGCTGAGAATCTGGCCGCCAACCATCTCTCAAGATTAGACAATCCCTTTATTGAAAAATTAGATGAAAAATCTTTTAACGATTATTTTCCTAATTAGAGGCTGTTTTCAATTAACACATCTACTTCTCCTTGGTTTGCACACATCGCCAACTATTTAGTGGCCTGGGTGCTCCCAAAAGAGTTCTCCTCTCAGCAAAAGAAGAAATTCTTTTCTGAGTTGAAGAACTACTTTTTGGAGGACCCGCATCTCTTCAGAGTCTGTGCGGACTAGGTGATAAGGAGATGTGTTTCTTATGAATATGGATCAGATATTTTAAAGCGCTTTCATGAAGGATCGACAGGTGGGCACTATATGCTGCTTGCACTGCTCACAAAGTGCTAAGCACGGGTTTTTACTTGCCTAGCCTATTTAAAGACACGCAAAACTTTGTGAGTAGGTGTGATAGTTGCCAACGGTTGGACAATATTTCAAATAAAAATGTAATGCCACAAAATTATTTCCTCGAGTGTGAAGTTTTCGACCTCTAGGGATTTAATTTTGTTGGACCTCTTCCTTCTAGCTTCGGGAATAAGTACATCTTAGTCGTTGTCGATTATGTTTCTCGATGGGCAGAAGCCCAAGCTCTTCCTACGAACGACGCCCGAGTCGTAATTACGTTCTTAAAAGATTATTTTCTCGATTCGGTACGCCGCGCGCAATCATTAGCGATAGGGGTTCCCATTTCTGTAACGCTCAGTTTTATAAAATCCTTACTAAATACGGTGTTACGCAAAAAATTTCAATTGCATAACATTCCCAAACTAACGGATAAGTCGGAGTAGTGAATAGAGAAATTAAAAGAATATTAGGAAAGACTGTTTTAACATCTAAAAATGACTGGTCAGCCAAATTATATGATGCTCTATGGGCCTACCGAACTGCGTACAAAACCGCCCTCGGATGTACGCCATACCGGTTTGTTTATGGAAAATCATGCCATTTACCCATAGAACTCGAACACTGCGCTTTTTAGGCCTTATGTTTTTTAAATTTCCATCGACGACCTTAGAAAACTTCAACTCAATGAACTTGACAAGTGGTGCTCTTACGCATACGAGAACAACAAATTTTATAAAGAGCGGACGAAACGTTTTCACGATAAACACCTTAGGAACCCAAAAACATTTAAACCGGGAGACCAAGTTCTTTTGTATAACTCTCGATTACGTTTATTTCCGATAAATTAAAGTCGCGATGGTTTGGGCCCTTTTCTATTCTGCAACTTTTTCCTTATGGTATTATTTTAATTTCCCACCCTGATAAGGGTAATTTCAAAGTAAATGGTCATCGTCTTAAACTATATTTTTCTTGTGATGATGATGTCAGTCCAAACATTGTTAAGTATCTACTGCACGAACTCTAACTTCGAACTTTTTTTTGTTAAAAACTTTAATTATTATTCTGGACAAAATATTTTTTGACATTATTATTTTTGTTGCGTCGAGCTCAAACGACATTTTAAACAAAGGGCGCTCTTGGGAGGCAACCCAAGTTATCTTTTTTTTCTGTTTTCTTTATTTTACACTTTTTGCGTCGGACGTCTCCGGCAAGCTGAAGCTTCTGCGATCGCCTGCTCCGACATTGCTGAATCCTTCACGAAGTCCAAAGAAGACATTTCATGAAGTTCCAAAGTGAAAGCTTGGGGGAGCGGCATCACTTAGCATTCGTAGCAAATAAATCCGGGGAAGTACCTGTTTTTCAATTCTATACTTTCAATTCTGTAATTTAATTTTCTCTCCTTCTCTAACCCCCTTCTCCATTGAGGACAATGTTCATTTTAAGCTTGGGGGAGGGCTTCTTCCTTCTTTTTGCAATTTGTGAATATTTTGCTTTTTGTGAATACTTTTCAAAAATCCAAAAAAAATGAATATATTAAAAATCCAAAAAAGAAAATATTTCAAAAAAAATATGCTTTTTATTTTTTACTTAAATAGTTTAGATGTTTTGGTATTTCAATAGTACCCGTCGTTTTTGTTTTTTTTTCTCAAAATCTGATTTAAACATCTTAATTAATTATAATATTTCTAATCGTCCTTTTTAATTATGTTTTACAAGTAAAATATTGGGCATGCTGTGTTTCTAATTCGCGGTAGCATGTTAACGTAAAACGTTTTTTTTCTAAAACTCGCATTTCCATTATGGTTTTCGTCCTTTATCCTCTTTACTTTCTCAAAAATTCATCTTCAATTATTTTCCTTCTCGTTTTTGGATAATTTTTGTAAGGTCAACTTTTGAATAGCATAGTAGATGTGAATGATCCAAGTCACCTATTATTTCTATTTTCAAGATAATTTCATCAATCTTCATTTATTATCTAGGACTTGCATTTTGAAAATTTTCAAATCTATGTTTTAAATAAATTTAAAAGCATGAAAATGATTTAAGCCGTTTTTGTTTCGCTTGAGCTTTCCTGCCAATCTAAAAACTTTCACCACTAATTAGCCGCTTTTGAGTTTTTTTTCCGATTTCATTTGATAGCTCATCTTTTCTTATCATTTTCACCAAAGCCAAAATTTCCAACCTATCTAATCACAGTAGCCTTTTTGAGTTTGATAAAGAATTTTCATGGTTAGGATAGGTTATTTTGTGATATTCATGGAGATGTTTTTGAAAAGTTTGCTCAAAAGAAATTTTTGTTTTTGTTTGGCCAATTCAAAATGAAAATAAAAATATTTATGGCCTTTGTTTTGAAAAAAAGAAAAAAAGAAAAAAATGGAAAAGAAAAAAAAGAAAGAAAAAAATATTTTGTTTAAAATGAAATTTTTTGAAACTCTTTGTTTTGGTTTAGTGTAATTTTAAGCCTCCCTAATTATCTTTGAATTCCACTCCTAATCATAATCCTAAACCAAACATTTCGGTCCTATTAAGTCCTTTTGATTCATGTTTTTGAAATTTATTTATTAGCTATGAAAAGAAGAAAAGTAAATCAGTATAAGTTTTGGTTTTAAACTTTGTTTTTTGTTATTTTATTGATATAATCATAATGCGTTGCTTGGATTTAGTAACAACTCAATGCGTTTTTTCATTTTTGTTGCTTTGCTTAAATCTATTTAAAGAATATCGTCAAAATTTTGGATGATTTATTTTTGTTAGTAAAGTTTATAAATTGTAAATCATGTTTAAATTATTATTTTAGATTTACGTTTCACGTTTCCCCTACTGATAATTTCACATAGTACTTGTGTTAGCATAATTAGAATCTTTGAATTAGTTACATTTTTATGATTATCTAGTTTTTATATCTTTTCTTGGGGACAAGCAAAGTTTAAGCTTGGGGGAATTTGATATTACGTTTTGTAGTATAAGTTATTAGGGTGTATTTCCTTGTTTTTATCACATTTATCTTGTTTTATAAGCTTATTTTTATCTTTCTTATGTAAATATTATTGCCACTAACATTTTCCTCTCTTTTTGCAGGTTTCCTGAAAATTGGCCAAATTGACTTGACACGCCCCCCTGTCACGCCCTCCCGGGGCATGTCATAAGGCATGTCACTAGATCCCGAGGAAGCCTACTGATAGAGACAAAACAATAGGAAAAATGGCTGTCACGCCCCCTGACACGCCCTCCCCAGGCGTGTCCCGGGCGTGACACGGGCGTGTCGCCCTCTGTCCAAAGTCTGCCGCCGCATTAAATGCATTTTAGCTCAGTATGCCAACCATACCTATCACGCCCCCGTCACGTGCGTGACCCGGGCATGACCGCCCCCTTTTTCAAGACTGACGTATTTCCGACCATTGATTGAGACTTGACGTTCATGTCACGCTCCCCTCCACGGGCGTGACCCAGGGCATATAAGCCATCGTATAGAAGCAATCCTCCTTCCCTCTAGAATCCAGAGACCGAGGTCAACCCCGTACCTGTCACGCCCCCTGTCACGCCCTCCCCAGGCGTGACCTAGGGTGTGACCAACCAGAGAAATTTTCCTATAAATTCATATGCCCCCTTCCATTTCAGACAAGCTTGGGTTGAGAGGGGAGGTGCTGCCCTTTTGTTTACTAGTGTTATTTTAGTGTTCTTCCCTCTCTCTCTTTCTTATTTTGTATTTTTCTTAACCCTATCTTAGTGCTTAGTTTGTTTAAGCTTTTATTGTAATTTTTGCACTTGCTCTAGTTGATAATTATAGGGCTAGAATAGGATTTTCATTTCATTGCAATTATAATTTTCATTTCCAAGTTATAAGCTCTCTTTCTTTATTAATATAAGCGCTCCTTTCTTACCTTTGTGTTACTATGCTTTACTACTCATCCCCCCTCCTCCATTACACCATGAGTAACTAATCCTCCTTGTACTCGATCTTGATGATCCGAGGTTCGAGTGATTAAGTTATGATGCATTAATTTACCTTTTCTTTTTAGGTTTTAGGCCTATGATTTACTCTTGATTTTTCATGGGTTGGAGGTATATCATCGATATATATTCTCCACCTTTGCTTTCATTTTGGGCTAGCCGAGAGGCCGATAGTTTGAAGTGAGCATTCAAGAGTAAAGAGAGTTGTACGCACCCCTAGAGAGAGGCAAACATCATAATCTCCCGGATTGGAGTAAAATCCAATAGTGGGGTTCACTGCGTAAAGCGAGCTTTAGGCATCCGATTTAGACGAGAGACGGTCGGACCATCCTAAACTCAGTTGGGCACGACTTCAAGAGAAGCGTGTTAAAGCTTTAGGAATCTCCACGGTCAAGGACCTTCACCCTATTAAGTTTAGGTTTATTTATTGTGTTTTTAATCGACTTTAGTCGAGGTGATTCTTGATCAAGTGCATTTCCATTTAATCATTCTAATCCATTATTGTAATTATTTCTTTTATGCTCTCTACTTAGCTGCATTTAGTTCTCCTTTAGTGCTAGTTTTCCTTTCATTAAGTGCGTTTAATTTTCTATTTATCCCTAAAGATTTTTGTCGATAAAATAATAGTCTTCGTGTGAGTAAGTGTACTCCATAGTTCCCGGATTTAAATACTACACTTGTGTCCCCTAGCTACAGTTCGATTGATATACTTGCCTAATTGGATTGCTAGTTCAGTTGCTTTATTTTCTTCGAAGTTTAGCGACCACCCGTTATAGGTTAATATCAAAAAACCAACTGAATCCTAACTCAGAGCATTCTAGCGAAAGCTTCATGGTTACCCGAACTCAATACATGTGAATGTCCACTAATATACAATCAGGAATGTTTTACAAAAATACAAAAAAATTATGGCCTTAAGTCCTTACAAATGTTCTTCCAAAAAAAAGTGGCTTACAAACATCGGCGCGCAGGCGGATCATACATAAAAAACATTAAAAACACTTCTCTTGGCCTTCGAGGGTTGACATAGCATCACAGGGATGCAACCCTCTATTTCCCGCCTAGCTCTCCAGCACCTGCATAGGGAAAATCCACCACAAGGGTGGCAAATAAGACAATGGTTAGCTTTAGCTGACCAATTTTTAATGACCCTACCCCATACCTGGGGCAGCGTTATTCCTTCCCTGCATGCATAGCTACAATCCATAGATATATTATAAGAAGGTATAACTTAAGCACCATTCAATATCACAAATGTCTACATCAGCTGCCAAATATTCCATGCACTTAGGGCACATTATCGGTGTACCAGACTTCCCCGGTCCAACCACCATCCACAGTCCTAGAATTGATTGTAAAATTGAGCATTCTAGTCTTTACAGAATGAGGCCTAATTCTCTCATTATGTTAACAATGAAGCTAGTTACTTTAGGCATTTTATTCCAAAAGAAAAAACGCGGGAACTGTTCAGCCACATCCCGTTACTCAAATCTCCTTGACAATACCAATGGTCACAGCCATCATGGTGAACGACAAGACACGGCTAAGCCTCCCCTTTCCAATTCAGCTCTCTGGACTTTCTTTAGATGGGATCTACAAGCCCTTAGCTTCGAGAGCAGCCCACCATATCCCTAGGGTCAGAGCCCACAATCAACACACAATGGCAATCACGGCCATAGTTGGGCCCCCAAGCTAACAAATCACCTGCTAGCCACATGGTCTCCTCGAGACAGGCTTCGCAAGTATAATATAATCTAGGAGCTATCGCTAGTGATAGCCACAATCACTCGACATTAACAATAGAACACTTTTTCTGTCTCCAGACTCAGTCATAGTTGGAACATCCTTCCCGCACACAACTGCAACATCCTATTGTGCCAAAAAACTAGACTTCCATAGAGTACTGCTCACATAGAGCTATCTCTCGTGATACTCACTATCTCTAGGCAATATCCACAGTTATCCAAAAACTATGGTATTTTTTGGGTGTTTTCCTGGAGCGCATCCCCAGTACTTCCTGCTACTGACTTCATAGGAACAACCCTTCAGACTCTATAAACTACCTGTTTATACTCGGAGTCTTCTCCGACATACAAATTAAAATATTACTAATCCATACCAACTTGTCCGGATGGGCTTCACACAGCAAGCTTATTCCGTAATGCGATTTCTGGATTCTTTATGCAAAACTACCTGGGGATATCACGTATTAACCCATCGGAATTCCCTTCGCTTTTCCACCTTTTTGTGGAGGATTCCATGCATATGCAAAAAGGAGGACTTCACTTGTCCAAGAAGGAAGATTGTTACCCTCATAGTTCATTTTAGATCCATGAGCAAGCTTTCTATCTTGTTATAATGGAGCGCCTCGCTTTCCTCTTGACAGATCTTGCTTCGGTTCTTGATTTTGACCACGAGATCTCGTTCACTAAGCTTGCAAAGCTTTAGCTTTCAGCCTTCTTCTTCCTTAGATCTTTCTTCTAAGAACTTGATAAAAAGGAGGAGAGAGAGTGAGAGAAGAGAAATGACTTCTATTTTCTCCACTCTTCTGCTTAAGTGACCTCAGGATTTATCCCTGCAACAAGATCCTCGCTTTAATAAGAATGAATGGATACGATTTCAACAAACAAGTCAAACTTAACGATATCGTTGGGCGATATCCGCTATCGTCTGGGCGATATTGTCTGCAGCCGCTTTGACCCTAGTCAACCACCACTCGTCGGCCGCTTACCGGCCATCTGACGCATATCTAGATGCCACGTGGCGATATCACCACACAATACTCATTGTCGTGAAAGTGGAAGGGATAGATCTAGCTTTACTCTAGATGGAGATGAATAGAGTATTTTATAAACTTTAATTTATTTTTATAGCAGTTTAAAAATTAGTGATATATATATATAATATACACAGCACACAAAGAGAAAGTAACAATCACAGACGACATAAGGATTTTATAGTAGTTCCCCAATAAATCTGGGTATGTCTACTCTTCTACCACCCTGGTAGGAATCCACTATAGGTTTTTGCCCAGGTGCTCTGTCACTAGAAGATCTATTTTCTAAGGGAGATCTAGCAACTCTTTGGGCTTTTGACCAGGTACCCAAAAACCAAACTTAAATCTTTTGATCAGGTGACTTATGAACCAAGCGTAAACTTTTGAAGGGAGTTAGAACCCTGTACACGATTTAAGAGTAAACTACAAGAGTTAGATGTTGTCTTCTCTATCAAGTATCTCTAAGAAGACTTAGTGGATGATGTTGCAAAAATCTCCCCCTTATTTGAATAGAGATTGTGATCAAGAGAGGAGACTTTTCTTTAGGGTGTAGGCCTTCTTGTATGCTTTTTCTCTCTAGTAGATGTTTATGACAGATATGTATTAGGATGTCTTTCTGATTGAAGATCTATCTCAAGAAGAGTCTGAAGCAGAATATATGTATCTCTATGTGTATGTATATATGTGTCTATCACTAGTGAAGCAGCAATCTTCTATATATATAATCTTTCGGGGAAGAATTCAATCGTTGTGTCTATTTGAAATAATCGATTCTTGAAACGTCTGAAGAATCCTTTGAGAATTGTAACTGCCTTGGAATTAATTAGATTTAAATCCTATGTGATAAAACCATATTTAATGCTGCCTTAAATACCTATATTCGTTAGAATATTTATCATTAAATATCAGATTTTTAACTGACACTTATCAAGCATCATTCTGCCCTCTGTAATATAGAAACTGCCTGATCGTCGAACTCAGCAAGGATTTCGTCAAACTGAGCTTTGATTTCGTCGAACTAAACTTTTACTTTCATCGAGCTGAGCACTGAGTTCGTCGAACTGAGCTCTGAGTTGAGATTTGAGTTTGTCGAACTTAGTTCTGAGATCGTCGAACTAAGCAATTCTGGAATACCTTCTAAAAAAAACTCTGGAAATAAATTATTACCCTAGTCTATATAACTTGGGTCAAAATAAAAAATCCGAATCAAAGAATAGTAATCCAAGCCCAAATTTGTAATAAGGTGTTCTAACAATCTCCCCCTATTTGAGTTAGGATACTATAAAACAAGAAAAATGCAATGCATAGATAATTATCTAGCAGAAACATAAATTTTCAGCAGATATATAAAGAGCTTTGGGAGAGTTATAAATATTACAACAAGATTCCTAAGACATAATCAAAATTTGGAATCCTTCTGAGGTGCATCAGATGATGGGTCTGAAGATGAATTGGTAAATATCAGTTCCCTTATTGGATCATCAGACTCCCTTTTACTCAGCTTTAGATCTTAAGAACCAATAATTCTCTGGGAAGAGATTCCTGGAACAACAGGTTCTGGATGCAAGCTCATATATTCATTAACATTAAATAAGCTTCTCTTTCCATATTTATCAAATTCTTGTTGCCTGTCAAAAGACATAGTAGTAAACTAAGAGGTATCCTCACCTTAGGTTCTTGCCTTCTTTATCTGAGAAAGTGCAATTAGTTCATTGAACCTATCAATTCTGTATACAGGATCTAACTCTTATTCAATCACAGGAGAGGCTTGCCTATCTTGGCTAGAATATTGTTGACTATTTTGAATGCCATAAGTCTCAAACCTTGTAGGTCTGTCTTGCCTGAACTGAGTTGTTCTAGAATAATGAGAGATAGGCCTCTGAGAGTAAGGTAAACTACATGCAGATCCTGCTGCTGGAGGAGGAGGAGGAGGACCTCTCCAAAACTTTGGATGTGAATGAAACCTTTTCATTTTCTTTATTCTTTTCTGCTCATTCTTAGAATGACTCATCCAATTTGGATTGTCTGGATTAAGGGTTATCCCATGCAAAATATAGTAAGGAATATCAGCAGTAGAAGAAGGTTGAGGAGAAACTTTGGCTTTAGCCTTTCTCCTGGTTTTTCTTTTCTTAGAAATAGAATTTTTTGATTCATCAGAATCTATATGATAATCAGATTGCACCATAGGCTATTTATATAATTCAACAATTTGTTTAACTATTTTATATACCTCTTCCATATCTTCATTAAACAGATCATCAAAATTAGACCTGTGAGATTCATCCCATATAGGAGGGGATTGAGCCTGCTCATAGATATTCATTATATCATCAGTTATTATAGTCAGTGAGACTAGATCAAGACTAGTAGTCACAATTCTAAAAAGCTATTCTAAATCTGAGGCATTAATAGGAGCAGAGTAATAAATAATTGCTCTAGAGAGATCCTCTCTAAAATTTGGTAAGCTAGTAATATGGCTGTGCAGTACATAAAAATCTAATAGCAAAGAATATATATGAACTATGGGATTAATGATGAAATTACCAACAGTAATAACCTCTGGAAACTCATCCTCAACTGTCATAGAATTTTTATAGTGAGCTAGACCAGCTAATACTGAGATGACTTCAGTCATTTCTGAATCAGGAACTTCAACAAAATCGGATTCTATAACTAGAGCTTTCTCATTGGGTGTTGCTTCATCAAGCATTTCAACTGGAGCTTATTCATCAAGCATCTCCCCCCTGCTTAGATCCAGGGAAAATTTAATCTAGGCCTCCAGAAGAAGGGACAGAATGGGAAGAGGCAATTCTAGAAGAGAGTTCTGAGATAGTAGATAAAATAGGAGCCAAAGATGAATCCAATAGCTCCTTTAGTGTAGGAGTGAGGAATTCAAAAAGTTGAGTTGCAATAGAGGAGAAATCAAGATACATAAACTCAGGTGGATTTTCATTAGATGCAAAGGATGGATTAGAAGAAGAGGGAGTTGATCTGTTAGCACAGTTTATACAGATAAAAGAAGACTATTGCATAGATGGAGGATTGATGACAGAGGGAATGTCATTAGGAATTGTCTCTTGGATGGGTAATTGAGGTGGAGATAAGTAAGGTGGATATAAATGAGGTGGAGATAAGTAAGGTGAAGATATGTGAGTTGAAGATAAGTGAGGTGACTGATGAGATGGGGAATCTGCATGGAAGTTTTAGAATTGAACTTCTATAGACAAAGTAGGCTGTAGATAAGGTGGGGTGGAAGGACTAGGGGAATGATGTGGAGATTGTGGATTGGAAGAATCAACGGGAGAATCTTCTTCTAGAGTACGGAGAGTAGCTGAGACAGCTCTGGTATTTTCAGAAGCTGCCCTAGAGTATTCAACCTTTTGAGTCTTAGGAATCACCCTCTCCCATTTACAAAACAGAGCAGAGGAGATCCTCTTAGATGCATTAATACGCATAGTCTGAGAGACCAAAATTTTTGGACATTTGGCCTGGAGAAAAATGCCCAAGATTCTTCCATAACACGCATTCATCTTATTATTTATCTTCTTTTTAAAAGAATCAAACAAAAACATCCCCCAATTAATGTTTTTCTGATCAACCAGAGCACTTATCAACAGAAATTGGTGCCTGGTGACATAGTCATGGGCTAAATGTTTGCCCAGAAGCACTTTTCCAACCACATCGGCTAGAAATTTATATTCCACAGAAAAATCCTTTTTCAGTAAATGGTTAGGGTTTCCTTATGAGTGTCCCCTTCTATCTAGCATAATATGAAAGTCTGTACTAGATAATTCTAAATCATCTTCTCCATTGACCAAACCAAAAATTTCAGATAAAATCACAGGTGTGAGAGAAACATGATGACCTAAGTTGGATATAGACATGGTTGTGAGATCATGATCCTTTGCAGTGTGAACCAATTACTTTATCTCTGCGACCGAGAGATTGATTCGGGTGGACATAAAATTGTGCAGATATTGTGCCTCAAAAAGTTGCAAAATGTCCTGGAATATCTGATCCGAATGACGAAAAGAGTCCATGTTGATATCAAATCTAGCATCGAACTTCATCACAGTGAGAATCGCTTGCGACACCGCCATTATCCTGCAAAACAAAAAGATCAAGTGCATGATGGAGTTCGATGAAAACCAAAAAATATTAGTTTTCAGAAGTTCAAAGGACGATTAACAATTCGTCAATCACCGTTCGACGAAAGGTTGATTAAAGGTTTCACAATTCATCGATCTCCATTCGACGAAAGGTTCACAATTGATCAATCTCCATTCAAAATCAATTTATTGTCTCTCCATCAATCATTCCTAACTGATTTAAAAAGAAAATATGTTTCTTTTCATCCAATTGTTTGGTGAAAATATCTTATCTTTGTAAATCAGTGGAAATAAATACTAGGCTAATTTTATTTTTATCCACAGTATCTCTGATAAAGTGGTGCCTTATTTTTATATGTTTAGTCTTACTATGGAGTACTGGATTCTGTGCAATTGAAATTGCATTAGTATTATCACAGTATATAATTGAATAATTAAAGTTATATCAATAATCTAGTAATTGATTTTGAATCCAAAAACCCTGTGAACAATAACTACTTACTGTAATATATTCAGCTTCAACAGTTGAAGTAGAAATAGTTGTTTGCTTCTTGCAAAACCATGACATAAGCCTATCACCAAGAAATGGACAAGTTCCCTATGTGCTTTTTCTGTCAACTCTGCATCAAGCATAGTCAACATCTGTGAATCCAATTAATTCAAATCCTGACTCAATAGGATACAAGAGTCCTAGATTAGGATAACCCTTTATATATCTCAAAATTATTTTTACGAAAATAAGGTGAGATTCTTTAGGGTTAACTTAAAACCTAGCACAAATACAGGTTATAAACATAATATCTAGTCTACTTGTTATTAAATACAATAGATACCCAATGATTATTCTATATGTTTTCTGATCAACAGATTTGCCTTGTTCATCATTATCAAATACAACATTAGGGGTCATGGGTGTTTTCATAGAAGAGGCATCTGACATCCCAAATCTTTTAATTAGCTCTTTAGCATATTTAGATTGAGATATGAAGATGCCATCAGATGTTTGCTTCACTTATAAACCAAGAAAATAAAAATTCACCCATGCTACTCATTTCAAACTTTAAATGCATTAGGTTAGAGAACCTTTTACAAAGTTTTGAATCAGCATAACCAAAAATTATATCATCAACATATATTTGAACTAGTATAATTTCAGTTTTATGATATCTAAAAAATAAAGTTTTATATACCATGCCTCTACAAAATTTATTCGCCAATAAAAAATTAGCAAGGGTCTCATACTAAGCTCTTGGAGCTTGTTTAAGACAATAAAGAGCTTTATTAAGCTTAAATACATGAGATGAGTGAGTTGAAGTGATAAAACCTGGAGGTTGTTTTACATAGAATTCCTCATTGATTTCACTATTCAGAAATGCACTCTTTACATCCATCTGATATACTTTGAATTTCATCAATGCAACAAAAGCAATAAATATCCTGATAGCTTCTAATCTTACAACAGGAACAAATGTTTGATCATAATCTATTCCCTCCTCCTGTGAATATACTTAATCTACCAGTCTAGTGTTATTTCTCTCTATAACTCCTTGAGCATACAATTTATTCCTAAAGAACCATTTGGTTCCAATTACTAGATAATCATTAGGTCTTGGAACAAGGTCCCAAACTCTACTTCTCTCAAACTGATTGAGTTCCTCTTGCATTGCTATGATCTAATGAGGATCTTATTCTGCATCTTTTATTGATTGAGGTTCTATCTGAGATAGAAAGCATGTATGCATCTGATCTTTATTGAGTTGATGCCTTGTTTGCATACCAACTGATATGTCTCCAATCACTTGAGATCTAGGATAATTTTTAATAGGGAAAAAATCAACAGGTGGAGTTGGTTCTTCACCTATTTGTGTTGTTAATTCCTCTTATGGAATTTCATTAGCTACAAATTTTTCAACATAAATTTCAGGATTATCTTTGTAACTCTCTTCAGTAATATATTGAGAAGGATTCAATGTATCCTCTTGCTTTAGGATTAATTCATCAAGTTTATCACACAGAATTGGTTCCTGAAAACAATCTATGGTAGAGGTATTTCTCTCCTTATAAAACATGTTAGATTCATCAAATGATATATGTATGGATTCTTCTATTCTAAAGGTAGATTTATTATAAACCCTATAATCCTCACTGACAAGGGAATATCCAAGAAATATTCCATCTGCAGCTTTGACTTCAAATTTTCCTAAATTTTTCTTGTTAATATTATGAATATAACATTTACCTCCAAATTTTTTAAAATAATTTACTTTAGATTTCTTATTTTTAAGCAATTCATAAGGAGTCTTACCCTTGAGTTTATGAATGAGACTTTTGTTAAGAACATAATTTGATGTGCTTACTTCCTCTGCCCAAAATGATAGGGGCAAGTGAGCATCTGCAAGTAATATTCTAGTAAATTCAATTACGGTTCTATTTTTCCTTTCTATAACCCCGTTTTGTTGAGCAGTTCTAGGAGCAGAGAAAAACTGCCTGATTCCTTTTTTCTCACAGAATTCTCTAATCAAAAGAGATTCAAACTCAGTGGCATGATCACTTCTGATCAATGCAATTTGAGTAGAATACTCAATCTTGATGTTCCTAAGAATGTGTGTAAGAATTTTGAAGTTTTTAGACTTATTCTTGAGAAAGAACACCCAAGTGAATCTGGAGAAATCATCAATAATTACTAAAGTGTATGACTTTCCTCCCAAATTTTGTGCTGGAATAGGTCCAAAGAGGTCCATATATAGCAAATACAAAATTCTGGGTGAATCACTCGTAGATTTGGATTTAAAACAATTTTTAGTTTGCTTACCTAATTGATAAGCCCTACAAGGTCCTTCCTTCTTGTAAGATCTAGAAGATAGTCCTCTGACATGGTTGTCCTTAGACAATTTAGCAATAGTTCTAAGTTTTACATGCCATAATATTTTATGCAAAAGTTCATTTGATTTACTTATCTGATTAAACAAACATATCTTAGTTTTAACAGAATTTATATTGATTAAATAGATGTTACCCTGTCTATCTCCAGATAAAACAATTTTGTTTACATTAGATGTAATAAAGCATAAAGGATTATTAAATGATACTTGATAACCTTTATCACATAGTTGACTGATGCTGATGAGGTTATTCTTAAGACCTCTCACATAAGCTACCTTCTAAAGGTAACTACTCCAACTTTGACATTGCCATAGCTCTTTATCTAGCCACAATTGTAGTCTCCAAATATGACTTTTGTTCCAAGCTTTGCTTTGAAGCCACTTAGATTAGCTTTTCTTCCTTTCATGTGTTTAGAGCACTAACTATCCAAATACCATTGTTCCTCTGTAGTAGGATAGTTCTTTTCCAATATTGAAAATAAGTTAGGTGTTCTTGACCCAGATTACCTTGGGTCCAAGTTTTTTGTCAGAATCAGTAGAAATATAAGAATATTCAGGTTGATTTTTATATCCAAATGGATGATATCTCCTGGGAGGAATGAACCACTCAGTAAAAGGATTTTCAACTTTTGAGTTTGATTATTCTTTTGAAAAGAAGTAAATTATTCTTATTTAATCGAGCCATATTCAACGAATAATAGTGATTTCGTCGACCACCATTCACTGAATAGTTATTCTCATTTCCCGTGTTCAGCGTTCGTCTATCTCTGTTCGACAAATAACTTTGATTTTGAAGATCTCGGCTTGACGAATTCAGTTGAACATTATTTTTTTGGAAATTTTTATTCTGTTTTAAAATAAATTTTGATTTATTCTCTAGTACATTATTTGACAAAACTTCAGTATCTTTATCTATATTTTCTAATATTTGTTTTTCCTTTAGTAGATATAAATTTTTCAGGAGTAGTTAAAATATTTTTCTTAAGAACTTGAGGTTGACTAGATGAAGCTCCCAAGCCTTGTTTACCATTTAATCTAGCATTGAGTGTACTTGTAATATTCATCAGTTTGATACTTCTCCCATTAAGAGTTTCTTCAAACTTCTTAGCCTCAGATAATTTGTTTTCAAGAGAAACTATTTGTTCCTTAGAAATTTTCAAATCTTCTTTAAGTTTAATGTTTTCTGAAGATAGATTGTTCAATTCAGTTAATATTTCTCTGAGAAGTTTTATTTCCTTCTCAGATTTTATCAAATCTTTACAAAGTAATTTAAAATCTATTTTGAATTGATCTGATGTAAAATCAAAAGTTGAAATTACCTGGTCCTCTATAGACTCAGATTCAGAATCAGAATTGCTGTTTGATGCATTGATTGCCATCATACAGACTTCTTTAGCATTTGATTCTTCTTCATCTTCACTAGAAATGGATGAAGATTCAGTGTCTGACTCACTCAATGTTTCAGCTATAAATCCTCTATCCTTCTGTCTGTGTTTATTAGAAGAGGGTTTGTTTGAATGCTTCTTAAAGTCTTTCTCCTTCTTCTTATCTTTCTTCTGATTTCAGGACATTGTGGAAGAACGTGTCCTTGTTTCCTGTAACCATAACAAACAATTTCCTTAGTAGGTGTTTTGTCTTACCTTGGTTTTCCTTGTTTCTAGAAAATCTTCTCCCGAATTCCTTCCTAGACATTTTGTAAAATCTTTTAGCCAATAGACTCATAAGTTCTTCATTTTCTTGAAGTTGTTCTTCCACTTTAATTGTTTGGAAAGCAATATTTTTGTCCTTCTTCACTGAGGATAAAGTCATTTATTCAGCTTCTCTAGTTTTGATGAGCTGTATGATTTGAGCTTGCCCAAAAAAGTTTCTGTTGTAATTTCATTCACACTTCTGGCTTCTCTAATTGGCAAAATTCTTGAATCCCATGTACTAGGAAAACACATGAGAATTTTGTCATTTACTTATGTCAATGTAATGTCTTTCTCAAAAGTTTTATGTTCATTGATTATGAGACTAAGTCTTGTATACATATCAGCAACAGATTCAGTTTCTCCCTTTCTGAAATTTTCATATTGAGAAATCATGTAAATCTTCTATCTTTTCTTTCATCTTCTGATCCAGCTATCATTGTAGTGAGGGAGTCCAAGATATCTTTTGCTGAGGTGCATTCAGTAACCTTCTAAAAAATATCATCATACATTGTTTGGACTATTATATTCATAGCCTTTGCATCAGCAGTTCTCAGTTTTTTCTGAGCATCTGTCCATTCTGGAGGTGGTGTAGCATTGGTGCATGTTGCTGCCTGTGGTGGAGGTGGACCTGTCAAAATTGAATTGTTGATATCCTCATCAATAGAATTCATATATAACCTAATCCTTGCCTGCCATAGTGTAAACTTATTAAGATTGCAAACAGGAGGTCTAGTGCTTGAGTACTCCTTATTTTGTGCCATGATAATTTTATACGTGATCTAAAAACAAACTTCTTGGTAAAATAAGTTCTATCAGATCTGTTGGTTTAGGTGTTAGTCTGTAAAACCAAACCTCCCTCTGATAACAATTTAAAGTGGAAGGGATAAATCTAACTTTACTCTAGAGGGGGTGAATAAAGTATTTTAAAAACATTAATTTATTTTTATAGGATTTTAAAAATTAGTGATATATATATATAATACACACAACACACAAATAGAAAGTAACAATCATAGACAACACAAGGATTCTATAGTAGTTCCCCAATAAATCTGGGAACGTCTACTCTTCTACCACCCTAGTAGGAATCTACTATAGGTTTTTGCCCAGGTGTCCTGTCACCAGAAGATCTATTTTCTAAGGGAGATCTAGCAACCCTTTGGGCTTTTGACAAGGTAACCAAAAACAAAACTTAAGTATTTTGATCAGGTGACTTATGAACTAAGTGTAAACTTTTGAAGTGAGTTAGAACCCTGTACACAGTTTAACAGTAAACTAAAAGAGGTAGATGTTGTCTTCTCTATCAAGTATCTCTAAGAAGAATTAGTGGATGATGTTGCAGAAAGCTCCCCCTTATTTGAATAGATATTGTGATCAAGAGAGGAGACTTTTCTTCAGGGTGTAGGCCTTCTTATATGCTTTTTCTCTCTAGTAGATGTTTCTAATAGATATATATTAGGATGTCTTTCAGATTGAAGATCTGTCTCAAGAAGAGTCTGAAGCAGAATATATATATCTCTGTGTGTATGTATATATTTTTCTGCCACTAGTGAAGCAGCAAACTTCTATATAAATAAACTATCGGGGCAGAATTCAATCGTTGTGTTTATTTGAAATAATCGATTCTTGAAATGTCTGAAGAATCCTTTGAGAATTGTAACTGCCTTAAAATTAATTAGATTTAAAACATCTATGATAAATCCATATTTAATGCTTCCTTAAACATCTATATTCATTACAATATTTAGCATTAAATATCAGAGTTTTAACTGACAGTTATCAAGCATCATTCTGCCTTCTGTAATATAGAAACTGCCTGATCGTTGAACTCGGCAAGGATTTCGTCGAACTGAGCTCGGATTTTGTCAAGCTGAACTTTTACTTTCGTCGAACTGAGCTCTGAGTTCGTCGAACTAAGCTCTGAGTTGATATCTCTGTTCGTCGAACTAAGTTTTGATTTATAGAACTGAGCACTTCATGAATACCTTCTAAAATAACAATTCTAGAAATAAAAGATGACCCTAGTCTATACAAGGTTGGTCGAAATAAAAAATCCTAATCAAAGAATAATAATCCTAGCCCAAATCAGTAATATGGTATTCTAACATGTCGCCACTTTGATAGCTTACTCGACGATTTGTTGAAAGCATCGAGAGCATCGAGTGCATCGAGTATGTCAAGAGCATCGAGTGCTATTGCTAGCGATACCCACTATTGCCCAGCAATAGCCACCTTTAAGTTGTATTTTATAGTTTTTGGGGTGTTACAAACCTCCCCTCCTTATAGAAATTATGTCCTGAAATTTTATTCATATGTAGGAAAACAGTACAAAACTATTACAACTCTAATTTACAATAACAACTCGGGAAACTCATCTTGCATGGTTTGCTCACGCTCCCATGTCAATTCTTCATGGCCATAATTGTCCCAACAGACTTTGACCATCCCGATTGTCTTATTTCTTAGCTGTCTGACCTCCATATCTTCGATATGAATGGGCCTAACCTTCGTTGTCAGCCCACCATTTACCGGTACTTGATCATGAGCAACTACTTGCGTATGCACTTTCAAAGCTTTCCGCATCACCGATATGTGAAACACATCGTGCAAGCCACTTAGCTCCACAAAAAGATCTAATCGATAGGTAGCTTATCCTATCCGCTCAAACACTTAAAATAGACCAAGATAACTCAAACTTTACTTTTTCAAGTGCTGAATCCTGGACACGCCTTTGAATGGCTTTATCTTAAAATATACCCAATCGCCAATCGCAAACTCTACGTTTTGGTGTTTGATATTGTAGTATTTTGCCTGCCTATACTGGGATTGTTGGATACATTGGAAAATGTGTACCTGATTTGAAGAAGCCCAACTTAGCTCAATGATATACATCCAGGTGTATTTGATGTTGTTTTAAGTTGACATGTGCAGGTGAAAAAGTGTTAAAGAACGCAGAAAAATATTTTAAGTCCATGTGTCGACACCTGAAGAAACAGTGTCGACACTTCAGAATATTTGTGTCGACACTTGAAGGAGGCTGTGTCGACACAGAGAATGATAGTCGACCACATTTGTGTCGACACTGGGAAGCAGTGTCGACTCACAGAGAAAGATAGTCGACCACATTTGTGTCGACACTGGGAAGCAGTGTCGACTCACAGAGAAAGATAGTCAACCACATTTGTGTCGACACTGGGAGGCTGTGTCGACACTATGAGACAGAGTCGACACACATTGGCAGAAGTCGACAATACTTGTGTCGACACCAGAAGACTAAGTCAACACATACTGAGTTCTGAATCTACAACAACTGTGTCGACACACAGGACTTGTGTCGACACACTGCAAAGTCAAGACCAAGTTATTCTCTGAAGAAGCTGTGTCGACTTAAAGGCAAACTTATCGACATCATCAAAGGCTGTGTCGACACCAAAGTTACTTGTGTCGACACATACAGACAGTTGGTCTCGACACTTCCTGACAGTCTGTCTCAACACATTGCTGACCAAGACTAAGGCACAGGATCTGTTTGAAGACTTGACAGCTGTGGGTTGTAGCCAGTTAACTGATGTTGTCAGACTTGTCAGAAGACAGTTATAAACCGGATCAGCCGGTTACCATTAAGAAGATCTATAAATAGACAGATTCAGAGAGAAGTAAATAATGAATGAGAAGATTGAACTTTGGCAATCAAATTGAGAAATCAAATCAAGAAGGTGTGATACACTAAAGAAGATCTTCATCAGAAGATCTAAGAAGACGATCTCAGGATCGATCTAAGAAGAGTTCTAACAAGAATTCAGAAGTATCATCAAAGGTGCTGGATAGAGAGGGATCCACCCATTTTGAAGAAGAAGAAGGAAGCCATCAGTGGTTTCTCAAGAAGCTGTTTGGAAATCAACTCAGCTAAGTTCAGATTCAAGAAGCTTTGAAGAAAGCTCAGATTCAGTTGATTTCATCAGCTGATCAAGAATTGTCTTGTCCTCTTCTCTCTCAACAAAGGCAAGGCATTAAAACTTCTTTTCTAAATTTCTGTAGGATCTGTTTTACACAGATCTGAGTTGTAAGTCTGTGATATAAAGGCTGAGTGTAGGAGAGTTGATCTCTGAGTGGTAGGGCTGTTGCCTGAGTGTAGTAGAAGGTTCTTCTCTGAGTTGTAGGCCTTGTGGCAAGGCTGAGGTAGGGCTGTTGTGCCTGAGTTGTAGGAACCTATCCATGTTTTGAGCTGTAGGATCTGAGGATCTGAGAATAGTGGAAGTTTGGCCGAATCTAGCATACTGCTAGATAGGTGAAGGGGGAAAGTGGATGTACCCAGACCTTGGGGAACCACTATAAAACATTGTGCAATCTGTGATGATTAAATGTCTGTGAATGCTGTGCTAGATGTTTTAATTTTTGTAATTGAATTCTGCCTAAAAATTTTTACAAGCAATTAGAACCTATTCACCCCCCCCCCCTCTAGGTGTTTAGGTTGTCTTGAAAGTAAAACTATCAAGTGGTATCAGAGGGAGGTTCCTCAAAAAGGACTTAACAGTCTGAGGTAGATCTGAAAGGCAGAATCAAGATTCAAGAAGATGGGTTCTGGAGAGAATCATAAGGAGCTAGGGTCTATGAAATTACCCATATGCAAGTAGGAAATCTTTGGAATTTTGAAAGAAAGAGTCAGGTTGTTTATGGAGGCATCTGACCCAAGGATATACACCACAGTTCAGGAAGTACCCTTCATTCCAATGAAGGTATCAGTTCTTGATGCTAATATTCAAACTCCAAAGAGTTATTCTGAAATGACCAAGGATGAAATCATTTTGGCAACCATGGATAAAAGAGCACAGAACATTATTGTAAGTGCCATAGATGATTCAACATTTCAGAATCTGATTCACTGCAAGACATCCAAAGAAATGTGGGACACATTGATTGTCTATATGGAGGGATCAGAAGAAGTAAGACAGGACAGGAAATCTATGCTCAATCAGGAATATGAAAGTTTTAGACAAGGGAAATCTGATAGCATAACTGAGAGCTATAAGAAATTCTATAGAATTGTGAATGAGCTAATGTCCTATGGAAGAGTCTTCAGTACTTATGAACTGAATGACAAATTCTTGAGATCCTTAACAAAGAATTGGGACACAAAGATCTGTGCCATAAGAGAAGTGGCTAAATTGGCAGAGATCTCTCCTCCCACCTTGTTTGGAAAGCTGCTATCCAATGAAATGCAACTTTTGGTGAGGAAGGAGGAGGAAAAGAATTCAAGAGGAGAGCATAGAGAAAATACTGTGGCATTCAATGCAGAATCCATCAGAAAGAATAGGAGGATATCACCATCCCATCCTAAGGAAATTGCAGAAGTCAGTTCAAAAAATTCAGATAATCAGGGATCAGAAAGCTGTGATTCAGATGCAGACTTTGCTGCATTCACAAGGCAATTCCAGAGGTTCTTGAAGAAGAAACAGTGGAAGTCTAAGCCCTCTACTTCACAGCAAGTTGATGACTATTATCAGAAGAAAAAGTCATCAAGGAAAGAAAAGAGCAGATCAAAGCCCAGCAAGGCTACTACTTCAAAGATTGTTTGCTATTGTTGCAATAGAATTGGACATGTAGTGGCTGACTGTCCTGATAAAAGAAAGGAGTCTTCAGATAAGAATAAGACTCATAAAAAGGGAAAGAAGGAGAAATCCTTTGTTGCAAAGAAGGATAAGAGCCTAACAGATCAGTCAACTTCAGAGTCAGAATCTGAAGTAGAAGCATATATTGGACTATATGCTGTATCTGAAGAAGAGGAGTTTCTGCAGTTGCTAGACTCCATCTATGATCAAGAGGATCATCAGTGCATGGGACTAATGGCAGGATCAGAAGAGGACATATGCCAGAATCAGTCTGGTCCTAATAAGGTACAATGTCCTTCTATGAAATCTGTTTGTAGTACAAGTACAGAATCAGCTACATCTGCATCAAGTGATGTAGATGCATCTGAATCTGAAGGAGATGTCTATCAATTGATAGATAAGTATGGGGACTTGTTGCAGACCCTTAAGAAAAGCAAGAAACTGGTTAAATCTCAGGCTCATGAAATTGCTGAACTAAGGGTAGCTGCAACTGAGTTAGAGAAAGTAATTGATCAAAAGTTAAATGAAATTGCCAAGCTGAAGAATATAACTATTATTCAGATGGGCACAATTAATTATACCAATGATCAAGTGAAGAGTCTGGAGGCCAGACTAAGAATTGAAAAAGATTTAGTGGCTAGTTACTCTAAGCCAAAGTCTGTCTTACCCTGATTGATGAATTTGTGAATCAAAAGGGTAAGGCAGGATTAGGATTCAAAGGTAACTCCAGGGCTAGCCAATTCAAGTGGAAAGGCAAAGCTCCTGTCAAGCCACTGAACTTTTCAGTCCCTATTAAGTTTAGAAAGGTGGAAGTGCCTTCTAACCTATATGATCATGAAAATATTCATAGTCATATTAAGTCTAATGTTCTGAAAAACAAGGGTGTAAATGCCAACAGGTCTACCTATGTTCATAAACCCAATGGTTATAAAAAATCAGTGGGTGAAGCTGCTGCAGCACCTGTAATGGACAGAAATTCTTTTGTCAAGAATGTATCTAGAACTAGATACAATAGGTTTGAATGTTGGTGCTGTGGCAAGAGAGGCCATTTTGCACTAGACTGCTGGTATAACACAAGTGTTAGAAAGAACAATAGTCTACCTGTTAGAAGAAATAATGGTAGCTTTGTTAATGCTAACTTGAACCAAGGACCCAAGACTTGCTTGGGTTCTAAGGGTAAGTAAATCTGTGTTGCAGGTGAATCCAAGTAACCATGCCCCTATATGGTACTTGGATAGTGGTTGTTCCAGGCACATGACTGGAACAAAGGGCTGCTGAAGGAGTATTCATCTGTCAAAGATGGAACTAAAGTGATCTTTGGTGGATCTGAAAAAAGAGTCATCAAAGGGTTTGGTAACATTTCTTCTAACCTAATTACTATCACCCAAGTGGCTTATGTAAAAGGTTTGAAACATAATCTAATAAGCATAAGCCAGCTGAGTGATTTAGGATATGACATTTCATTTGTTAAGGATGGATGTCATATCAAAAGGTCAAGTGATCAAGAGATCATTTTGACTGGGTATAGGAAGAGAAATGTATATTGTCTTAATTTTGAATGTGAGAATAAAGCTTCTCCCATCTGTCTTGTAGCTGATGATAATGCATCTCATTGTGTTAAGTGGCACAAGAGATTGGCTCATCTTAACTACAAGACAATTGGCCAACTCTTTATCAAAGAGTTAGTGAGGAATGGTCCTCAAGTAAAGTGTATGAAGGAAGGGATATGCTCAGCTTGTCAAAAGGGCAAGCAGACAAAATCCTCCTTTCAAAGCCTTGAAAACAAGGATTCTGTGAGGTGCTTATACCTCTTGCATATGGATCTTTTTGGTCCTATGCCAGTTCATAGTCTAGGTAGGAAAGTCTACACTTTTGTGGTTGTAGATGACTATTCTAGATTTACATGGGTGTTCTTTCTGAGACAGAAGTCTGAAACCCCAAGTGTCTTACTTAATTTTGTAAAGCAAATTCAGAATGAACTGAATAGTACAGTGGTCAAAATCAGAAGTGACTATGGTACTGAGTTTCAATCTGAAAGCATGACAAAGTTATGTGAAGACTTTGGGATTTTCCAAGAGTTGTCCTCACCAAGAACACCTCAGCAAAATGGAATTGCTGAAAGAAAGAATAGAACATTAATTGAAGCTGGTAGAACTCTATTGAGTGACACCTCTCTACCAGAATATTTCTGGGTTGAGGCAGTAAACACTGCTTGTCATGTGATCAATAGGGATTCTATCACCAAGAGCCACAAAAAGACTCCCTATGAGATTATGGAAGGTAGAAAACCAAATCTATCCTACTTTAGAATCTTTGGTTGCAAATGCTATATACTTAACAATGGTAAGTCAAATTTGACTAAGTTTGCTGCCAAATCCCAAGATGGGATATTTGTTGGGTACAACACAAATAGTAAGGCCTATAGAATCTTCAACATGACTACTCAAGTTGTTGAAGAATCTGTGCATGTTGTGTTTGATGAAACAAGATTAATCAACTGTGAGTTGTCTTGTAGATCAAATGACTCAACAGGTATAAGCAAAGGAATAGACAAGCTCTCCATTGCTGAAGCTTCAAGGGAAGATGGAGTATTGGAAGATGAAGGATATTGTCCAGGGGGAGTACAAGACACAATAGGAGATGAAGAAAACCAAGAGGTTCAGCATAATGAAGGAGCTGGAGATGTTCAACCAGAAGGGAATCTTCCTCCAGCTACAAGACATTTAAGAGACCATCCAACTGATCAGATAATAGGTGATCCAAGACAGGGAGTGCAGACTAGAAGCAGAAGTCAAAGCACAGTTCTGCATTCAAGTTTCCTGTCACAAATGGAGCCTAAGAAGTTTGAAGAAGCCATCCAAGACCTACACTAGACTGATGCTATGCAAGACGAGCTGAATCAATTCAGAAGGTGCAATGTCTGGGAGCTTGTTCCTAAACCAAGAGGCCACAATATAATTGGGACAAAATGGATCTACAGGAACAAGTTGGATGAGAATGGAGTAATAGTGAAAAATAAAGCAAGATTGGTTGCTAGAGGATACAGGCAGGAAGAAGGGATTGACTTTGATCAAACCTTTGCCCCAGTAGCAAGGCTGGAGGCAATCAGAATTTTCCTTGCCTATGCAGCCTATCAATACTTCAAGGTATACCAGATGGATGTGAAGTCAGCATTTCTGAATGGTGATCTTAAAGAAGAAGTATATGTAGAGCAGCCATCAGGTTTTGTAGATACTCATAAACCTGATTATGTTTATAAGCTTAGAAAAGCTTTGTATGGGTTAAAGCAAGCCCCAAGGGCTTGGTATGAAACCCTGTCTACTTTCCTTATTGAGAATAAATTCTCAAGAGGAAAAATTAACAAAACTCTATTTCTTAGGGAATCCAAAGGCAAGATCATCTTAGTTCAGATCTATGTTGATGACATAATCTTTGGATCTACTGAAAACAACCTTTGTAAAAAGTTTGCCAAACTTATGCAAGGGAAGTTTGAGATGAGCAGTATGGGGGAACTGAAGTTCTTCTTGGGACTCCAAGTAAGACAGACTGATGATGGCTTGTCCATATCCCAGTCAAAGTTTACTAAAGAATTAATCAAAAATTATGGTATGGAGTCATCCTCCATCATGAGAACTCCTATGGGGACAAGTATGCCTATATGCAAAGATGATGCAGGTAAACCTGTTGATGAGACTTTGTATAGAGGAATAGTTGGTTCTCTACTATATCTCACAGCTAGTAGACCAGATATTATGTATGCTATATGTGTCTGTGCTAGGTACCAAGCCTGCCCTAAAGAGTCTCATTATACTGCAGTCAAAAGGATTTTGAGATATCTTAAGGGCACACCTAATCTAGGCATTTGGTACCCTAGGAATAGAGATTTTCTACTAACAGGTTATTAAGATGCAGACTTTGCAGGCTGTAGAGAGGATAGGAAGAGTACAACAGGTACTTGTCAATTCTTGGGAGGAAGATTGATATCTTGGAGTAGTAAGAAGCATACCAGTGTGGCTATATCTACAGCTGAGTTAGAATATGTTGCTGCTGGCAGCTGCTGTGCACAACTATTGTGGATACAGCATCAGCTTAAAGATTATGGTATTCAAGTAAGTAGAATACCTCTTTTGTGTGATTCTAAAAGTGCAATTTCTATTGCTAATAATCCTGTTTCTCATAGTAAAACTAAGCATATAGAAATTAAATACCATTTTCTTAGAGATCATGTAGAAAGAGAAGACATCGCATTGGAATTTGTTAAAACAGATTATCAAATAGCAGATGTATTCACTAAGCCCCTGGATGAAACAAAATTCAATAAATTCAAAATTGAATTAGGCATGCTGACCATTGATTAGATTATCAACAAACTTACAAATAACATATTAGATTATCAAATGGTCTTAAGTGGTATAGACAGAAACAAAAATTGGCAAAGTAAAATAGTGTCGACACATTCAGTGATAATGTGTCGACTCAGTGAAGTAATGTCGACAAGTCAGAAATATTATGTCGACACAGAGAATATGTGTCGACAATTAAGAATTAAATTGTCGACTTATCCAGGAATGTAGTGTCGACTTCACCAGAATAGTAATGTCGACACTTACAAAATTTGTGTCGACACTTATCCTAAGAGTCGACACAGATTTTCTGATACTCTACTATATCTCTCAGGTGTCGACATATCCACATTTGGTGTCGACACATAGTAGACAGATTTGTTGTCGAGACAATAGAAGTTTGTGTCGACACATTCCATCTGTGTCAACACATTTAGACTATTTTTGCCCGCCTTTTGATCTTCTTTCAATAGAAGGTATAAATAGGTCAAGAACTTATTCAGTCGACACGCTTACAAGGTTTTCGAGACTGAAACCCTGTGTCGACTTTCTCTCTCTCTCTCTCTCTTGTCTCAAGCTTTCTCACCTGAACAATGGCGTCGAAGATTGAAGACAACATCAATGAAGGTTATGAGTTAGTAAGGAATGCCTTTGCCGAAGCCCCAACAGATGTTCAACGAGTTATCTCTCTTCTTTCCGAATCCGGATTAGAGTTCATAGTTTCTGAACCTTCCAAGATATGGAAGAAGGAGGTGCATGAATTCTTTAACTCTGCATCAATAGGTTCAGACGTTCTCAAGATAAAGTCCACTGTGCATGGGTCGACAGTGAAGATTACCCCAAGAAGTCTAAGGAAGATTCTATAGTTACCAATAATTGAGAATGAAAAAGAAGTCCCTACTACTAAGTTAAGGGAGGCTATCCAATGGTGCGGATTGGATCCCACTCTGAAGATTGGAGCTGCTTTCAACAGGAAAGGGATGAATCAGCAAGGGAAATTTCTGTCTGAAGTAGTTGGCAAGGTGATTCTGTGCAAAACAGGAGGACATGATAGGATTTCAGCCTCTATATTCAGCCTCATGACCAGAATTGTGTTTACAATTCCAACTGATTGGTCAGCTGTTATCTTTGAAAAGATCAAGGAAGGAATAAAGAAGCCAAATCTGGCTAGAATTATGAGTTTATATTTGAATGGAGTGATCCTTGAGGTAATGCAACACCTGCCAGGAACAAAGATCAATCACATGAGAAAGATGGACATGAGATTGTTTTTTAGGTGGGATCGGGTGTTGTCTAAGGATGTGCCTGATGAGAGCAGGCAGGACACCCCAGTGAAATCCTCTTCTCATGCTTAAGATACTGAGCAGCTTCAAGAAGAACAAGAGAGGAAGCAGGATGAAGATCACCCTGTGTCTACACCAGCCCAGCAAGACACTATACCTGCACAGATGCAGGGGGAGCAAGCTCATTCACCTGCCCAGAATGAATCTACTCCTAACCAGGTACAGTTGCAAGGGGAGCTGGTGTATTTTCTTATAAAAGACATTTCTAATATTTCAATTTCTGTACAGTTGCAGGGGGAGCAAGTATACTCACCTGCCCAGGACATTACCAATACTGAACAAGCACAGGGGGAGAAGATATCTGACCCAGTGCAAGAGGCAGTCCAAATTGATATCTCCAAAGATCTGAATATAGAAGATCTAATTGATACATCTTCTGTTCAAGCTCAGAAGGAATATACTCTAGATGAGTTATTCCATAATGTTGATATGCCTACTGATAGAGTGGAAGAGGGGTAAGAGATTGAAAAGGCCCTTGACATGGAGATAGATATTGAGAAGGAGCAAATAGTTGAGGGGGAGTCTGTGCATGTTAAGGCTAAACAACATGGCACTGAGACAGATATTCTTCCTCCTCCTCAAGAAAGAGTCAAGTTGATAGTTCATCCGAATCTGAGACTGAAGAAGCCAGAATGGCTAAGAAGAGAAAACTTGTAGTCTTCAAGAGAAGGAGCAAAGGTTATAAGCAGGCTCTACAGACTACAACTCAACCATCCTATTCTGAATTTAATTATAATAAGTTTATGGTTGATTTGCAAGTTAAGTTAGACGACCATAAAGTGGTAGTTGAAAAATATGTTGATGAGAGCAATAAGGCCCTTCAATTTGACTTGGCTCAAGATATAAAGTCAATTCGATTTGAAGTCAATATGCATAAGAAGGAGATGACAGATTGCTTCCATAAGGGAGGTAATGCTGTGGTGTATTTGGCAAAATAACAGCAGTCCATCATCCCTAAAGTGGATGATATTGCTTTAAAGCAAATCTATGTTTTGGAAAATCAGCTAAGGATGAATGACAATTTAACTGAATCTCATCATGAGATTATTGCTGAATTGAAAAAGACTACTCCAGGCCTACCTGCAGATAGAGCAAAGGAGATGGAAGAATTTGATAAAACATTCAAGCTGCTATTGAATCTGTTAAAACTGCTATCACTACCTCTCAAAAGGACATATCGGACAAACTTCAAAAGTTAAAAACATTTTTTAAAGAGGGTGTGAATTATCTGGATGGACAGATCAGATTTCAGAAAGAAGATCTAAGAGATCATATTACCAGAGAAGCCATAAAAGGGAGAGGTTGTTAGTTCATGCAGGCTCAGAGCACACCAATGGGTGACCAATAGTATTCGAGCCACATTGGGATATCCACCTTTGTGTGATGATGCTATGGTGGCTGAGTCAGGAATACAAACAGGTCTACTTGAAGGCAATCAACCTGAGGTTGCCCAAGTCATTTACCCTCCTCCAGATTTTGATATGATTGATCAGCAAGTTCAAGAAATGTATAGTCCTCCAAAGGAGGTTGACAGGGTTGTTATTGAGAAAGTGGATAAGCCTGAGGCCACTTTGAAAGAACAGCAAGATGCTCTACTATCTAAGAAGAGATTAGAGAACAGGCTGAACTTAAGCCAGATTTTGAGCAGTGGAGCCTACTTCAAGAAATATTATACTGACTGCATGGAAGGCTGTGAAAGACCAAGTTCATGAAAGAGGAAAGTGGTATAATGGAATAGAATGGCAAAAGCATGAAACTAGGCAGGAGGCAATAGTACAGTTCAGAAGAAAAGCCAAGCTGGGTAGGCTGCCACCAGATGCTCAGGAGCCAAGCAAGTACTTTCCAAAGCCCTTTCATTACTTTGAAAGGCAAAGGCTCAAGGAAGAAGCAAAGAAGAAGGCCGATCAAAAAGGCAAGAAGCCAGCTGAAGATGCTGAAGCTCCTATGAAGGCTCAAATCCAATCTGGCAAAGGGATTGTCATAAGAGAGCCTGATCAGTCTTAATTTTAAGTTCTTTCAAAAGTATTTTGTAATGTTTTGATTAAATCATTCAATGTAAAACTCTGTAATTAAACATTATCAAGTTATAAACAATATTTTGTTTGGAATCATATAATGTTCACTCTGTGATGGATTGTTCATATTTTGTTTGGAATCATATAATGTTCACTATGTGATGAATTGTTCATATTTTGTTTGGAATCATATAATGTTCACTCTGTGATGGATTGTTCATATTTTGTTTATATTAAGTATTCCTGTTATGTCATATATCATCATAATATATTTTATAAATGGTGTATATCATTGGCTATATGGGTTATGACTTCTCCAAATAGGGGAGATTGTTGGGTACATTGGAAAATGTGTACCTGATTTGAAGAAGCCCAACTTAGCTCAATGATATACATCAAGGTGTATTTGATGTTGTTTTAAGTTGACATGTGCAGGTGAAAAAGTGTTAAAGAATGCAGAAAAATATTCTAAGTCCATGTGTCGACTGTTGGAGTTACCATGGTGATCTAGAAGTTGTCAAACATGTAATCTCACTGCCAACGCGATATGAGCCTACAGGGTCGCACATAAGAGCTGTGGAGGAGTTAGAAGATTGACCGTATTGGTAAAGGTTACCAATCACCATTATGTATGGGGTCAGGCAATTGTTGCCAAGAAAGTTCATAGGGCATGGATAGTAGAAGGTCGTCGAGTTTGACTCGACGACCAAGGCAAGTCGTCGAGAAAGTCTCGACGACCAAGGCAAATCATCGAGAGTGTCTCGACGACCAAGGCAAGTCGTCGAGAATGTCTCGACGACTAGCGGGGTTTTAGTTGAGAATCAATCTGATAGATTCGTCGAGAATCAAAGACATAGTCGTCGGGACTGTCCAGCGATTCTCGCCGAATCTGCCTGATGATTCTCGCCGATCGACGGGTATCGTCGAGAGTCGTCGAGTATGACTCAACGACTAAAGGCCATTCGTCGAGAATCGTCCCTGATTCTCGACGACTTGGCGGATGATTCTCGCCGAACGCCTTTGCCGATTCTCGCCGAATTCTTCCAGGGCCCTATGCTGTGTGGACTGCGGATAGCCATTCCTTTATGTCTATTTACACCTTTGGTATAAATAGACATTTAGGGTTTTGGAAAAATATGACTTGTGTTTTTTCCCTTGCGGCCGATTAGAACCCGACGGAAAGAGTTCCGCCGATCACTCGTTCCGCCGCATCCTGCACATCGCCGGACGGAAGTGTTCCGCCGCCACCGTGTCTGCTCTGCCGACGTCCTCCTCTCCGGCGATAGTCGCTGGTGCTTGCCCTTCCTGGCACGCGAACCTAGCAGTCCGTGGAGTGCGGAGGTGCGGTCGATCTTCTACCCGACCCTTCGTGTGACGAAGCTCGGGAGTTCTCCTGCTCGTGTGGATTTCTGCAGAGACGTGGATATTATTCCACGTACAACTCGCCACCGACAGCACTCAATACTTGGAGCATCTCCGTTGAGTTGTGACTCAACGCCACTAAGGTATTTTGCCCTAGTTATTTTGTTTACTTCTTGATACAACGATCATGGCCAGATCCAGTTCTCATGGGCTGTTCTCGTCTTTTCCTTTCCGCTGCGTGCACAAAGTGTTGTGCAACCCTATCGAGAATACCCAACAAGTGGTATCAGAGGCAGGTTGCGGCCATGATTATTGTATTGGAAGTTAGGGAATTCCAACACCTGTAAACCTAGGGATTTAGAAGTGTTCTAAATGTCTAGATTTATTCCTGGAACATCAATTGTTGATGATTTTTCCAAGGGAAATCGGTGGTGATTTTGCAAAATTTGGTCGGGGCGCTGCCCCGCACCCACAGGGGCTCTGCCCTTGACCCCGCCCGCTGATCGGTCAGCGGTACCACCGCCAGGGGCGCTGCCCCTTGGAACCCCGCCAGGAACGTCAGGGATTTCGTCGCAATTTCTAATTGTAGAAGTTGTTGTCTCCTTAGCAGTAACCATCCCTCGAATTTTGTTTTGGATTTTGAATCCAACAAAGAGAGATGAGCTTGTCTACTGCTTTAAGTTGAGTTGCCTTTGTCTTTGTCCAATGCATGTAAATCTGAAGATTTGGAACAGTCTGGATGTTCAGATTTAGCCCTTCATACCATCAAATGTTGATAGTGTCAAGTTGTGCACATAAGGGATGCATGTGGCTTTTGAGAATTGTTTTTCTTTGGATGTGCACTTTGATCAAATGTTGATCGTGGTTAATTGTTAGCCTATAATAAAAATCCCTTCATCAAATATTATGTGTTCGGATGCCTTCCGATGGATGACACTCTTCCTGCCTCGATCGATGAAGTGTGGGCTTGCCAAAGCAAGGTGCATTAATCTATCTTGGTAAGGGTGCGAGCGGATAATTGTGATATCCCACTGTCGACATCGGGCCCCACTTAACTAGGTGACCTCAAAGGTTGAGCGCCTAGAGGCATAGGGTTGGCATGCACCATATGATGGATGCGAATAAAGAGTTACTCACCAACCATACAAGAATTGCATGAGGATGCAATTGGCAAGCGTTGCCTACCTAAATAACTACATCGTGAGAGGAAAGCCAAAGCTGACTCATTGTGTTGGTGAAATACGGATCTTGTCCACTAAGAGAGTAGCTCGCATGAACTCTCCGAATTGATAGTGAGGGCTATCATTTCGAATAAAATAGTGGGAGTTTTAATTAGAGTCCAAATTAAAATAAATTGTATTTTGAAACTTGGTACTGATTTTATTCTGCATAAATTCTTGTAGAATTCCATGGCAAGTGGTTCACACTCCACTTTGTCTCTCTGAGAGCCATCCTTGAGAAGGATAAGCTCAATGGGACTAACTACATGGACTGGTACAGGAGCTTGAGAATTGTTCTCAGGCAAGAGCGAAAGCTCTATGTCTTGGAAGAAGAAGCCCCCGAGGTGCCGACCGGGAATTCTTCCCGTGCTGATAAGGATACTTACAAGAAGTATACCGATGATGCTTTAGACATCGAATGCCTCATGCTTGCCACCATGAACTCTGAGCTCCAAAGGCAACATGAGAACATGGGGTGCAAGGAGATTGACGAGCATCTCAAGAAAATGTTTCAAGGGCAGGCTCGTCAAGAGAGGGTTGACGTCACGAAAGCGTTGTTTCAGTGCAAGATGGGAGTTCGAGACTCAGTAGGGACTCACGTACTCAAGATGATTGGGTATATAGAGAACCTTGAAAGGCTGTGTTTTCCTCTGGGTCAAGAGTTGGCCACAGATCTGATCTTGCAATCGTTGCCGGACAGCTACGAGCAGTTTGTCTTGAACTATAACATGAATGAAATAGACAAGACACTGCCCGAACTCCTAGGCATGTTGAGAAATGCCGAAATCAATATAAAGAAGGCCAAGCCTGCCAGCCCCATACTGATGGTGCATAAGGGCAAGGGCAAGGCCAAGGGCTTCAAGAAGACGAAGGTGGGACCTAAGTCACATCTTGAGCCCAAGTCTTCTGCACTGAAGAAGAAGAAAAGCACGGTGAAGGAAGGGAAATGCCACCACTGTGGCAAGGCTGGTCATTGGAGGAGGAACCGTCCTTCCTATATTGAGGGTCTGCAGAAAATGAAGGGAGGTATGACTTCCGCTTCAGACATTTATGTTATAGAGATAAACCTTTCTGCTCCTTCATCTTGGGTATTGGATATCGGATGTGGTTCTCACATTTGTACAAATGTGCAGGAACTGGAAAGGAGAAGATTGCTGAGTAAAGGGGAGGTGGACCTGCGTGTCGGCAATGGAGCAAGAGTTGCTGCTGTAGCCGTAGGGGTTTACCGTCTTTCTTTGCCCAGTGGGCTTGTAATAGAACTAGATAATTGTTATTTTGTTCCGGCCATAACTAGAAACATTATATCTATTTCATGTCTTGACATGATTGGATTTTCTTTTTATAATTAAGAACAACTGTTGTTCCATATTTAAGAATGATGTTTGTTATGCTGTAGCCCAACTGTTTAATGGTCTTTATGTTTTGAACTTAGACCATATGATCTATAATGTAGAAAATAATAAAAGACTAAGAACAAATGACTCAAACCCTACGTATCTCTGGCATTGTCGTTTGGGCCATATAAACGAGAAGCGCATATCCAAGCTCCATAAGGATGGACTTTTGGACTCATTTGATTATGAATCATTTGAGCGATGCGAATCTTGTTTGTTAGGCAAAATGACAAAAGCTCCTTTCACTGGTTATACTGAGAGGGCTGAGGATCTCTTGGGTGTTGTGCATAGTGATGTATGCGGACCCATGAGTTCCATGGCTAGAGGTGGGTATTTCTACTTCGTTACATTTACTGATGATTTCAGTAGATACGGATATGTGTATCTTATGAAGTGCAAATCCGAGACCTTTGAAAAGTTCAAAGAGTTCAAGAATGAAGTAGAAAACCAGTTGGGCAAAAGGTTTAAAGCACTCCGATCTGATCGAGGTGGCGAATACCTGAGTCATGAGTTCCGTGATCATCTGAAAGAGTGTGGTATTGTATCACAGCTCACTCCACCTAGAACACCACAGCATAATGGTGTGTCTGAGAGGAGAAATCGTACTCTGTTAGACATGGTACGTTCGATGATGAGTCATGCAGACTTGCCTGTTTCCTTTTGGGGTTTTGCTTTAGAGACTGCTGCAATGACATTGAATCGCGCTCCAACGAAAACGGTTCTGAAGACACCATATGAGATATGGACTGGGAAGCGTCCTAGTATGTCGTTCATTAAAATTTGGGGCTGTGAGGCATACGTGCGACGTCAAATGCCTGACAAGCTGGAACCCAAATCAGATAAATGTTATCTGGTGGGATATCCTAAGGAAACGAAAGGGTATTACTTTACCTGCCGTCTGAGGGCAAAGTGTTTGTCGCAAGGACTGGCGTCTTTTTGGAGAAAGAGTTCTTATCTAGAAAGACTGAAAAGGTAGAGCTTGAAGAAGTTCAAGACCCACAGGTAGTGAATGAACCGAAATTGGATTCTGAGACAGGACTACAAGATGTTGTAGCTAGAGAACCTACTCAAGAAACACATGTCCTGCGTAGATCTGGTAGACCAAGATTTGAGCCTGAGAGATATGGATTTCTCGTGTCTCAAATAGGTAATGTGTTGCTAATGGATCATGATGATGAGCCAGCAACCTACCAAGAGGCTATGAATGGACCGGACTCCGACAAATGGCTTGAGGCTATGAAATTCGAAATGGACACAATGTATGCAAACCAAGTTTGGAACTTGGTGGAACCACCTGAAGGGGTAAGACCCATAGGGTGCAAGTGGGTCTTCAAGAAGAAGACCGACATGGATGGGAATGTACAGACATTCAAAGGGCGACTGGTGGCTAAGGGTTTTAGACAAATTCATGGTATTGACTATGATGAAACCTTTTCCCCTGTTGCCATGGTAAAGTCCATAAGGATATTGCTTGCTATTGCTGCGTATTATGACTACGAGATCTGGCAGATGGATGTCAAAACGGCTTTCCTTAATGGAAACCTCCTTGAGGAAGTGTACATGACACAACCCGAGGGTTTTGTATCCCCAAGTGAAGCCACTAAAATATGCAAGCTGAATAGGTCCATCTATGGACTGAAACAGGCCTCTCGAAGTTGGAATCTTCGTTTCGATGAGAAAATCAAAGAGTTTGGTTTCATCAAGAATGAAGATGAGCCTTGTGTTTACAAGAGAATCAGTGGGAGCGTTGTTGTCTTCCTGATATTGTATGTAGATGACATACTGTTGATTGGGAATGACATTCCTACCCTGAAAGTTGTTAAGAACAACCTAGGGAACTGCTTTTCTATGAAGGACTTGGGTGAAGCGACTTATATACTTGGTATTAAGATCTATAGAGATAGATCGAAGAAGTTGCTGGGTTTGACCCAGAGTACATACATCGATAAGGTGTTGAAGCGGTTCAACATGCTTGAGTCCAAGAAAGGATTTTTGCCCATGTCTCATGGTGTGAATCTCTCTAAGGACCAGTGTCCAAAATCTTGTGAAGATAAGGACCGCATGAAGTTGATTCCATATGCTTCGGCAATTGGATCAATCATGTACGCGATGTTGTGTACTCGACCCGATGTCTCCTTTGCTTTGAGCATGACTAGCAGGTATCAGTCAGACCCCGGTGAGTGTCACTGGATTGCAGTCAAGAATATCCTGAAGTACTTGAGAAGGACTAAGGATGTGTTCTTGGTGTATGGTGGAGAGGAAGAGCTCGTTGTAAGTGGTTACACGGATGCTAGCTTCCAAACTGATAGGTACGATTCAAAGTCTCAGTCAGGGTTTGTGTTTTGCCTGAATGGAGGAGCTGTGAGCTGGAAGAGTTCCAAGCAAGAGACAGTTGCTGATTCTACAACGGAAGCCGAGTATATCGCTGCAGCTAATGCAGCGAAGGAGGCTGTATGGATTAGGAAATTCATCGGCGAGCTTGATGTAGTTCCTAGCATTGTTGGTCCCGTAGTTCTCTACTGTGATAACAATGGTGCAATTGCACAATCTAAGGAACCTAGATCCCATCAGCGCTCCAAGCACATACTTGGCGGTTCCATCTTATTCGTGAGATTGTCGAACGAGGAGATGTGAACATTTGCAAAGTGTCGACTGAGGAGAATATTGCGGATCCACTGACAAAGCCTCTCGCGCAGAGAAAGCATGATGGTCATACTAGATCAATGGGTATACGATACCTGAATGATCAAGTCTAGTGGGAGCCTTGTGGGTTGCATGTAAAGATATATTCTGTTGGCTGTTTATTGTTTATTCATATGATGAATTGTGTACCTAGATTTTCTTTTTACAATTAATGGCATATTCCGTTATTATGGTTTTTCTATATGATAGTTAAATGTTAACATAATGAATACCCTTAGAATGTTCGCTTCCATAGGACATCAAGTACGTGACTTGAATGTGAGAGCCTATGATTCATTTGAAGCTTCATTCTTAAAAGTCCCTGGTCATGGTATCATCATAGGATCTAAGGGTAATGATGATACATGAAGACTAGCACGTGCGTTGACTGATGACCAGTTCTCACATGTCATGATATTGTGATATCAAGTCATCACGTGGGTACTTGTTAGTGAACAAGTTGTACTGGACAGACCCAACCAGAGACTACTTTGTGGATTGTTATCTAATCGTGTCACAAGTAGGTCTCTATTGACGATGTTGTTGTGGTCCTTTGACCTGAAGTCACAGCATTCATCAAGTGAGGAAGAGCATGCTTTGATGCCATCTAAAGTCTTCCTTGAGAAAGGTTGATGATAAGGGTGGTTATTGGGCACGTTACGAATCATTTGGGTGTTTGTATGTGAGCAGATATGGAATTTGTCCTCCTATATGACAGGAGTTGCATCCATGGGCCCCTTGATGGAACTGGACTGAAAAATGCATGGCCATGCTTGGTTGAGTCAATATGTGATATTGGACTTACCATTCTCTGGATGTCCGTTCTAGATCAGGAAACTAGGATTGAGCTATTATGAGGGTGACACGGTCCATGCCTCTAGTTCTTTCCGGATGTAAGGGACAAAGGGAAAAAGACAACGCTGACACATTGTTCATGAAGGCTTATGAGTTATAAACTCTTGTTACTTGGGGAGCAATGATGCATTGCTAGATGCCGCTCATTGTTTGTGAGGTTTTTGGTTTGATACTTTCAAGATCAAGTGGGAGACTGTTGGAGTTACCATGGTGATCTAGAAGTTGTCAAACATGTAATCTCACTGCCAACGCGATATGAGCCTGCAGGGTCGCACATAAGAGCTGTGGAGGAGTTAGAAGATTGACCGTATTGGTAAAGGTTACCAATCACCATTATGTATGGGGTCAGGCAATTGTTGCCAAGAAAGTTCATAGGCATGGATAGTCGAAAGGTCATCGAGTTTGACTCGACGATCAAGGAAAGTCGTCGAGAATGTCTCGACGACCAAGGCAAATCGTCGAGAGTGTCTCGACGACCAAGGCAAGTCGTCGAGAATGTCTCGACTCGACTAGTATGGGGTTTTAGTTGAGAATCAATCTGATAGATTCGTCGAGAATCAAAGACATAGTCGTCGGGACTGTCCAGCGATTCTCGCCGAATCTGCCTGATGATTCTCGCCGATCGACGGGTATCGTCGAGAGTCGTCGAGTATGACTCAACGACTAAAGGCCATTCGTCGAGAATCGTCCCTGATTCTCGACGACTTGGCGGATGATTCTCGCCGAACGCCTTTGCCGATTCTCGCCGAATTCTTCCAGGGCCCTATGCTGTGTGGACTGCGGATAGCCATTCCTTTAGGTCTATTTACACCTTTGGTATAAATAGACATTTAGGGTTTTGGAAAAATATGACTTGTGCTTTTTCCCTTGCGGCCGATTAGAACCCGACGGAAAGAGTTCCGCCGATCACTCGTTCCGCCGCATCCCGCACATCGCCGGACGGAAGTGTTCCGCCGCCACCGTGTCTGCTCCGCCGACGTCCTCCTCTCGGCGATAGTCGCTGGTGCTGCCCTTCCTGGCACGGACCTAGCAGTCCGTTGAAGTGCGGAGGTGCGGTCGATCTTCTACCCGACCCTTCGTGTGACGAAGCTCGGGAGTTCTCCTGCTCGTGTGGATTTCTGCAGAGACGTGGATATTATTCCACGTACAACTCGCCACCGACAGCACTCAATACTTGGAGCATCTCCGTTGAGTTGTGACTCAACGCCACTAAGGTATTTTGCCCTAGTTATTTTGTTTACTTCTTGATACAACGATCATGGCCAGATCCAGTTCTCATGGGCTGTTCTCGTCTTTTTCCTTTCCGCTGCGTGCACAAAGTGTTGTGCCAACCCTATCGAGAATACCCAACATCGACACCTGAAGAAACAGTGTCGACACTTCAGAATATTTGTGTCGACACTTGAAGGAGGCTGTGTCGACACAGAGAAAGATAGTCAACCATATTTGTGTCGACACTGGGAAGCAGTGTCGACTCACAGAGAAAGATAGTCGACCATATTTGTGTCGACACTGGGAAGCAGTGTCGACTCACAGAGAAAGATAGTCGACCACATTTGTGTCGACACTGGGAGGCTGTGTCGACACAATGAGACAGAGTCGACACACATTGGCAGAAGTCGACAATACTTGTGTCGACACCAGAAGACTAAGTCAATACATACTGAGTTCTGAATCTACAACAACTGTGTCGACACACAGGACTTGTGTCGACACACTGCAAAGTCAAGACCAAGTTATTCTCTGAAGAAGCTGTGTCGACTTAAAGGCAAACTTGTCGACATCATCAAAGGCTGTGTCGACACCAAAGTTACTTGTGTCGACACATACAGACAGTTGGTCTCGACACTTCCTGACAGTCTGTATCAACACATTACTGACCAAGACTAAGGCACAGGATCTGTTTGTAGACTTGACAGCTGTGGGTTGCAGCCAGTTAACTGATGTTGTCAGACTTGTCAGAAGACAGTTATAAACTGGATCAGCCGGTTACCATTAAGAAGATCTATAAATAGACAGATTCAGAGAGAAGTAAATAATGAATGAGAAGATTGAACTTTGGCAATCAAAGTGAGAAATCAAATCAAGAAGGTGTGATACACTAAAGAAGATCTTCATCAGAAGATCTAAGAAGACGATCTCAGGATCGATCTAAGAAGAGTTCTAACAAGAATTCAGAAGTATCATAAAAGGTGCTGGATAGAGAGGGATCCACCCATTTTGAAAAAGAATAAGGAAGCCATCAGTGGTTTCTCAAGAAGCTGTTTGGAAATCAACTCAGCTAAGTTCATATTCAAGAAGCTTTGAAGAAAGCTCAGATTCAGTTGATTTCATCAGCTGATCAAGAATTGTCTTGTCCTCTTCTCTCTCAACAAAGGCAAGGCATTAAAACTTCTTTTCTAAATTTCTGTAGGATCTGTTTTACACAGATCTGAGTTGTAAGCCTGTGATATAAAGGCTGAGTGTAGGAGAGTTGATCTCTGAGTGGTAGGGCTGTTGCCTGAGTGTAGGAGAAGGTTCTTCTCTGAGTTGTAGGCCTTGTGGCAAGGCTGAGGTAGGGCTGTTGTGCCTGAGTTGTAGGAACCTATCCAGGTTCTGAGCTGTAGGATCTAAGGATCTGAGAATAGTGGAAGTTTGGCCGAATCTAGCATACTGCTAGATAGGTGAAGGGGGAAAGTGGATGTACCCAGACCTTGGGGAACCATTATAAAACATTGTGCAATCTGTGATGATTAAATGTCTGTGAATGTTGTGCTAGATGTTTTAATTTTTGTAATTGAATTCTGCCTAAAAAATTGTACAAGCAATTAGAACCTATTCACCCCCCCCCCCTCTAGGTGTTTAGGTTGTCTTAAAAGTAAAACTATCAGGGATACCAATAGCCGGTCACGTATCAAGCGTGTAGTCGAATTTGCATGTTTGACATCCTCATGCTTATACAACTTCGATTCGCTTATTTTCGCCCAAGCTAATGGTGTACGACACTTCCTATCATATAAAGCTTCAAACAAAGGAATCTGAATGCTAGCTCGATAGCTATTTTTGTAGGCAAACTTGATCATATAGATATGGTCCTCCTTCCTCCTCCCGAAATCCAAGGCACTCATCCGGAGAATATCCTCCATTATCCTATTGGTCCTCTTGGTGTGACCATCCATTTGCAGATGAAAGGTCGTACTGAACTTCAGTTGAGTACCCAACAACTAGTGGATTAGCCTCCAATCATTCGAAGTAAAGTGCCCATCTCGGTCAGTAATGATGCTACGAGGCACACCGTGCAAACGTATCATGTTGTCAACATACAACTTAGCTAGTTTTTCACCTGAATCGTCCTTCTTGTTCAGTATAAAGTGCAATACCTTTGTCAATCGGTCAACAATCACCCACACGGCATTATTCCCGCTCTGTGATCTCGGTAACCAATGCATGAAATCCATAGAGATATCATCGAACTTCCACACCGAAATTGGTAATGACTTCAGGAAACCTTCAGGCTTCTGACATTTAGCTTTTACCAAGACACAAGTTTGACACTTTGCCACGTAAAGAGCTATGTCCTTTTTCACACCCGGCCACTAGAACATCTTTTTCATGTCCTTGCACATCTTTGTGCTCCCTGGGTGGATTGAGTGTTTAGTAAAATGTGCCTCAGACATCAACTCCTCCCACAGCTTACCCACATTTGGGATGCACAAACGACCATCCTTTATCAAAAGATCATCTTCCAAGGAGAATTGGGAATTATACCCATCCGCTGCATAGTGCTGTATACTCTCATCGAGATCTGTTGCCCGTAAAACCCTGTTCGCGAGGTCATAATGCACCTTCATCTAGTTCAAACACATATTTGCAGTGGTATTATTGTCAACACAAGAAATTTCTAAGGCCTCCAACTCTTGGAGTAGATGCTCATCATGCATCTACAGCCAACTTTCCCTTACTGTAGTCCTACGACTCAAGACATCTGCGACCACATTTCCCTTTTCGGGAGTGTAATGTATCTGGAAAGTGTTGTTCCTGAGAAAATCCATCCACCTTCGTTGTTGCATGTTCAGATCCTTCTGATCTACTAAGTACTTAAGGATCTTATGGTCTGTGAATATAACACCTTTCACGACATATAAGTAGTGATGCCACAGCTTAAGTGCAAAAATCACCACCAACTCCAAGTCATGGACTGGTTAATTTCACTCGTGCACTTTCATCTAGAGTTAGCCATAATCAATAATCTTCCTGAACTGAAGAAGAATATAGCCTAAGCCGCTCAGTTAATCATCTCTTTAAATCTCATAGCTGTCCGTACCACATGGCGAACTCAAGATAGGCGTCGTGGTCAAATGACTCTTTAACTCCTCAAAAGCTCATGTGCACTCATGCATCCAAATGAACTTCTGATCTTTTCTTATCAGTGTGGCGAGAGGTAAGGCTATCGACAAAAAGTTTATTACGAAGCACCTGTAGTAGCCTGCAAGTCCAAAGAAGCTCCTGACTTCTATTACAGTAGATAACACAAGCCACTCCCTTATCGCAATTATCTTTGCCAGATCCACTGCAATACCTTCTCCACTAACCATATGGCCAAGAAAAGCCACCGACGACAGCGAAAACTCGCACTTTGTGAACTTGGCATAGAAATTATTCCTTCTCAAGGTATGCAAAACCATCCGGAAGTGATTTGCATGATATTCTTCTGATTGAGAGTACACCAATATGTAGTCAATAAAGATCATCACAAATAGGTCTAAGTACTCCCGAAAGTTTCGATGCATCAAGTCTATGAATACCGATGGTGCATTTTTTTGCCTAAATGGCATTACAGTGAACTCATAATGACCATAGCGTGCACCGAACACTGTCTTGGGAATGTCACATCCACTAATCCACAACTGGTAGTAGCCAGACTTTAAATCTAGCTTTGAGTATACATTTGAACCCACTAGCTCATCAAATAAGTCATCAATTCGTGGAATCAGATACTTGTTCTTCTCCGTCATCTTGTTTAATTCTCGATTGGCAATGAATCGTTGCAAGCTTCCATCCTTCTTCTTCACAAAGAGGACCGGTGCACTCCAAAGTTACATACTTGGACGTATATAGCCTTGCTCAAGCAATTCTTGCATTTGAACTTTCAGTTACGCCATCTCTTTTGACGCCACTTGGTACGGTGAGTAGGCTACAGGTTTCGCACCTAGCACCAACTCAATAACAAAGTCACTCTCCCGCTAGGGCGGTAACCCAGGGATATCCTTAGAAAAACATCTGCATAGTCTGATACAATAGAAACATCACTCAAACTAGACTTCGGCTCAACAGCCTCCAACAACGTGAAGAATAACTTCGCGCCCTTCCAAATAGCCTTGACACTTGGAAAGAAGAAAATAATATCTTGCTCGATCCTCGCATACCGAAAAACTTAGTCTCTCGTTCAGTGTTCGGTCCCAGTATGACTTCCTTCGAGTTGCAATCAATATAGGTACGCTGCTCTGAGAGCCATTCCATACTAAAGATTATATCGAACTCAGATATCGGCAATACAGACTCTTCCAATCTGAAATCCTGACTTCTTATCCGCACCTCAACGCAGCAAGACCTATCCGCACGCATCACGCATCCGTTAGGCAATAATACCTTCAATCTATCTGTCATCATAAGAGTAGGCACTCCGATCCGCGATACAATGTCCTTAGATAGAAATGAAGGAGAAGCACCTGTATCGAACAGTGCTCTCGCCGGATAGTCCCAAATAAGGACAAAGCCTATATGCAAACAATAAATACACAAGCAACGTATAAGGTACTAAGTATGGAAAGAAGTAAAAACTGAATCCTAACTCATACCAGTTACGACTTCACTTTTTTTATGGTCTCCTACTGGCAAAGATTGTACACCCTTGGCTGAGTTGGAGTATATTGTTATGCAGTGGACTCAACCGCCTTTCCCTTCTTAATGTAAGATGTTCCTGCCTTTTTTATCCTTCTTTGGAAGGCCACTAGGGTATTCACGGGAAAAATTTCTTGGTTTGCCACAAGTGTAACATGTGAGCAAACCTCGCCCTAACGTTGCTCTAAAAGTAACCGTAGATGAAGCTTGTCCAGAAGACTTGGACTTCTTCTTCCACCTCTGAAAATGTATTTTGAAGAAGTCGGCACTTTGAACTTGGGATTTATAACAGCCAAGTCCCTATTTTCCTGTACCCTCTTCATGTCCTTCTCTAGCAAACGAGCCGTATTAACCAATACTTGATACCCTTGGTTCATCAGACCCGAGAGTAGTAACCTCAGCTCATCCCGCGGTCCCTCATAGAACCTATTGGTCTTACGCTCTTCGTCAGCAAAAGTAGACCCCACATATAGTCCCAACCTGGTAAACACATGTAAGTAGTTATCCATACTACCCTCGCCCTGAGTCAAATGTTGGAACTCATTTTCCATGGCAATCCACTATGACGACGACAGATGCTTTGCCAAGTAAAATCTCGAAAACTCCTCCATCGAGATCTCTGATAGTTGTTTGCCCGTGAATTGGTGTAACTCAAACTAATCCACCAAATCCGAGCCACTCTTTCCAACAGGAAAGTTGCAAATGTGACCTTTTATCTCTCCTCTGTCTCTATCACTATCAATATCCTCTTGATGCGCAAAAGCCAGTCCTCTGCCTGCGTTGGGGACCCTGCACCTATAATTATAGTAGGACTAAAGCTCATGAAGTGCTTCAGCTACCATTCAGTCGCTCGCTTATCAACCAAAGCCTCAATAGGCTCTTGCCTTGTAGCTATAGGCTCGGCTACACAAACCTGTACGGGCATCATCGTAGGTTGCACCTGCACAGTCGGTTGTGAATTAATCATTACAAACATTGAATCAGCAACTAAGCGTACTATTTTTGTAGAAGGAGGTGTCGGCACATCAGCTGATGTCGTACTCTCAACAGAATGTTGGGGTTCAGACTGCCCCGCACCACTTTTAGTCACTTATAAGTGTAAAATACACAATTTATCGACTATTAAAATGGCAAACAACGACTATTAGGAATGCGCACGTTCCTCAAACATGTGTGTTTTTCATACCTAAGTGGGCATTCTTGAGTTCATTTTGTTAGAAAGGTAAGCACATACACGTGCTCGCCACCCCTCAAAAGAATTCGACCACGAATTCGCAGAAGGAAAACTAAGACGAGCTGATACCAAATTGTAACACCTCTATCCGTCACATGAAATATAATAGAGGATCCGGCCGGGCCCCCACACCATATTCCACCGACAGTAGGTAGAGTTACATATTAATATCAAAAGACCAATCGAATCCTAACTCAGAGCATTATAGTAGAGGCTTTATGGTTACTTGAACTCAATACATGTGAATGTCCACTAATATACAATCAGGAATGTTTTATAAAAATAAACAAAATTTACGGCAGTAAGGCCTTACAAATGTTCTTCACAAAAAAATGGTTTACAAACATCGGCGCGCAGGCCAGCCACACATGAAAAATATTAAAAACTCTTCTCTTGGCTATTGATGGTCGGGATAGCATCACAGGGCTGCAACCCGCTATTTCCCGCTCGGCTCTCTAGCACCTGCACAGGGATAATCAACCGCAAGGATGAAAAACAAGGCAATAGTTATCTTTAGCAGACCAATTTATAATGACCCTACCCATACCAATGGCATCGGTATTCCTTCCATGCATACATAACAACTATCCATAGATATATCACAAGAAGGTAAAACTTAAGCACCATTCAATATCACAAATGTATGTATCACTTGCCAAATGTTTCGTACACTCATGGCACATTATCAGTGTACCGGACTTCCAGGGTCCCACCACCATCCACAGTCCCAGACTTGATGGTAAACTTGAGTATTCTAGTCTTTCCTACACAAGGCCTAAGACTCTCATTATGTCAACGACGAAGCCAGTTACTTTAGGTATTCATGTCCGAACGATATAATGCGGGTACAGTTTAGCCACATCTCGTTGCTCAAATCTCCATGCCAATGTCGACGGTCATAGACAGTATGGCGAACGACAAGACGCGGGTCAGCCTCCCCTTTCCCGTTCAGCTCTTTGGCCTTTCTTTAGCTGGGCTTTTCAAGCCCTCAGCTTCGACTGTCGCCCACCAGGTCCCCATGACCAGAGCCCATAATCGACACATAATGAAGCTCATGGCCATAGCTGGGCACCCATGCTCACAGCTCACCTGCTAGCCACACGGTCTCCTCGAGGCAAGCTTCACAAGTACAATACACTATGGGAGCTATCGCCAGCGATAACTACTATCACTCTACGTTAACAACAGAACACTTCTTCTGTCTCCAAACTCAGTCATAATTGGAACATCCTTCCGACACACAACTGTAATATCCTGTAGTGCAAGAAAACTAAACTTCCATAGATTACAGCTTACACAGAGCTATCGCCAGCAATACTCACTATCGCCAGGTGATATTCACAGTTATCCAAAAACCGTTGTATTTTCTGGTTATTTTCCTAGAGCGTATCCCAAGTACTTCATGCTACTGACTTCACAGGCATAACCCTTCAGACTCCATAAACTACCAATTTATACTCGGAGTCTTCTCCGGCACGCAAATTAAAACATCACCAATCCATACCAACCTGTCCGGATGGGTTTCACACAACATGCCTATTCCGTACTGTGATTTCCGGATTCTATATACAAAACTACTCTGGGATATCACGTATCAACCCATCGGAATTTCCTTCGATTTTTCACCTTTTGGTGGGGGATTCCATGCATATGCAAAAAGGAGGACTTCACTTGTCCAATAAGGAAGATCGTTAGCCTCATTGTTTGTTTTGGATCCATGAGAAAGCTTTCTATCTGGCTGGAAAGGAGTGCCTCGCTTTCCTCTTTACGAATCTTGCTTTGATTCTTGATTTTGATAACTAGATCTCCTTCACTAAGCTTGCAAAGCTTCAGCCTTTAGCCTTCTTCTTCCCTAGCTCTTTATTCTAAGAACATGATGAAAAGGAGGTGAGAGTGTGAGAGAAGAGAAATGACTTCTCTTTTCTCCGCTCCTCTACTTAAAGTGACCTCAGGATTTATCCCAGCCACAAGATCCCCTCGTCAATAAGAATCAATGGCTATGATTTTAGCTTAAAAGTCAAACTTAACGCTATCGCCGAGCGATATCTGCTATTGCTTGGGCGATATCGTTGGCAGCCTCTTTGACCCCAGTCTACTACCTCTCATTGGCCGCTTACCGGCCATCTGACACGTGTCTAAATGCCATGTGGCGATATCGCAATACGATACACACTTTTGCTACTCTGATAGCTTAATAGACGATTTTTTTAAAGCGTCGAGTGTGTCGAGAGCGTCGAGTGCTATTGCCAGCGATACCCACTATTGTCTGACGATAGCCACCTTTATGTTCTGTTTTACAGTTTTGGTGTGTTACACCAGGGATCCTCAATATGAGGCTAAAATCTAAGATACATCACTTGAGAAAGATGAACTCTTGTATGTTTGAAAGGTGGGACAGAGTATTGCTCCCATGCTAATAGCAAGCTGATAGAAAGATAAAGAAAGTGGTCACCATCACTGAAGAAAGTTTTTAAAGCAACTCATATAAAAGCAGAGGTGAAGAACCTCATGAGCCACAGTTATCTAAATATACTGCTGAGAATAGAAGAGATGTAAGTGCTCAGGTGTCTATGTCATCAAAACCTATAGCAAGGACTCTACCAAGTTGTGTGTCTCAATCTGAAGACACTCCAGCAAAAACTACTGAGAAACAGGTTGGTGATGTTGTAATAGAATTTGTGAGGAGATTTAGGAAGAGATTCTTATATTGGATGCTCCTGCTGAGGAGGAGCAAGCTCAATCTTCTGTGAGTCTACAAGAACATATTGACTCATTCCTGGATAAACTACAGGAAAGGATAAATCAAAATCCAGATGAATCCCAATTGCTGCCCTTCTGTGCTAATGATTAGGGGAGCTAGTTCCCAAGATAGTGCAAGAAATTGTTCCCAACACAGCTGTTGAAGGTCAGCAAATTAATGTAGATAGTGTTGAGGTTGAGAGGGAGATTCCTACAGAGCTCCCTACTCAAGATACTGAATATATTATTGAGATCTCTGATACAGATGTGTCTGATGCTAAAATTCAAGATCACTCATCAGAGTTTGAAGTTGCTAACTTAGAATCCAGGGGAGATATAGGGAGAGTGGATGAGGATGTCTTCTTCCAAGGGGCATCACCACAAGCCGATGTTATGTATTCCACCTTCCTGGATCAACTAAAAAGACTTCTAGATGACTAGAGAAGGCATATTGAGAACTATGTAGATGACTCCATCAAAGGACTGAGATATGATCTATCTACTGAGATCAAGTCTATTAGATTTGAGGTAAATTTGCTAAAATCCAACACTATTGCATTCTTCCATAGAGCTGCTCTTGTTGTGACTTATATTGAAGGAAAAATTGAGGAGATCAGACAAAAGTAAAATGACATTATAAAAAATAAGAACATCACCTCAAGCAATATGGAAATGGTGCAAAATATACAAAAGAAAATCATATAAGCCAACAAAATAACTCTGGAAAGCAGAATGGATGCTTGCACACAGGTCTTAGATGACCATATGCTGGAAGTAAAGAATCATGGTACCAAAGGAGTAAATTACTTGGCTGACAAGATTTCCAATAATAAGGATGTAACACCTCCATCCGTCACATGAAATATAATAAAGGGTCCGACTGGGGCCCCATGCCATACTTCATAGACAGTCAGTAGGGTTACTTGTTAAATATCATAAGACCAAACGAATCCTAACTCAGAGCATTCTAGTGGAAGACTCATGGGTTAAATTGAACTCAATACGTGTGAATGCCCACAAATATATATAACAGGAATGTTTTACAAAATACACAAATGTTCGTGCCATAAGGCCTTATAGTGATTCTTCAACAAGGAGTTTTACAAACATCGGCTGACGGGCTGGCCACACATGAAAACAAAAAAATTCTTCTCTTGGCCTTCCAGGGCCGACATAAAATCAAGGGCTGCAACCCACTATTTTCCGCTCGGCTCTCCAGCACCTGCACACCGACAATCGACCACAAGGATGGAAAACAAGGCAACGATCATCTTTAGCTTACCAATTTATAATGACCCTACCCCATACCCGGGTCAGCGGCATACCTTCTTTGCATGTATAGAAATCATATATAGATATATCACAAGAAGGAACAACTCTAGCACCATTCAATATATCAAAAACGTCTACATCAATTGACAAACATTCCGTGCACTCAGGGTACATCCTCGGTGTACTAAAAATACCCATCCCCACCACCGTTCAAAGGTAAAAGACATAACGGTCAACTTTGAGCATTTCAGTCTTTCCAGCACACAGCCTAAGACTCTCATTATGCGATCAACGAAGCCAATTACTTTAGGCCTATAAGTCTGACTGGCGTAATATGAGAACAGTTCAACCATAGCCCGTTGCTCAAATCGCCATGTCATCACTGAAAGCCGGAACCATTATGTCCAATCGACATGACGCGGGTCAACTTCCCCTTGCCTGTAATCCAAAACTGTTGGGATTTGTCTCCACAATATCTCAGATTTGTAGGAAGTCAGATCTTGAACTAAGATGAATTAAGGTGTATTTGATATTGTGTTTAAGTTGTATGTGTGCAGGTTTTTATTGCCAAGTGTAGACCAATGTCAGTCTATAATGGGTCACCAAACACAGGACCATACAATGTAATCCCTCATTGTGTGATCCAAAGTGTTGGCCCATGTATAGCCTCTCTATTGGGATACACTTCCTACATGCACTTGGATTGGTGGACTGAAGTATTGAAGTTTATTTTTTTTCAGAAGAATTTTTTTTCTAAGTCCACATACTCGAGTAGCTTCCTTCATATACTCGAGTAAGTGACTTAGTACTCGAGTAAATCCTTAGACATACTCGAGAAGACTCTGTATACTCGTGTAGATAAGCTTACTCGAGTAAGATAGTTAGTCACTTGAGTAGATCATATTTTATACTCGAGTAGATCCTTCTGTGCTTAGATCAGAAATTTTCTCTAAGTCCACATACTCGAGTACCTCGTTTGTACACTCGAGTAAGTGAGTCTGTACTCAAGTAAGTTGGATTACATACTCGAGTAGACTGTATTGTACTCGAGTAGGTGATAACTTGTACTCGAGTAGTTGGTTAGTTACTCGAGTAAGTGCTCTGTTGATACTCGAGTAGATCTGCACTTTTCATCTCAGAAAGTTTCTAAGTCTACCTACTCGAGTTGTTCCCTATATACTCGAGTAAGTGACTCTGTACTCGAGTAGTAGTTTTTCATACTCGAGTAGCTTAGTGATTACCCGAGTAATCTTCCCCAGATACTCGAGTAGTTCACTTTCCCCTCACTCGAGTATCTCCAACTCTTCTACTCGAGTAGTTCTTCCTATTTTATCTGAGAAATTTTCTCTAAGTGTTTTTACTCGAGTATATACTCTCATACTCGAGTAGTTCTAAAATCACTCGAGTGTTGATCTCTGAATCACTCGAGTAGCTTCTCTTCTTATACTCGAGTATGCTCCTCCTATCCACTCGAGTATATAACATCTTGTACTCGAGTATGTCTCTTCTCTGTCTCAAGTATATCTATTCAATTATTCCTGAAATTCTCCAAGTACAATTTCGCTGTGTATTTCGAATTAATCATTTCTGATTGGTCCACGTGTCATCCCTAATTAAATTTCTGACCGATGGAGTCCACCTATAAATAGGTCCTTTCAGATTTGACTAATAATAAGTCTTACAGAGATTATTATTTTAAGAAAGAGAAAAGTTCCTGTGAACCCTAATATTTCACGCCGGCGCCATTGCCGTTCACGGAAGAAGGTCTGGATCGACGATCTCCGATCGCTGCTTTCAACTTTGTTTCTCCAGCGATCTAGACGAAAGATAATCACTCGATCTCGCCGAGCCTCAAAGATTTCTGATCTATTTTCTTGATCGAGGTGATTCCGTTTTTCATATCTGTGGATCTCTCTCAAGTCATCTTCAACATATTCTGATCAAGCCAATGTTCTCAAGGAAGAAGACTATCAAAGATCCAGATCTGTGCAATATATTGTTTGTATTTTCTTTTCAAACAAATTTCTTTGTATGAGTTTTTCTCCGAGTTTTGTAGGAAGGCTTTATCTTCCGAGTGTAGATCCGATTTGGATCGAGTTTTGTAGGAACGTGGTTCCGAGGTGTAGGATTGTTTTCAATCCGAGATAGTGGAGTAGCCGAGTCTAGTGGTTTGCTAGATCGGTGAGGAAAGTGGACGTACCCAAGATTGGGGAACCACTGTAAATCTCTTGTAGTCTGTGTGATTGCTTGATCTTTGCTGTGTTAATTTTTATTCCGCATTTGACATGCATTTCACCTATTCACCCCCCCCCCCCTCTAGGTGATTTAGGTAGACAACTTAGTTTTCTCAATTGGTATCAGAGGGAGGTTGATCGTTAAAAGGCTAACACCTTGATCTAATCCTTACCAAGTTGTCTCAAGAGAAATTTCAAGCATGAGTAAGACCAAGGATTTTGCTAAGCTCCCTATCTGCACCAAGAACAATTTTCCTATGTGGAAGGAAAGAGTTAAATTCTGTATGGAAACAGTAGATCCCCGGATCTTCATGATTGTTGAAGAAGGTCCCCACATTCCTATGACCACCTCCACCATAGATTCATCTAAGCAAGTTCCAAAGAAATTGATGGATCTGGATAAGGATGAGATTGCACTTGTCTCTTTGGACAAGAAAGCAAAAAATATTATCGCAAGTGCAGTCGATGACTCAATGCTGCAGAATCTGATTCATTGCCAATCTGCCAAGGAGATGTGGCAATCCCTAGTGACTCTAATGGAAGGTACAGAAGAAGTGAGGGATTATCGAAGGTCCCTACTGAACTAGAAATATGAAGCCTTCAGGCAGGCTCATAAGGAAGCCATAGCTGACACTTTTGAGAACTTCTTCAAGATAGTAAATGGCCTCAGAGTTTATGGACGTGTCTTCACCAATGGGGAACTCAATGACAAATTCTTAAGATCCCTAACCAAGGAATGGGACAATAAGGTATGTGCCATTCGGAAGTTTGGAAGGTTAGCTGAGACAGACCCGCAGAATCTGTTCGGAAAGCTTATGTCTTACGAGCTGCAAATCAACTCAAGAAAAGCTGAAGAAGAGATAAGCAGGTCCGCATCCAAGGAGAAGTCTGTCGCTCTAAAGGCAGATAGCTCAAGGAAGACAAAGGCTAGCTCTCCTGCCCTAGTTCCTGAAGCTGATGAAGAAGAATCATCTGATCCAAGCTCATCTGGATCAGAACTATCTGAAGGAGAGTTCTCATTGCTCTCCCGGAAATTCAAGAAATTCTTAAATAAGAAGAAGCAATGGAGAGGTGAAGATGCCTCATTCAGAAGATCACGGTGTGACGGTGATCAGCGAAAGAAAGGCTCAAGTAGTCATGACAGGTATAACCCTAAACAGAACAAACAGATTTCGACTGACATCGTTTGTTATTGTTGCAATAAGCAGGGTCACGTCATCGCGGACTGCCCTCACAAGAAGAAAGAGGGCGGCAGACGAGAGGAAAAGAAATCCTCATACCACAAGAAGAGGACAGAGAAGAGTCTAGTAGCCAAGAAGAGCAAAACTCTCAGCGACTCCGACTCATCTGAGTCGAGTGAAGAAGAGGAAGCTTACTTTGGGCTTATGGCTCACTCAGATGATGAACAAGTCCCCCAGTTCACTAGGGAGGTAAAATCTCACACTCCTCTCTCTGATTCTGATGATGATAATAAGCAAGAGGGCTATTTCTCTGAAGATGAATCTGAACTCATGGCCCAGTACAAAGAGTTGCTCATGACCTACGAAAAATGTCATAGAGTAGTGAAAACTCAAGCCAAAGAGATAAAATCTCTACAGGCTAGTGAGAGCAACTTGAGAGAAGAAGTCGCTAAGACTAACTCTCTTCAAGAGAACTTAAATAGTGGTATGGATGAATACAATCAAGTTCTCAAGCACCTCGACCTTAAAGAGGAAATCATCAAAGAGTTGGAACAACGACTTGAGGCTGAGAAGAAACTTGTTGAGAGTTTCTCAAAGCCTAAGATAGTTCTCCCACTCATTGCTAAATTCTCAGCTAAGTCCAAGGGTGCTGGTTTAGGCCACATTGGTTCTTCTAGTAAATCCTCTAGGATAAACAGGGCCAAGAGAAAGAATAAGGCTGCCTAGAAGGCTCTAGCTGAAGAAAAAGGGAAAGCTCCCTTGGAACCTGTTCTGTTCAAGAAAGTTATCTTTCCTACGAACGAACTCGACTATGAGTCTACCTATGGACACTTTTCTATGCCGATCCCTGAGAAGCCTAAGTCAAGATACCAAGGTTTGGACTCGTCCTCATAACTTTGGCGAGAGTGTCTTCAAAGCACCCTATGAAGAGATTCAACTTCAAAGCTATGGACCTTATGCTCATGGTCATAACATCAAGAAGACACCAAAGGTAAAACCTATTGTGGAAAAGCCTATGAAGGAGAAGACTTCATGTAGCTGTCTTCATCATGAAGCCTCCTCCTCCAAAAACAAGGTTCCTGCTAGACCATCACTTCAGAAAATCAAGCAGGAATACACTAGGCAAAGATACAACAGGTTCGACTGTTGGTTTTGTGGCAGAATTGGTCACTTTGCCATCGATTATTGGTTCAATCCTAGTAATGCTGCAACCCCTCAAGTTAGCAACGTGAGAATGACCACTCATGAGGCTAATACTCGTAGGGGGAGTTTTCTAACTCGAGACCAAGGACCCAAACGTGTTTGGGTTCCTAAGGCTATGTGATTGTAATTGCAGGTATGTACAAAGGCCACCAAAATGCCAATCTGGTATTTGGACAGCGGATGTTCTCGGCATATGACCGGGACAAGAAGCCTACTCAAGAATTTCACCTCAGTCTGCAACGGACCAAAGGTCATCTTTGGAGGTTCAGATCGAGGGATAACTAAAGGCTATGGTATGATTTCTAACGGTAGCGTTTCCTTTTCGGATGTAGCCTATGTTGAAGGATTTGAACACAATCTCATTAGCATAAGCCAACTATGCGAAAAAGGATATATAGTTGAATTTCATGCTGACAAGTGTTTGATAAAATCGGTTAATAACCTGGAAACTATTTTATCAAGCACTCGAAGCAGAAATATTTTCTGTTTAAATTTCATTTGTATTTACACTTCTACACCAGTATGTCTTTTAGCAAAAAGTAGTGCATCTCTTGCTGTCCAATGGCACAAGAGACTAGCACATATTAATTTCAAAACTATTAATATATTATTCTCTCAAAACTTAGTACGTGATGTCCCCAATGTCAAGTGCGTTACGGACAGCCCTTGTCATGCTTGTATCAAAGGCAAGCAAACAAGGAGTTCATTTAAAAGCATAATAGGCAAGGATTCCAATAGAAGCTTACAGCTTCTCCATATGGACTTGTTTGGTCCACTGCAAGTTAGAAGTTTGGGAGGTAAGGAATATACGTTGGTTATTGTGGATGATTACTCGCGCTTTGCGTGGGTGTTCTTTCTGAAACACAAGTCAGATACCTTCAGTATTTTCACAAATTTTGTTAGGCAAATCCAGAATGAATACAACTGTTCCGTAGTTAAAATCAAGAGTGACAATGGAACGGAATTCAAATCTGGAGCCATGACAGAATTCTGCGAAAGTCAAGGTATCTTTCATGAGTTTTCCTCTCCTCGCACTCCACAACAAAACGGAGTAGCTGAGAGAAGGAACAGAACACTCATAGAGGCTTGCCGGATCATGTTGAGTGATGCCTCACTTCCAGAGTACTTCTGGGCTGAAGCCTTCAACACCGCTTGTCACGTGCAAAATCGAGCTCTCATCAACAAGAACAATGATAAGACTCCTTACGAACTTTTAAAAGGCAGGAAACCAACCATTTTGTATTTTAGAATCTTTCGCTACAAGTGCTTCGTACTTAACAACGGTAAGTATCACACTACCAAGTTTAGCGAGAAAAGCTTTGAAGGTATTTTTGTAGGTTATAGTAGCCATAGTAAGGCCTATAGAGTATTCAATAGAAAAACTCTGGTAGTAGAAGAGTCGATACATCTTGTATTTGATGAGACGAGTCTGCTGCACAGCGACTCGTCTAGTGTGCCTAGTGTAGATGCAGGTACAAAGTTGAAGGAACTTAGCTTGGATGAAACTACTAAAGATAAAGACGAGACATTCATCAAGATCACCTCTACAACCCCTATTGGAGAGATAGATGATCAAGATGAAGAACACATCCCAGCTGAAGATGCAACTCCAGTGGCTGAAGAGATCCCAGATGCAAGGACTTTAGAGTTCAGACACTTGAAGGATCATCCCGTTGATCAAATCATAGGAGACCCTCGGGATGGCGTCAAAACTCGTCGAGGTACAACTAACGAGAATTTACACTTAAGCTTTCTTTCACAGGTTGAACCAAAGGAGTTTGAGGAAGCCAACTCCGACGCATCCTGGATCCTAGCCATGGAAGAAGAACTGAATCAGTTCAAACGATGCAAAGTTTGGACACTTGTTCCTAGACCCAAGGGTAAGAACGTCATTGGTACAAAATGGGTCTACCGGAACAAGATGGACGAAGATGGAACCATCATAAAGAATAAAGCTAGACTTGTCGCAAAGGGATATCGTCAAGAAGAAGGAATTGACTGCGACCAGACTTATGCTCTAGTGGCAAGACTGGAAGCGATCAGGTTATTTCTTGCCTACGCTGCACTTAAGGGCTTTACCGTCTATCAGATGGACGTTAAGTCCGCCTTCCTAAATGGTGACATAAAGGAAGAAGTGTATGTAGAGCAACCACCAGGTTTCGTTGATTCAACTTATCCTAATTATGTTTACTTATTACAAAAAGATTTATATGGTCTTAAACAAGCTCCTCGAGCTTGGTATGAGACGCTGTCCACCTTTCTTCTTAAGAACAAGTTCACAAGAGGAAAGATAGACAAGACATTATTTCTTAGGGAAATAAAAGGCAAGATTTTGCTAGTGCAAATCTATATCGATGACATTATTTTTGGCTCTACAGATAACAACCTCTGCAAGAAGTTTTCTAAACTTATGCAAGGGAAGTTTGAAATGAGCAGTATGGGAGAGCTGAAGTATTTCTTAGGACTTCAGGTGAAACAATCTGAGGATGGAATTTTCATCTCATAGACCAAGTTCACCAAAGAGCTTCTCAAGAAATTCGGAATGAAGAATGCAACCTCTATGAGGACTCCAATGGCCTCAGCTATGTCTCTAGACAAGGATGAGAAAGGGAAACCTTTTGATGAAACCAAGTATAGAAGCATAATTGGGTCCTTGCTCTACCTTACCGCAAGTAGACCAGACATAATGTTCTCAACATGTGTATGTGCTAGATTTCAGGTGAACTCTAAGGAATCTCGTTACATTGCTGCAAAGTGAATCTTGAGATACCTCAAAGGTACACCAAATCTTGGCTTATGGTACCCAAGAAGTAATGATAGTGAACTAATTGGATTTTCAGATGCAGATTTTGTAGGAAGAAAAGACGACAGGAAAAGTACTTCCGGGACTTGCCAATTCCTCAGAAGGAGACTTATTTCTTGGAGCAGTAAGAAACAGAACTGTGTTGCCATCTCAACAGCTGAATCAGAGTACATCTCTGCAAGCAGCTGTTGTGCACAGCTTCTCTGGATCAAAAATTAGTTTGAAGACTACAACATGAAGTTCCAGAACATTCCTTTGTTTTGCGACTCATCCAGCGCTATAGCAATTGCCAACAACCCAGTCTCCCACAGCCGGACCAAGCACATAGAGATTCGTTATCATTTCATCCAGGAGCATGTGGAAAATGGAGACATAGATCTACAATATGTCTCCACAGACAGGCAAGTTGCAGATATATTCACCAAGCCGCTGGACGAGTCTAAGTTTTCGTTCTTCAAAACGGAACTCGGGCTGCTCAACAAAGAAGACTTGTGATGGACTCACAAATCAAGAAGATATCAGTGGTGATGGCTGCTCAGAGTAGAAGATTTCAGTGGCAATATACATCTCCCAAGGAAAATTGTCTTTCAAGTAATATATACTCGAGTATATCCAGACAGATACTCGAGTAGACGGGAATTACTCAGGTAAAAGGATTTACATACTCGGGTACTTGACAATGTACTCGTGTACAAACTTGCCCTACTCGAGTATGCTCTGTCAAATACTCATGTATGATGTTACCTACTCGAGTATGCTATATCTAATACTCGTGTATAATGTTACCTACTCAAGTATACGGCATTCATATCATGGATTTCTAATTTTTCTATTCGCACCGAGCTATTTGCCGCTTGATTCAGGTATGAATTTATTTTCCTTAACCTAAATAGAATCATATATATATCTAGAAAAATCGGAAAATCCCTTTTCACTTCTCATTCTCTCGAGTAGCCGCCGACTCTTCATCTTTCGGAAAATTCAGAGCATCGTCGTCTTCGCCTCTCCCGTCCTCCATAATCGCAGATGGCCCCCTCTTCTAAAATCGGCATAGGCTCAGAACTTGCCCCCGCGGGCATAGCCGATCTTTCAGATGATTTTCTAAATCTTCTGATTTTGTTCGAGACTGCCGGACTGTCGTTCGTTCTCCAGTCGCCGTGCCAAGTTATTTTCCCAGCTGTTGAAGAGTTCTATCAGAATCTGAAGATAAAATGCAATGGAAAGCTCCTGAAATCCAAGGTCAAAGGGATAAAAATCCGACTGGACAAAGGCGCATTAGCTGCTCTGTTAAAACTACCAGTAGTAGATGATGATGACGAAATGACTACTGAAGATTCAGTAAGAACTAGTTTATTCTATGGAGCTAACCCTCAAGCCCATTTCTTTAGCAGAGCTGATTTCAACTTAGAAGGAAAGTTCCTAGTGGATGTCATTGCTAAGGTACTGCTATGCAAAACTTACTCCATTCGAGACATTTCTATGGAAATGTTTGATATAATACAAGCCATTATCTGCCGCAAATGATTCCAGTTTGGACTGTTGATCCTAGATAAAATCAGAGAAAGCATTAAGCATCCTAGTTTTGCAAGAATTATTTCCCTCCTTCTTCATGAAATCAATCCTTCAGTCTTTAACTTATCCAAAGGGACTCCACTGCATCACATGAAAAAAGTTTCTATATCCTCCATCTAGCGATATGAAATTAAAATTCTGAACTCTGCCCAAGCATCCAAAGCTGCTGTCCCTTCAGTAGATTCCCAAGAAATTAGTGTACCTGATGACAGGATTCCATCTCCTCCTCCACATCAAACTGCTGCTACCTCTGGTGCAACAGTTGAGGGGGAGCCTGACTCATCTCATTCTCAGTACCCAGCTTCATCAGAACCCTCACAGCAAGCAGAAGTCAGGGACTCTCTCCCTCCAGTTTCTTCTCCTCCAGCAGATCCCTACTCAGAGATTCCAGATCCAGCAACCCTACTGTCTACTGCAGAAGATATCAATAGGTTGAATGATGAGCTCAGCTCAGATGCTCCCCTGTTTCAAAATGAATCAGTTGTACTGACTCCAAAGGCTCAGATTCCTGCTCAGTCTCCTGCTCAGACTCCAGCACAGTCTCCTGTCCAGTCTCCTGCTCAGTCCTCTACTGCAGAGGAAAGCCAGCCTGAAGATATTCTTTTGTCTGATAATGAGGAAGTATCTCCAGAACCATTGGAGGCTCCTCTGAGGACTTTGGACTTCTCTATTCCCTCCTTCATTAATACAGAAGAATCTGCTCAGATAGAATCTTTCAAAAGAGCTGAAAGCTCAGTGGAAATTACTGAAATCCCATGATGATGCATATTTTAGCTTAATTTATTAGGGTAAAAATATGTCATTTTTCGTTTTGAATCTCTTTCTTTATGTTATTTTATGCTTATTTTTATGTAAATATTATAAATAATATTTATTTTCTGTTTTTTGCAGGTTTCAACAAATTTCCAGAAAAATCCCCTGACACCCCCCCCTGTCACGCCCTCCCCAGGCGTGACCCAGGGCGTGTCACCTGCTCCCGATGTTGAAAGCCGCCAGATGAAGTTCCCGCAAAAAAAATCCCCTGTCACGCCCCATCGACACGCCCTCCCCGGGCGTGGCCCCGGGCGTGACACGGGGCGTGTCGCCCTCTGCCCAAAGTCTGCCGCCTCCTTCAATGCATTCTACACAGCTGCACGCAACAGTACTGTCACGCCCCATGTCACGGGCGTGACCTGGGGCGTGACTTCCCCGATACCGACGTCTGATGGACCTGCGACCACTGATTTTGACCTGACGCGCCTGTCACGCCCCCCTGTCACGGGCGTGACCTAGGGCGTGACCTCCAGCGTACCGAAGCAATCATCGTTCCCGCCAGATTCCAGCTCCCGAGGTCAACTCCGTACCTATCACGCCCCCTGACACGCCCCCCCTAGGGCGTGTCGGAGGGCGTGACCAACCTGAGAAAATTTTCTATAAATAGAGACCCCCCCTCTTCATTTCAGCAAGTTTTTGGGGAGAGGGGGATGTGCTGCCCCTTTAGTTCTTCATCTTTTTCTTATGCTTTCTCTCTCTCTCTCTCTCTCCCTTTCTCTCTCTTATTTTGTAATTATTTTCTTAACATAGCTTAGTGTTTTGCTTTTAGCTCTTGCATTTCTTCTAAATAGCTTGTTGTAGGGCTAGAATAGGTTTTACTTTGATGCACCTGTAATTTCCATTTCATAGTTATAGCTCCCTTTTTAATTAATAAAAAAGTGCTCTTTTACTATTCCTGTATTTTTATGCTTTATTACTCATCCCCCCTCTTGCACTTCACCATGATTAACTAATCCTCCTTGTACTCGATCTTGATGATCCGAGGTTCGAGCGATTAAGTTATGATGTTTTAATTAACCTTTTCTTTTTAGGTTCTGGGCCTTGAATTACTCTTGATTTTTCATGGGCTGGAGGTATATTATCGATATATACCCTCCGCCTTTGCTTTCATTCTGGGCTAGCCGAGAGGCCGAAAGAATGAAGTGAGCATTAAAGAGTAAAGGGAGTTGTACGCACCCCTCGAGAGAGGCAGACGTCCAAATCTCCAGGATTGGAGTAAAATCCAATAGAGGGGTTCACCGCGTAAAGCGAGCTTTAGGCCTCCGATTTAGACGAGAGTCGGTCGGACCTTCCTAAACTCAGTTGAGCACGACTTCGAGAGAAGCGTGTTCAAGATTTAGGAACCTCCACGGTCAAGGACTTTTACCCTATTAAGCTTAGGTTTATTTATCGTCTTTTTAATCGTCTCCTGCTGAAGTGATTCTTGATCGAGTGCATCTCTTTATTATTAGCTCTAACTCTTTTTATCCTGCAAGTAGTTTAGTTTTCTTTTTATTTTAGTACTTTAATTCCTGTTTTTAGTTTAACATTTAATAGAAATTTAAATTGATAAAATAATAGCAATCTCCTTTGAGTAGAAGTAGTCATTATGCCCCAGGGAAATACGACCTTGATACTAATCTTTAGTATCCTATACTATAACCGATAAGGTACGCTTGCCTTTATCGGATATAGAATCGGAGAATATTCTCAACCACCACATCCACTTTCTCTTCTCTTCTCTCTAACCCTCTCTCTCCGCCGTTGCGAAATATTTTGTATCAAGTTTTTGGCGCCGTTGCCGGTGAGTGTTTTGATATTTTGAAAAAAGGATAGCTATTAATTTTATCGTTTTTGTTTTATTTTTATTTTTATTTTTATTTTTTTCTTTTCTTTTTCTCTCGTCTCTTTCACCCCACTCTCGCGGTTGATTAATTTTATTTTAAAATGTGTAATCTTTGTTTTAATTGTGGAGAGTTCGGTCACTCTCGCGAGGAGTGTTGGGTAAGGTATCCTTCATCCTCCCATGATTTTATCCCTTCCGGATCGAATCAATTTGGCCAAATTGATCCGTCCGCGAATTTTTTTTCATGGGGTTACGATGGTTTTCAAACGCCTTCCTACCCTACCCCTCCGAATTTTTCTGATTTTAATTCTTATGGAAATTTCTTGAATGGACATTTTGATCCTAGCCCTACTTTGAACTACTCAGGGTGGCAACACCCTGATCATTCTTGGGGCCAAGTTGATCATCAATCCATTCCATCTCAAGATTTTTCCTCTTTTTCTCCGCAAGTTTGCGCGCCTCCCGTTTTTGATTCTAGCGAAAATGAAGTCATTTTTGATGGTGTAGCATTTGATGCACGCATCAATGCTCACTTCAAAGTGATTTTTGACGCTTTGGATGCTGAGGCCGCATCTTTTTCTTCCCCTCTTCCTCCTCCTATTTATCTTTCGAATGATGAATCTTCGGATATTCCGCAGTGCCTTCAATCACTTGCGGAAGACGATTATTCAGAAATTCCATTGTGCCTTCAACCTCTCGAGGAGGAAATTTTTCCCGATATTCCGATTTTTTTTCAAGTTTCCAAGGAAGACGAACTTTCTTGTGTTCGATCTTCTGAAGAGATTGATTTTTCGAATATCCCGGTTTGCTCCCAATCTACCGAAATGATTGATATTCAGGTGGAGCCACCGGATTTTTCTGTCCAACCATTTTCTTGTGATCAACCGCCGTCGCCTTCTTCTTCTTTTTCTTCTCTTCCCCCTCCTTGCGAAAATTCTGTTTTCTTTTCTTATTTTATTTTTCCTTCTAGTTTAGTTTCTACTTCTTCTTCGCCCCCTTCTAATAGTATACTTTTTTTTCTAGTTTTTTTTCTTTTTCTAAATCTTCTTGTTTTTTGTTTTATTTAAAAAATAAAAAATTACAAAAAAATATTTTTATTTACTTAAAAAATGTTTTGGCATTCGCGCCAAAACGCGTTTTGCGCGAGCTGCCATTACATTTCTCTTTTTATTTTCCTTTTAGCTAACAAAAAAATGTCGAGCTCAACGACGTTTTAAACAAAGAGCGCTCTTGGGAGGCACCCCTTGCTTATCTTTTTTTTTTTTGTCTTTCCTTTTTTTTTATCTTTTGTTTTGTGCAGGAATAAGCTCCCGCGTGATTGTGCCGCTTTTCGCCTCCCAACTTGGACTGAAGCCGATATTTAGCTCAAGTTTGGGGGTCGCAATTTCAAACGTCTGGGCATCAAACGCTAGGGAAGCATCTTCTCCCTCTCTTTGCATTTCTTTTTTTTCTCTTTTCTCTCTCTTTTCTCTCTCTTTGTACTTAACATTAAACATTGGGGACAATGTTTAACTTTAAGTATGGGGGAGTGTTCCCTTAATATTTTACTTTAGAAAAATCAAAAAAAAAATAATCATAAAAATTTTAGAAAAAAAAAATGTAAAATATTTGTTGTATATATTATATTTTTGAAAAAAATATATATATATATAAGTACTTTTGAAAAAAAAAGATCCCAAATTAAATTGAGTTAATTTTTGCCAAATCAATTAGTACCCCGCTACTTTGCTATTTATTGTTTTTTTTTTCAAGCTCATGTCTACCTGCTTAGTTAGAATAAATTTGATTAATTTTCTGTTTAAATATGTTTAGCGAGTAGTATGTTGACTCATGCAGTGTTCCTATTTAGGGTAGTATGCTATTTTTGAAATTTTTTTGAAATTTACTTTACTTTTCCATAGCCTTTCTTTTATTTCTTTTACTTTTATAAAACCCATCATCCCTTATTTTTCATTATTAAAATCTTTTTAAACGTTAATTAGTATTAAGTGTAGTAGACACAAAACGGTCTAGACGCTTATTATCATTATTTTCATGAAAGCAAATTCTCTATTTTTATTTTTTTGTGCTTATCCTCTTTTGAAATTTCAAAGCTTTACTTGGAGTAGATTTAGGAAGCATGAAAATGATTTAGGCATTTCTTTTGTAACGTTTGAGCCTTTGCACCTCGCCTAACAATAACCATTGCTAGCCATTTTTGTGCCTTTTCCTTTCCTTTTTGTAGCCCCACTTTTTATTTCACCACGGCCAAATAGCCTACCTACATGCACACTTTAAAATTATTTTTGAGCTTTAATTGCTAATGTGCATCTTTTTGAAAAATTAGTGGAAAATCTGTGTTATCTTTTGCTACAAAAGTGAAAAGTTATAAGTATAAAATAAAAAAAATGAAAAATATGATGAAAATAAGTGAAAAAAAGAAAAAGTAAAAGAAAAGAAAAGAAAAGTATTTATTTTGGCTAGTTTTATTTTGGCAAAGCTCATTTTCTTTTTGTTTTAAGTGTGCAAATATCCCTCGTGTTTATCTTTTTGAATATCGCACCCTTAAAAACCTAAGCCTAACTATACGCCTAATTAAAGCACTAATGATTCATGCTTTCTACGTTTACTTTTTAGTATAGTAGCGAGAAACTAGATTGAGTAAGTATTTTTGATAGAAATATTGAATTTTGTCTTGATTGACTATGGTTTTAATTTGTCTCTTAGACATTAGTAGTGACTCAATGCGCTTTTTGCTCGTTACTTTATTAAGTTTTAATTCTATAAAAATTTGGGATGATTTGTTTTTATATTTAGTAAAATTTATAAAATTCTGTGCTAAGTTAAAGAAAGACTTTTCGGTTCTTTTTCAAAAATTTCTCTACCTCTAAATTCCCGTCTTACTCGTTTATAGTATTTTTAAACTTTTCAATTAATCCCCTTCATTTTCTCTAACTCGTAGTCTTTGCTTGAGGACAAGCAAAATAATAAGTATGGGGGAATTTGATGATGGATATTTTAGCTTAATTTATTAGGGTAAAAATATGTCATTTTTCGTTTTGAATCTCTTTCTTTATGTTATTTTATGCTTATTTTTATGTAAATATTATAAATAATATTTTTTTTCTATTTTTTGCAGGTTTCAACAAATTTCCAGAAAAATCCCCTGACACGCCCCCCTGTCACGCCCTCCCCGGGCGTGACCCAGGGCGTGTCACCTGCTCCCGATGTTGAAAGCCGCCAGATGAAGTTCCCGCAAAAAAAATCCCCTGTCACGCCCCATCGACACGCCCTCCCCGGGCGTGGCCCCGGGCGTGACACGGGCCGTGTCGCCCTCTGCCCAAAGTCTGCCGCCTCCTTCAATACATTCTACACAGCTGTACGCAACAGTACTATCACGCCCCATGTCACGGGCGTGACCTGGGGCGTGACTTCCCCGATACCGACGTCTGATGGACCTGCGACCACTAATTTTGACCTGACGCGCCTGTCACGCCCCCCCTGTCACGGGCATGACCTAGGGCGTGACCTCCAGCGTACCGAAGCAATCATCGTTCCCGCCAGATTCCAGCCCCCGAGGTCAACTCCGTACCTGTCACGCCCCCTGACACGCCCCCCCTAGGGCGTGTCGGAGGGCGTGACCAACCTGAGAAAATTTTCTATAAATAGAGACCCCCCCTCTTCATTTCAGCAAGTTTTTGGGGAGAGGGGGAGGTGCTGCCCCTTTAGTTCTTCATCTTTTTCTTATGCTTTCTCTCTCTCTCTCCCTTTCTCTCTCTTATTTTGTAATTATTTTCTTAACATAGCTTAGTGTTTTGCTTTTAGCTCTTGCATTTCTTCTAAATAGCTTGTTGTAGGGCAAGAATAGGTTTTACTTTGATGCACCTGTAATTTCCATTTCATAGTTGTAGCTCCCTTTTTAATTAATAAAAAAGTCCTCTTTTCTTATTCCTTTATTATTATTCTTTATTACTCATCCCCCCTCTTGCACTTCACCATGATTAACTAATCCTCCTTGTACTCGATCTTGATGATCCGAGGTTCGAGCGATTAAGTTATAATGTTTTAATTAACCTTTTCTTTTTAGGTTCTGGGCCTTGAATTACTCTTGATTTTTCATGGGCTGGAGGTATATTATCGATATATACCCTCCGCCTTTGCTTTCATTCTGGGCTAGCCGAGAGGCCGAAAGAATGAAGTGAGCATTCAAGAGTAAAGGGAGTTGTACGCACCCCTCGAGAGAGGCAGACGTCCAAATCTCCAGGATTGGAGTAAAATCCAATAGAGGGGTTCACCGCGTAAAGCGAGCTTTAGGCCTCCGATTTAGATGAGAGTCGGTCGGACCTTCCTAAACTCAGTTGAGCACGACTTCGAGAGAAGCGTGTTCAAGCTTTAGGAACCTCCACGGTCAAGGACTTTTACCCTATTAAGCTTAGGTTTATTTATCGTCTTTTTAATCGTCTCCTGCTGAAGTGATTCTTGATCGAGTGCATCTCTTTATTATTAGCTCTAACTCTTTTTATCCTGCAAGTAGTTTAGTTTTCATTTTATTTTAGTACTTTAATTCCTGTTTTTAGTTTAACATTTAATAGAAATTTAAATTGATAAAATAATAGCAATCTCCTTTGAGTAGAAGTAGTCATTACGCCCCAGGGAAATACGACCTTGATACTAATCTTTAGTATCCTATACTATAACCGATAAGGTACGCTTGCCTTTATCGGATATAGAATCGGAGAATATTCTCAACCACCACATCCACTTTCTCTTCTCTTCTCTCTAACCCTCTCTCTCCGCCGTTGCGAAATATTTTGTATCATCCCTCCATGGGTTGCTCCTGCTCCTTCAGTCCCTGTCCCAACTTCAACTCCTTCTACTTCTTTAGATATGGTAAGCAAGATTGAACAGCTACTCAGTGAACAAAGAAAGTACTTTGATGACTCTCTAGCCTCAGTAAATAACAAAGTCTCTACTCTTGAAAAGGAGATGAGTAGAGGCTTTGCTGAAATTCAAGCCAATACTGATGAGCTCAAGAGATTGTTTCAATTGGGTGGAAAAGCTTTAGATCACACTATTACAAGTATAGGTGAACTAAGGAATCAAGCTGAAACTGTTGCACATAATCAGATAATATTGGACAAGAATGCTGAAGCATATGTGATGAAAGTATGTGAAGAAGTTGGCACTTTCAGAGATGAAGCAATTGCCAAGCTAGCTGTAGATATCAGCAAGGGGGAGAAAGTTGTCAAAGAACAAGTTGAAAAAGTAGTTGAAAAACTGTCTGAACAAGCTCAAACAACTGTGAATGATCTAGTCAAGAATATGAAAGAAGATATTCTATCTCAACTCCAATCTGTCAAATTCTACATTTATGATACAACTGTATGGGTAAATAATCAGAACTTCCCAAATTCTCAACTCAACCCTACCATCATTCCCAAGTTCTTGGACCCTCTTGAAGAACATCCTCCAGCAGATGCTCCAGCTCAAGCAAACATTCCAGGAGATGTGCCAGTCTTCTCACCCAGACCTACTGGTGATGTGACTGAGCCTGCTCTCTTTTATACTGATATTTGGCAAGATGAACTTCCTCCTAGTTCTCAAGGTGTCCCAAAGAAGAAAAGGAAATATGGTGACGACGCTTCTGCCAGCCGTTCTGCACCTAGAAAAGAGCCTGCCCAAGCTTCTAAAGGTAGATCAGAAAGTGTTCATACTGAAGTTTGGAGTCCAACCTCCAAATCTCTGATCCTTGATACCCTGAAGCTAGTAACAGATCTTGGTGAGCACAGAGATCAGTATTACAGTTATTCAGAATGGAAAGCTTATGAAGCATCCCAGATCAAGATCAGACTTCATGATAGAAATTAGGGATACAACAACCCAGCTGCTCCTCCTAGGCCCAGAACATATTTTCCTAAACCATTCAGTTATCTAGCGAGGCAAGAGCTGAAGAGAGAAAGAATGCACAAAGGAGCCCCTTCTTGAGTCAATGAGAATGTGGAAATGGACTTTTTAATATGTTAAAAACTTTTCTATATATATATATATTCTTGATTCTGATTATGGCTATCTTATTATTTATCCTGCTTCAGTTTATTTTTTTTAAGTACATGTGTGTTCTTCCTTTTACTCTAAGTAATTCACCTTAGTGTAGAGGGTGCTGACATCTACAAATAGGGGGAGATTGTTGGGATTTGTCTCCACAATACCTCAGATTTGTAGGAAGTCAGACCTTGAACTAAGATGAATTATGGTGTATTTGATATTGTGTTTAAGTTGTATGTGTGCAGGTTTTTATTGCTAAGTGTAGACCAATGTCAGTCTATAATGGGTCACCAAACACAGGACCATACAATGTAATCCCTCATTGTGTGATCCAAAGTGTTGGCCCATGTATAGCCTCTTTATTGGGATACACTTCCTACATGCACTTGGATTGGTGGACTGAAGTATTGAAGTTTATTTTTTTTCAGAAGAATTTTTTTTCTAAGTCCACATACTCGAGTAGCTTCCTTCATATACTCGAGTAAGTGACTTAGTACTCGAGTAAATCCTTAGACATACTCGAGAAGACTTTGTATACTCGTGTAGATAAGCTTACTCGAGTAAGATAGTTTGTCACTCGAGTAGATCATATTTTATACTCGAGTAGATCCTTCTGTCCTTAGATCAGAAATTTTCTCTAAGTCCACATACTCGAGTACCTCGTTTGTACACTCGAGTAAGTGAGTCTGTACTTAAGTAAGTTGGATTACATACTCGAGTAGACTGTATTGTACTCGAGTAGGTGATAACTTGTACTCGAGTAGTTGGTTAGTTACTCAAGTAAGTGCTCTGTTGATACTCGAGTAGATCTGCACTTTTCATCTCAGAAAGTTTCTAAGTCTACCTACTCGAGTAGTTCCCTATATACTCGAGTAAGTGACTCTATACTCGAGTAGTAGTTTTTCATACTCGAGTAGCTTAGTGATTACCCGAGTAATCTTCCCCAGATACTCGAGTAGTTCACTTTCCCCTCACTCGAGTATCTCCAACTCTTCTACTCGAGTAGTTCTTCCTATTTTATCTGAGAAATTTTCTCTAAGTGTTTTTACTCGAGTATATACTCTGCTTCTCGAGTAGTTCTAAAATCACTCGAGTGTTGATCTCTGAATCACTCGAGTAGCTTCTCTTCTTATACTCGAGTATGCTCCTCCTATCCACTCGAGTATATAACATCTTGTACTCGAGTATGTCTCTTCTCTGTCTCGAGTATATCTGTTCAATTATTCCTGAAATTCTCCAAGTACAATTTCGCTGTGTATTTCGAATTATTCATTTCTGATTGGTCCACGTGTCATCCCTAATTAAATTTCTGACCGATGGAGTCCACCTATAAATAGGTCCTTTCATATTTGACTAATAACAAGTCTTACAGAGATTATTATTTTAAGAAAGAGAAAAGTTCCGGTGAACCCTAATATTTCACGCCGCCGCCATTGCCGTTCACGGAAGAAGGTCTGGATCGACGATCTCCGATCGCTGCTTTCAACTTTGTTTCTCCAGCGATCCAGATGAAAGATAATCACTCTATCTCGCCGAGCCTCAAAGATTTCTAATCTATTTTCTTGATCGAGGTGATTCCATTTTTCAGATCTGTGGATCTCTCTCAAGTCATCTTCAACATATTCTGATCAATCCAAAGTTCTCAAGGAAGAAGACTATCAAAGATCCAGATCTGTGCAATATATTGTTTGTATTTTCTTTTCAAACAAATTTCTTTGTAGGAGTTTTTCTCCGAGTTTTGTAGGAAGGCTTTATCTTCCGAGTGTAGATCCGATTTGGATCGAGTTTTGTAGGAACGTGGTTCCGAGGTGTAGGATTGTTTTCAATCCGAGATAGTGGAGTAGCCGAGTCTAGTGGTTTGCTAGATCGGTGAGGAAAGTGGACGTACCCAAGATTGGGGAACCACTGTAAATCTCTTGTCGTCTGTGTGATTTCTTGATCTTTGCTGTGTTAATTTTTATTCCGCATTTGACACGCATTTCACCTATTCACCCCCCCCCCCCCCGCTAGGTGATTTAGGTAGACAACTTAGTTTTCTCAAAAACATATCCAACGTTATGTTCAATGGCTCTCAAGGCCATCAAAGCTGAGCACCCAGGCTCACAGCTCCCCTGCTAGCCATACAGTCTCCACGAGACAGGCTTCGCAAGTACAATACTATCTGTGTGCTATCGCCATCAACAGCTACTATCTCCTGACATTAATAACAGAACACTTCTTTCTGTCTCCAGACTCATTCATAACTGGAACATCTTTCCAGAACATAACTACAACATCCTGCAGTGCCAGAAAACAAGACTTTCACAAAGTTCAACTCACACAGAACTATCGCCAGCGATACTCAATGTCGCCCGGCAATATCCACAGTTATCCAAAATCTGTTATATTTTTTGGGTATTTTCCTGGAGCGCATCCCTAGTACTTCCTGCTACTGAATTCATAAGAATAACTCATTGGGCTCCATAAACTACCCATTTGTACTCGGAGTCTTCTCCGACACACAAATTAAAACATCACTAATCAAGAACAACATGTCCAAATGGTCTTTACACATCATGCCTATTCCATATTGCGATTTCTGGATTTTATATGCAAGACTACCCAGGGATATCACGTATCAACCCATTAGAATTCCCTTTATATTTTCCACCTTTTGGTGGGGGATTCCGTGCATATGCAAAAGAAGGACTTCACTTGTCCAAGAAGGAAGATCGTTACCCTCGTAGATCATTTTAGAGCCAAGGAGAAGTCTTCTATTTGGATGGAAAGGATCGCCTCGCTTTCCTCTTCATGAATCTTACTTTGAATCTTGATTCCAACCACGAAATCTCCTTCTCCAATCTTGCAAAGCTCAGCCTCAGCCTTCTTCTTCCTTTCGTCCAAGAACTTTTTGAGAAGAATGAGAGAGAGTGAGAGAAGAGAAATTAATCTTCTCTTTACCTATTATCTGGTTAAGTAGCCTCGAAAATAACCCTAGCCACACGATCTTCTCATCAATAGGAAAGAAGGGCCATGATTTAAGCTGGTAAGTCAAACTTATCGCTATCGTCGAGCAATATTCGCTATCGCTTGGGAGATATCATCGGTAGCCGCTTTGACCCCAGTCAACACAGCTTTTTGGCAATCTTTTGGCCATCTAACATGTGTCCCTCTATCGATGAGCGATATCCATTATCGCCACGTGATAGTCTACTCAATAATTCATCGATTGCGTAGAGTATGTTGAGAGCGTCGAGTGTGTTGAGAGCGTCGAGTGGTATCGCCAGCGATAGCCAGTATCGCTTGGCGATAGCTACCTTTAGTTTTGTTTTCCAATTTTTGGGGTGTTACAAACCTCCACTCATTTAAGAAAATTTGTCCCGAAATTTTATTCAGTTAAAGGAAAAATATTACAAGCTTTTACGACATAACTTTACCAGAAAAACTCAGGAAACTCATCTTGCAGGGTTTTCTCATGATCCCATGTCAGTTCTTCATGACCATAATTGTGCCAATGCACTTTGACCATCCCGATTGCCTTGTTTCGTAGTTGCCTGATCTTCATATCCTCGATCTGAATGGGTCTAACCTTCATTGTTAGCCCACCATCGACCGATACCTGATCATATACAATCACTTGCGTTGGCTCTTGCAAAGCTTTCTGTAGCACCGATATGTGAAACACATCATGCAAACCACTTAGCTTCGTCGAAAGAAGTAATCAATAGACAGTTTCTCTAATCCGCTCAACAACTTCAAACGGACCAAGATACCTCAGACCCAACTTTTTCAAGCGACGAATCCTAGACACGCCTTTGAATGGCTTTATCTTCAGATATACCCATCGCCAACCGAAAACTCCATGTTTCGGTGCTTGGCATTGTAGTACTTAGCTTGCTTATCTTGGGCCACCAATAACCTCTCTCGTATAATGCGTATAGTCAAATTTGCATATTCGACCTCATTATGCTTATATATCTTCGATTCGCCTGTTTCTGCTCAAGCTAAAGGAGTACGACACTTCCTACCGTATAATGATTCCATGGGCACCATCTGAATGCTAGCTTGATAGCTATTATTATAGGAAAACTCGATCATATAGAGATGGTCCTCCCACCTCTTCACGAAATCCAAGGCACACATACAGATCATATCCTCCATTATCCTGTTGGTTCTCTCGGTCTGACCATACATTTGCGGATGAAAGGCCGTACTGAACTTTAGTTTAGTACCCAACAACAAGTGGATTAGCCTCCAATCATTCAAAGTAAAGCACTCATCTCGGTCATTGACAATGCAACGGGGCACACTGTACAAATGTACTATGTTGTCAACATAAAACTTATCCAATTTTTTAATTGAATCGTCCTTCTTATTCGGTATGAAGTGCAATACCTTTGTCAATCGGTGAACGATCACCGACACGGCATCGTTCCCACTCTGTGATCTCGGCAACCCATGCACGAAATCTATAGAGATATAATCGAACTTCAACACCGGAATTGGTAACGACTTCAGGAAACCTCAAAGCTTGTGACATTCAGCTTTTCCCTAGGCACAAGTTTGGAACTTTTCCACGTAAAGAGTTATGTCCTTATTTAAACCTGACCACCAGAAAATCTTTTTGTTGTCCTTGTACATCTTTGTGCTCCCTGGGTGGATTGAGTATTTAATAAAGTGTGCCTTATACATTAACTCCTCCCACAACTTATGTAATACCCCTATCCGTCGTATAACATATAGCAGTAGGTCCGGCCAGGGCCCAACGTCATATACTACAGACAGGCCGATTTGTTACTTATTGAAACCAATCAACCAATCACAATGTCCTACCCAGAGCACCTAGCGGAAGCAAATTATTAAGTTTCAAAGATAAAAGAACCCAACCAAGCATGAATGTCCACTATAATAAACCCATAGGAATATATAACACACAAATATTGGACTTATGGCCTTACAAAGGTTTGCTCAATAATAATGTCTTCCAAACCTTGGCACGCAGGCCGGTCATACATGAGAATAATAGAAAACACTCAAAATTAGGCCTTCGAGGGACGGCACAGCAACTTGGGCTTTAGCCCGCTATTTACCGCTCAGCTCCGCAGCACCTGCAAGCAACAATCAACCGCATGGTGGTAAACAAAAGCAACGGTCAGCTATGTTGACCAAATTATAACAACCCCGCCCCCAATACGGGGCGGCGATGCTCTTCCCTGCATTTTGTTAGCATAAACAAGCGGTATAGTGTAAACACACACTTAATCACAGGTGCAGGCACGCACGGCCACACACCCGTGCACTCAGGGCACATTCATGGTGAACCGTCCAACGTCACGTAAATTGAAGCCATAGAAATTTCCGTCTCACCACCGCCTCTTGGACGGCCAACCTTATTAGCATTTCGTCTTCCTGGCATTGGTCGTGTCAATTTAAGCCATAAACCAACGAAAACCCTCATCTATGCCAACGGTTCCACTGAACGACATTGATCGGGTATGGTTCTGCCTGACCCGTGCTCATACCGCAAAAACAATTTAAGCCATATGCGCAGGTCAAGACTCCCCGAGTCCAGTTTCCATCACACAGTTCATATAACCCGGTTATGTTCAAGTTGGCTCCCCGGCCACCATGTTGGCAACATCCCGCATTTGCCCAATTTTTCAGGTGCACCTTGGAGTTAGTCTCCAAGGCTCCCTGATGAAATCTACCTCGTAGAAAACCCGAAAAACAACCATTCAAACGGAGTCTTCTCTGGTTATTATGCAATGCAACATCACCGATCCCGACCAACTTGTCCGTATAGGCTTTACACATCATGCCTATGTCTGTTCATGCATACGGACTCTACACAAGGGGAACTTTACATATCTACCCCAAGGAATGCCTCAACTCATCGCACACTCACGTGAGAGGGCTTCCTATGCAAAGGAAAAGAGGACTTCACATGTACCAGGATAAGAATCATTACCCTAGCATTCTTCCTCGGTGCCATGAAAATCTATATGGATAGAAAGCACCGCAATCTCCTTGCCTCCGCGGATCCGAAGTCAGCTCGCGATATGGAGCTCCGAAGCTCCGCCGGTAACCAGATCTAGCTCTTCTTCCTCCTCCTTACTCTCAATTCTCTCTAGGATTTAAAGAGAGATAACCCAATTGAAATGAGGGTTTTCAAAACCCTATTTCCAATTTAAACTCATTAGGAATAGCCCCCAGCCATTTGATCCCAAACCAAGGAAACAGACGGCCACGATTCAGCCTAAAATTAGAATTCCTTGGCCAAACACGGGTTGCAACACGGCTGTGTGCATGGCCGTGTCACTCATTCGCCGTCACCAGAAATTCCCAACCAAAACACGGCTTGTGACACGGCGACCGACACGCCCGTGTCACATGTGACATGCCTGTGTAAGGACCCGTATCACGGCCCGTGTGCAGACTCCAGGAATCTCCCGAGAAGGACACGGCTATGTGACACGCCCGTGTCATATGCCGTGTGCTAGACACGCCCTGGGACACGCCTGTGTCCCATGCCGTGTAACTTCCTTAGCACAAACCGCCGCCCGCTCGAGCAGGATACGCCCTGGGACACACCCATTCCCAGGCCGTGTGCCTACACCCGACCAGCGCTGAATGCCAAAACGTCGACCACGCGACCCGTGGCCGAACACGCCCGTGATATGGCCTGGGACATGCCCGTGTCCTAGGCAGTGTCACTTGCTCCAAGTCCCAGACTCAGCTTAAAATGCCACCCGTCCCTCTTTTGAGTTTCGGGGTGTTACAACTCTCTCCCTCTTAAAAGAATTTCGCCCAAGAAATTACTAAAGGAAAAAAAACAAAAAACTTTTAGCGGTACCTGAGTGGAATAACTCCGGGTACTCGTCCAGCATGGTTTTCTCCTGTTCCCAAGAGAGCCCCTCCCGACTGCAATTGTCTAACCGGAACTTTACTATCCGGATCTCCTTGTTACGGAATCGCTTAACTTCAATGTCCTCAATACGAACGGGCTTGACCTTAGTCGTCAACCCTTCGTCCACCAGCACTTGATCCACTGTGATCACCTGCGAAGGCTCTTGCACTGCCTTCCGCAACACTGAGATGTGGAATACATCGTGTAGTCCACTCAACTCCACCGAAAGCCTCAAACAATAAGCCACTTCGCTGACTCGCTCCAGAATCTCAAAGGGTCCAAGGTATCTTGGGCTCAGCTTCTTCAAGCGTCTCACCCGCAAAACACCCTTGAACAACTTTACTTTCAAGTACACCCAATCGCTGACCGCGAACTCCACGTTCCGGTGCTTGGCATTGTAGTACTTAGCTTGCCTGTCCTGAGCGATCAGCAAATGCTCTCGAATGATCCACACCAAAGAAGTAGCACTCTCTACCTCCTGTTTCTTGTACAACCTTGCCTCACCCATTTCTAGCCACGATAACGGTGTGCGACACTTCCTACCATACAGGGCCTCGAAGGGTGCCATTTGAATACTCGCCTGGTAGCTATTATTGTACGCAAACTCCACCAAATATAGGTGGTCTTCCCAATGCTTCCCGAAGTCTAGAACAGACATGCGGAGCATGTCTTCCATAGTTCTGTTGACCCTCTCGGTCTGCCCATCCGTCTGTGGATGGAAGGCTGTGCTAAACTTCAATTTAGACCCCAGCATCTGTTGCACCAACCTCCAATCATTGGACATAAAACATCCATCGCGATCACTCACGATGCTGCGGGGCACACCGTGCAGTTTGACTATATTATCCACATATTGTTTCGCCAGTTTCTCCACTGAATCATCCTTCCTATGCGGAATAATGTGTGAAACCTTTGTTAACCGGTCTTCGATCACCTAGATGGCATCGTTCCCCTTCTGCGACCTATGCAAGCAATGCACAAAGTCCATCGATATGTCATCGAACATCCATTCCGGAATAGGTAAAGATTTCAAGAATACTCAAGGCTTTTGGCACTCCGCCTTTACCATGGCGCACGTTTTACACTTAGCCACAAAAAGTGCCACGTCCTTCTTGAGCCCTGGCCACCAAAACAGCTTCTTTAGGTCCTGGTACATCTTCGTGCTCCCTGGGTGAATCGAGTACTTGGTATTATAAGCCTCGTACTACAACTCCGCCCGTAGATTTCCCCCGCTTGGGACGCACAAATGATGGTCCTTCGTTAACAACCCATCCTCAACCAAAAACTGGGAATTTGACCAGTCCAACGCTGCATCCATAAGCTCCTTCATGCTACCATCCAACTCCAAAGCCTGCCGAATGCGATCAGCCAGGTCATACTGAACTTCCGTCAAGTTCAACAGTGCTTTGGCGCTCGTCTGCTTGTCCACACAACAGATCTCCAATGCCTCCAACTCCAGAACAAGCCTCTCAACATGAAACGACAACCAGTTGGCTTGGGCGGGAGCCCTGCGACTCAACGCATCCACAACTGTATTGCCCTTCCCGTGTACATTATGAATCTTGAATGTGTAGTCCCCCAGGAACTCCATCCATCTCCGATTCCTCATGTTTAGATCCTTCTGATCCAACAGGTACTTCAGGCTCTTGTGGTCGGTATAAATATCGACCTTTACGCAGTACAAGTAGTGTCTCCACAGCTTAAGAGAAAATATCACAGCCGCCAAATCCATGTCGTGGACCGGATAATTCCTTTCGTGCACTTTTAGCTGACGCGATCCATATGCTATAACATTTCCATGCTGCAGCAGCACGCAGCCCAAACCACTACCCGAGGCATCACTATAAATTTCGAAGCCCTCGGTCCCACTCGGCAAACTTAACACTGGCGTCGTGGTCAACTGTCCCTTCAACTCCTCAAACGCTTGCACGCACTCCTGTGTCCACAAGAACTTTTGATCCTTCTTTGTCAATTTCGTGAGAGGTAGCGCTATCTGCGAGAAGTTCTCTACGAAGCACCTGTAATAGCCGACAAGCCCGAGGAAACAACGGACTTCCGCTACAAAAGACAACACAGGCCACTCCCGTATCGCAACAATCTTCACCAGATCCACCGCTATACCTTCCCCACTTACAATATGACCAAGGAATGCTACTGAGGGTAGCCAGAACTCGTATTTGGATAATTTTGCATAGAGTTCATTCCTTCTTAGCGTCTCCAACACCAGATGCAGATGCTTGAAGTGATCTTCTTGGCACTGCGAGTACACCAATATATCGTTAATGAAGACGATCACAAAAGGGTCCAAGTACTCTCGGAACGTCCTGTTCATCAAATCCATAAACAACGATAGCACATTCGTCAGTCCGAACGGCATGACCGTGAACTCAAAATGCCCATATCTTGTGCTGAAAGCCGTCTTCGGGATATCACACTTCCTTATCCTCAGCTGATAATACCCAAAATTCAGATCTAACTTTGAATACACTGACGATCTGATAAACTGATCGAAAAGATCATCAATCCTTGGGATCGGGTATTTATTCTTCTCCGTTAGCGTGTTCAACTCCCTATAGTCAATACACAGCCGCAAGCTCCCGTCCTTCTTCTTAACAAAGAGGACCGGTGCACTCCAAGGCGATGAGGTTGGACGCACATACCCTTGCTCCATCAACTCCTCTAGCTGAACCTTTAACTCCGCCATCTCCTTAGGCGCCAACCTATAAGGAGAACGCGACACAGGTTTGGCACCTGACACCAGCTCGATGGTGAAATCAATCTCTCGCTACGGTGGGGCTCCGGGGAGATCGCCCTGGAACACGTCGGGGTACTCATATACCACTGGGATGCTATCCAAAGTGGACTTAGGCTTTACATCCTCCACTAACGTTAAGAACAACTCTGCTCCAGCACGAACCGCCTTCACCACCTGAAGAGCAGACATCATCGTCTTGCTCGACCCCTTCAACCCCGCAAACATCGTCTCCTGCCCAACACCCAGCTTGACCTCCTTACGGTTGCAATCAATACAAGCCTTCTACTCCGAAAGACAATCCATTCCAAAGATAACATCGAACTCTACTAGCGGCAGCAATGACGCTAGCAAGTCGACCTCTTTGCTTCTAATATGAACCTTTATGGCGCATACTCTGTCCGCACGCATCGAACACCCATTCGGTAGCAGCACTTCCAATTTGTCCTTCGCCATCAAAGAAGGGACTCCGATGCGCGATATAAAACTTTCGGGAAAAATGAAGTGTGAAGCTCCCGTATCGAATAGTGCTCGTGCCGGACTATCGCCAATCAGAACAAAGCCTACACAAACAGTATTAAGCTAACAAGCACTAGGTAACAGTATTTAAAGCAAACTTGCTATAAATTAAACCGTACCTGTCACCACGTCGACCTGTTTAATGTCCTCCTGCTGGCCCAAGTTATAAACTCTCGTCTCAGTCGGAGCATAGTGTGACGCAGTTTACTCCACCGCCTTGCCCTTTTCTTCATAAGTGGCTCCTTGCTTTCTCTCGGACTTCGGACGTCCGCTCCAACAATCGCGGGCAAAGTGCCCCGTCTTTCCACAAGTATAACAAGCGCCCGGGGTTCGGTTGGTAGCTGCCCCCGAGGAACCGGAAGAAGGGGCTTGACCCGAAGTCTTAGTATTCTTGTAGAACCTGTGATATCCAGACTTCGCAGTAGTCAGCACTTTAAACTCCGATTTCTTGCCACAAGATTCCTTCTTCGCATGAACATTCTTCATGTCCTTTTCCAAGGACCGGGCCGAGTTGACCAAGGTCATGAAACCCTGCACCATAGGCCCCGAAAGTAACAACCTCAAATCATCTTTTAGCCCTTCATAGAAACGGTTCGTCTTGCGCTCCTCATCGGAAAAGGTAGCGCATGCGTATCGTCCCAAACGAGTGAACTCGTGGAGATACTCTTCCACAGTGCTGTCTCCTTGCACCAACTTTTGAAACTCATTTTCCAACGCAATCCTCTGAGCTGAGAAGAGGTATCGAGCAATAAACAACCTCGAAAATTCCTCCATAGAGACATACGCCAACTGCCTTCCCCTCAGGTGGTAAAGCTCCAGCCCTTCCCACCATAACCTCGCGTCCCCGTCCAATAAGAACGTTGCAATTGTGGTCTTCTGCCACTCTTTAGTCTTTGTTGCAGTCAGCACTCTATTGACTCTCGATAGCCAATCCTCTGCTTTAGTCGGGGTTCCCATTCCCGAGAACACTGGCGGATGGAAACCCATCACATGCTTAAGTTGTTTCTAAATGACTCTCCGAGGCAACTCCGGCTCCACCACCACCTGTTCCACCCTCCTAGGCTCCACCTCTTGGAGCGGTACCCTCTCCACAGAAGGAGCAGGCTGCTACACCTGCCCCGGAGTCTGCGTATTGATCATTGCAAAATTAGCTTCTGCTACCAATCTAATGGTCTCAGCTGAAGGAGGTGTTGCAGGCACATCATTTGGTGTGCTTCTTGCCTCAGAACCTGGCCGTTCTGACGGTACAACACCACTCCTGGTCACCTATAATCATGCAAAATATTGATAAGCGACCAAACCATCATGCAAATAGCAATTATAGGAACACACAGGTTCCTCAAACACGTGTATTTTCATTCCTAAGTGGACATTCATGGGTTCTTTTCATGTTATAATAATGATGCACACACATGTGCTCACCACCCCTTAAAGTGAATTCGCCCACGAATTCATTTAAGTTTGACCGAAATCGGTAGTATGATACCAATTTGTAACACCCCTATCCGTCGTATAGTATATAATAGTAGGTACGGCTGGGGCCCGACACCATATATGTAAGACCCCCTTTTTTTTTCAAAAACCGTGGTCTTATGCCCAGAACCGCCGCTTTGCGGTGACGCCTTCGCTCTCGGGAAGTTGTCACTACAAAGCGCCGATTCTGCCGGCCTTTTTCGATCACATTTATAGTAGCAAGTATTAAAGATATGCAGTCCACAGAAGTAGTAAAGGAGGAGCAAATCACATATAATATAAATAAAGCTCCACGAAGGGAGTGTCCACAGAAACATCAGAGTGCAGCATAATGTAAAACTAAAAATAAGGGCATAAGCCCTGTACATCAGAGTCCTCACTACAAGTCACTCAGCGGAAGCAAAACTAAAAGAAACTACTCTAAGGGTCGGGACTCATGGTCCCTGTAGTCTGGACTCCAGTGCTAGACTGCCCCATCTCCAGTCGTACCGGCCTCCTGGGCTGTTCCCCCATGCTGGGCTTCGCGATCCCCTAAAATGATGTGGTTCGAAAATCATTAGTCATAAAGACTAAGCCCGATCATCCCCTACCCCTTCCCCCATGGCCCTTAGGCACCGAGCGAAGAGGAAGAAAGGGGAGGACATATTTGTGGAGAATAAAAGTAAACAGGTGACAGTGGACTTAATCTAGCAAGTTGTATTCGGTGAGCAGTTAATATGAATGTTATAATAGGTCTAGCAGTAAGAAAAGCAAATATATGAATTTAAACCTTCACTTATGCGAGAACATATAAGCAAAAGGGATCTTTTGCAAGGCTCCCATCGTATAAGTGTCCCATACCACTTATACCTTGGGGTGTCGGTTATTAAACAGCAAAGGTTGTTATTATATATATCAAATAAACCTTAATTTATAAACTTGCCCGCACAAGCTTATAGACTAAGGGGTCGTTTTGCAGGTCCCAAACTATAAGCGTCCCATACCACTTAGTTTTTGGGATGTCCAAAGTTGTAATGAATGATTATGATGGCAATACATATGGTGGGTTATTATGTCATGCAGTGCAACACACACACCCGACTTTGTGCACAAACCTTATAGTTCCCTCTTTCGGAGCCGTTACCTCTCTGGATACCTCCGTAATGGCAGACGGAAGCAGTGGGTCGGGCCTACCCCACCTCAAAACCAGTTATGCACACCGGTCTGACCTATCGTACGCCCTCAACGCCTGGTGCACGAGGCGGAACACCGCGTACTCTTGCCGGGTATGGACCGCTGGACTTAACCTTGGCAATGTGCTAACCACCTTGCCGAGACAACAATATTGGTGACGCCTTACCATATATGTAAGACCCCATTTTTTTTCTTTTTAAAAACCGGGGTCTTATGACCAGAACCGCCGCTTTGCGGTGACGCCTTCGCTCTCGGGAAGTTGTCACTACAAAGCGCCGATTGTGCCGGCCTTTTTCGATCACATTTATAGTAGCAAGTATTAAAGATATGCAGTCCACAGAAGTAGTAAAGGAGGAGCAAATCACATATAATATAAATAAAGCACCACGAAGGGAGTGTCCACAAAAACATCAGAGTGCAGCATAATGTAAAACTATAAATAAGGGCATAAGCCCTATACATCAGAGTCCTCACTACAAGTCACTCAGCGGAAGCAAAACTAAAAGAAACTACTCTAAGGGTCGGGACTCACGGTCCCTGCAGTCTGGACTCCAGTGCTAGACTGCCCCATCTCCAGTCGTACCGGCCTCCTGGGCTGTTCTCCCATGCTGGGCTCCGCGATCCCCTAAAATGATGTGGTTCGAAAACCATTAGTCATAAAGACTAAGCCCTATCATCCCCTACACCTTCCCCCATGGCCCTTAGGCACCGAGCGAAGAGGAAGAAAGGGGAGGACATATTTGTGGAGAATAAAAGTAAACAGGTGACAGTGGACTTAATCTAGCAAGTTGTATTCGGTGAGCATTAATATGAATGTTATAATAGGTCTAGCAGTAAGAAAAGCAAATATATGAATTTAAACCTTCACTTATGCGAGAACACATAAGCAAAAGGGATCTTTTGCAAGGCTCCCATCGTATAAGTGTCCCTTACCACTTATACCTTGGGTGTCGGTTATTAAACAGCAATGGTTGTTATTATATATATATCAAATAAACCTTAATTTATAAACTTGCCCACATAAGCTTATAGACTAAGGGGTTGTTTTGCAGGTCCCAAACTATAAGCGTCCCATACCACTTAGTTTTTGGGATGTCCAAAGTTGTAATGAATGATTATGATGGAAATACATATGGTGGGTTATTATGTCATGCAGTGCAACACACACACCCGACTTTGTGCACAAACCTTATAGTTCCCTCTTTCGGAGTCGTTACCTCTCAGGATACCTCCGTAGTGGCAGACGGAAGCGGTGGGTCGGGCCTACCCCACCTCAAAACCAGTTATGCACACCGGTCTGACCTATCGTACGCCCTCAACCCCTGGTGCACGAGGCGGAACACCGCGTACTCTTGCCGGGTATGGACCGCCGGACTTAACCTTGGCAATGTGCTAACCACCTTGCCGAGACAACGATATTGTCGCCGGTGCAACGAACTCCCCAATATCGCTGATCCACCACCTTAGTTATCCTAACTTTATGGACATGCAACAATTATAGAGTGAGTAACCAAACAACACAAACAGTCAAAATAACTCCCGGACAAGCCGTCCGTAACAACCTAAAGCCCGAGCATAAGCTCCCCTGACAAAACCGTCCGTGTCAACTATCAACCGAGCCAAAGCTCCCTGGACTAAAAGAACCCGTCCAGCTCGATTCCCAATCCCATCCCTTTGAACACCTCGGGATGACTCATCATTTCAATCTCCTAGCCTTCTAGTGCGTGCCATGTAAATCCCTACTTAACTAATTTCTCTTTCTTTTAGTTTGCAGTTTACGTTAGCCTAGGACTGCCTCCGGATTATGCCCTGTGAAGGGTTCTCAATAGGCACTAGGAAATACGATGGTATGACAAGACCAAAGTTCCCTTTCGCAAGGCACTTACTTTAATTGGTTTCTCACCTTACCTTTTTCTCTTTAAGAGTTACATTAAACTAAACCTAGGGTAGCTTGACTCTTCACCCTCTCCACACGGAAAGACGGTCTTCCGCCATACCCGAGTAACACCTAATCTTCCAACTACCATCAGTGCTAAACCAAACCTCCTAGGGACTCACCTAGGCTACACGATAATCAAGATTACACGTAATTTACTTTTTCATCCAAATGCCCCAATTTATTTATCGGGGGTTTATCCTAACAAGATTTGCCTAAATCCAAAATATTGGAATTTTCCTAATAAATCCGATAACTTCTTTATTTATTCTTAAGGGTCTAATATCATCATTTTGAACATGAGGTATAACATTCTATTTGATTCCAGCTATCACAAAATTAAGGTAAATAATAGTAGGCCTAAGTATCAAGTTTTCAAAGTTTGATAGTTTTACAAGGATTTTCAAGGACCTAAACTTATTTAATCATTATTTCAGTTATTTCAAGCTTAATGAATAAACTACCTTAATTTGTCCTCCAAATAATTCAAATAAAACACAGGGTGCTGGTTTTATCATGAAAATAACTTTAACAGAATCCCATAATTTTCTTGTTGGTAATTAAATCATAATAAATCAAATACTAAATTACAATCTAACATGCTTTGTGAATGAAGTACTATAACAGTAACTCTAAAAATTCCCAAATAATTCCCAGTGATATAAAAGGGCCTATAAACCTTAAGTTCCAATTATCATAATTTTCCAGCAATTGTACAAGCCCTAATTTATTTTTATGCTCGAAAGCCCATATTAAAACATTGTGAATGAACCTCTAAAATTTCTCAACATAAAATTCTATAAAAAATTCAGGGATCAATGTTCAACTAGTCAAGATCTAAATCCAGAATTTTAACTGATTATAATTAATTTAAAACTTCCAAATAATTGAAACAACAAATCGGGCTAATAATCATTTAACACATGAAATATAATATTTATTAATCATAAAATTCTAGGAAAATTAACATAAGTCTAAAACATTCTAACACTCCCTCCTCCCAAGTTTCATAATTTTTGGATTAGATTTAGTGCTTAAAATAACTAAATTACATTTTTATCCTAATCCAAAATATCAACTTTCGAGGTACCTAATTACCTCCAATTCCTTCACTATTTCAACCAGAGGGTTTTCATCATATCGTCCCCCTCTCCTCCAAATTTCAAGGGCATACAAGAGCTTTTGCTCCTATGTCCTTCACAAACATCAAACTCCCACCCACTGGATTTGAGCCAATCTATTAGGGTAAAATCCACCCTAATTCACACCATGTTACCCAAGAGGGTAGACATAGACTCAACAAATCATTGGCCACAACATCAGCCTCTTTTGAGGAGATTTGTCCACTCCATTTCCAATCGTACTTTTCCCCAAAGTATCCCTCACAAAGACCTATCTAGGACTTGATACTTCCCTATTCAAAACTCGACAAATTGAGTTGAAATTTTGTACAGATCTTAACATTGATGCCAGGGACCACCACCCAAAATTTGGGGGAGTTTGGACTTAATTTCATCTCCTAATTAATTTTATAATGTTTATTAAAATTTTACAAAAAAACTTTAGGCAAAAGTTCTCCAAAAATTCTCATTTTTGGACAACCTCTCGATATACATATTATAGATCTCCAGTCCAAATTTCAAGTCATTTGGACATGTTATGAACCGTGGGCAACCATTTCAATTTCTGGTTAGCCTAGGTCTTGATCCCACCAAAATGAGTGCTGTGGTCAAACCACTCACCCAAATTGAATAAAATCAATTTTAAATTAAAGTAGACCCAGAGGGCTACAACTTTTGTGACTGGTCATTTTTCCTAATTCGGCATCTAAGGTCCTCAATTTTTAACTTTAAAATAGGTGAGTTTTCATGTTCATTAATTATAAAATTCCTAAATAAATTATTTAATATTTTAACATCACTATTCGTCTTCTTCTCAAAACCGAACCAGTGAACAGAAAGTTTATTTTCCTGTAGTTTTCCGAATTCAATTTCCCGGCCATCCGGTCACCGCCCTGGCCAGCCACCACCACCACCACCTCCGTTGAGGCGACGGCTATCGATTGGCGGTGATTTGGCCGCCGGAGATGGCGGTTTCTGGCGAACTCGCCGCCATTAATTTACGGAAATACGATGAAACTCCCTTCCGATCTAATCCTTTTGGACTCGATATCTCTCCTAAAGAATTTCTAAGATCTATCCATGAAAGAAGAAGTAGAGGAGGACCTTATTCGCGGTTTGGAGACGAGTTGATCGGCGGTTCGTCATGGCGCGTCGTTGGCGTCGTTCGATTTCTCCTACGACAACTCCAATTCCAAAGTATGAGATAAAATGTGTAAACTTTTGCTCTCTTACAGCAGGGAGGCTTTTATAGATTTCAAGGGGAGGAAGATGAAGAGGAGAAAGAGAAATGGCAAGAGATTAATGGCCATTTAATTGGTATTTAAAACCGATTTTCGGTTACAGGAAGTCAAGAGGTGGAAATGAATAGGCAAATCCTAGGTGGCAGCCTCCTATAGGACCTCTTTATTATTTTTACTCCATCTTTATGATAAAATTCGGCCATTAAGAGGGGGGGTTTCTTCTTCTCCATGCCATTAATCTTCACTTCAATATTTTCTCTCTCCTCCCACCATTAATTCTCTAAATTTCTCTCTCCTCCTAACAAAATGAATCTCCAAAAAAAATGTCACACCTTACAATCTATTGGCAGCCCTCTACGATTTATAACTCCTCATGAGAATCATGAAGGGGGTGGTTCACCTTCCACCTTAAGTGGCTCTCTTTCTCACTTTCTCTCTCCTCCATTATTCTTCAAAATAAAGCTTTTGATTCCTCTCTCCTAGTCACCCATTTGACTAGTCAACCCTAGGTTATTGGCAGCCCTAATACATCCAATTAATCATGCAAATAGGGTTAGCCTAGAGGAGTGAGTGTTTGAGCATGGGTTAGCCCAAATAGGCTAGGTTGACTTGACTTGGGTCAAAGGATGACTTGGTCATTTTGGCCACTAGGGTTGACTCAAGTGGGTCCTTAGTGACTCATTGGGCCCACATGATGTTTAAGGGGGGGCTTAGAGCCATATTAATCCTACTAAGCCACCCAAATCCAGGGTTTTAGGAAATTACTAAATGCAGACCAAAATGGCTCACACTAATTTCTTGGATCATTTTGGTCCTTTTGGCTCTCTAAGGACTTGCCATGACCTCAGGCATGCTCAAAGTCACTCCTAGGGGGGTCAAATTTGAAAATGGGATGTTACAATATACTACGGACAGACCGGTTGGTTACTTATTTAAACCAATCAACCAATCACAACGTCCTACACAGAGCACCTAGCTGAAGCAAATTATTAAGTTGCAAAGATAAAAGAACCCAACCAAGAAAAAATGTCCACTACAATAAACCCATAGGAATGTATAATACACAAATATTGGCCTTATGGCCTTACAAAGGTTGCTCAATAATAATGTCTTCCAAACCTCGGCACGCAGGCCGGTCATACATGAGAATAACATAAAACACTCAAAATTAGGCCTTCGAGGGCCGACACAGCAACTTGGGCTTTAACCCGCTATTTACTGCTCGGCTCCGCAGCACCTGCAAGCAACAATCAACTGCACAGTGGTAAACAAAATCAACGGTCAGCTATGCTCACCAAATTATAACGACCCCGCCCCCAATACGGGGCGGCGATGCTCTTCCCTGTATTTTGTTAGCATAAACAAGCGGTATAGTGTAAACACAAACTTAATCACAAGTGCAGGCACGCACGGCCACACACCCCATGCTCTCAGGGCACATTCACGACAAACCGGCCAAGGTCACGTCAATTGAAGCCATAGACGTTTCTGTCTCACCACCGCCTCTTGGACGGCCAACCTTATGAGCATTTCGTCTTCCTGGCATTGGTCGCGTCAATTTAAGCCATAGACTGCCGAAGACCCTCATCTATGCCAATGGTTCCACCGAACGACATAGATCGGGTACGGTTCCGCCTGACCCGTGCTCATACCGCAATGACAATTTAAGCCATATGCGCAGGTCAAGACTCCCCGAGTCCCATTTCAATCACACAATTCACATAACACGGTTATGTTCAAGTTGGCTCCCCGACCAAAATGTTGGCAATATCCCGCATTTTCCCAATTTTCTGGTTGCACCTTGGAGTTAGTCTCCAAGGATCCCTGATGCAATCTACCTCGTAGAAAACCCGAAAAATAACCATTCACACGGAGTCTTCTCCGATTATTATGCAATTCAACATCATCGATCCCGACCAACTTGTCCGGATAGGCTTCACACATCATACTTATGTCCGTTCTCGCATATGGACTCTACACAAGGGGGACTTTATATATCTACCCCAAGGAATGCCTCAACTCATCGCACACTCGCGTGAGAGGGCTTCCTATGCAATGGAAAAGAGGAATTCACATGTCCTAGGATAAGAATCGTTACCCTAGCATTCTTCCTTAGCGCCATGGAAATCTAAGCAGATGGAAAGCACCACAATCTTCTTGCCTCTGCGGATCCGAATTCGGCTCGCAATTTGGAGCTTCGAAGCTCCGCCGATGACCAGATCTAGCTCTTCTTCCTCCTCTTTGCTCTCCCTTCTCTCTAGGTTTTAGAGAGAGATAACCCAAATGAAATGAGGGTTTTCAAAACCCTATTTCTTATTTAAACTCATCAGGAGTAGCCCCCAACAATTGGATCCCAAACCAAGGAAACGGACGACCATGATTCAGCCCAAAATTAGAATTCCTGGGCCGAACACGGGTTGCCACACGGCCTTGTGTATGGCCGTGTCACTAATTCGCCGTCACCAGGAATTCCCGACCAGAACACGGCTTGTGACACATATACTGAAATGCCCGTGTCATATGTGACACGCCCGTGTCAGGACTCGTGTCACGGCCTGTGTGTAGACTCCAAGATTCTCCCGAGAAGGACACAGCTATGTGACACGTCTGTGTAACATGTCGTGTGCTAGACATACCCTGGGACACGCCCGTGTCCTAGGCCGTGTAACTACCTTAGCACAAACCGCCGCTCGCCCGAGCAGGACATGCCCTGGGATACGCCCGTGTACTAGGCCGTGTGCCTACACCCGACGAGGGTTGAACGCAAAAACGTCGACCACGCGACCCGTGGCCAAACATGCCCGTGACACGCCCTGGTACACGCCCGTGTCCCAGGCCGTGTCACCTACTCCAAGTCCCAGACTCGGCTTAAAATGCCACCCATCCCACCACATTTAGGATGCACAAATGACCATCCTTTTTCAGAAGACCATCATCCAAGGAGAATTGGGAATTTTAACAATCCGCCACATAGCGCTTCATACTCTCATCGAGTTCCATTGCTCGTCGAACTCTGTCCGCAAGGTCATATTACATCTCTGTCCAATTCAAGCACGCTATTATAGTGGCATTCTTAACAACACAAGAAATGTCTAAGACCTCTAAATCCTTGATCAAATGCTCATCATGCATCTGTAGCCAACTTGCCCGTACTGGAGTCCTATGACTTAAGGCATCTGTGAACACATTTACCTTCCCGGGAGTGTAATGTTTCTGAAAAGTGTAGTCCCCGTGGAACTCCATCCACCTCCATTGTTGCGTGTTTAGATCCTTCTGATCTATTAAATACTTAAGGCTTTTATGGTATGTAAATATATCAACTTTCATGCCATATAAGTAGTGATGCTACAGCTTAAGTGCAAAAATCACAGCCTCCAACTTCAAGTGGTGGACTAGATAGTATCGCTCATGCACTTTCAACTATCGTGAGACATAAGCTATAACTATTCCGACACTACAAATCTCATAGCTGTCTGTTCCATACGGCGAACTCAAGATAGGCGTCGTAGTCAAATGACTTTTTAACTCCACAAAAGCTCGTGCGCACTCAGGCATCCAAACGAACTTCTGATCTTTCCTCGTCAGTGTAGTGAGAGGTAAGGCTATCCACGAAAAGTTCTTCACGAAGTGCCTATAGTAGCCAGCAAGTCCAAAGAAACTCCTGACTTCCGATACTGTTTCCAACACATGCCATTCTCGTATCGTAACTATCTTTGCCGGATCTATCGCAATACCCTCTCCACTAACTACATGGCCCAGAAAATCCACTGAAGACAGCCAAAACTCACACTTTGAGAACTTGGCATAAAGTTAATTCCTACTCAGGGTAAGCAAAACAATCTTTGAGTGATTTGCATGATCATCTTCTGAATGAGAGTATACCAGTATGTCATCAATAAAGATGATCACAAACAAATCTAAGTATTCCCGAAAAGTTCAGTGCATTAATTCCATAAATACTGCTTGCACGTTTGTTAGCACAAACGACATTACAGTGAACTCACAGTGACTATATCGCATACTGAACGTTGTCTTGGGAATGTCACATTCCCTAATCAACAACTGGTAATAGCCAGACTTTAAATCTAGTTTTGAATAAACAGTTAATCCTACCAGTTCATCAAACAAGTCATCAATTCATGGAATCAGATACTTATTTTTCTCCGTCAGCTTTGAAAGGAGGATGTTAGATCAGATTACTCTAGAGGAGGGGGGTGAATAGAGTGTTAAAACTTCGGCTCTTTTTTTAGATTATATCAGAGTAAATATAGTGATACCATATATTAGTTAAAGAATAAGAAAACTAAGCTAACAATTCAGCAATCACAAGCATAATAAAAACAAATGAAATGGAGCAACCAGACGACAAAAGAAGTTTATAGTGGTTCCCCTAAAATTGGGTATATCCACTCTTCTACCACCCTTGGTAGGAATCCACTAGCAGGTTTTGATCAGGTGACTGCCACCACAAGATCTGGTTCAAGTAGATCAGGAAACCCTTCAGGCTTTTGATCAGGTGCCCAAAAACCAACTTCAAGCCTTTTGGAGGGAGACTTGTCAACCAAACTAACTTTGAAGGGAGCTATAACCCTATACAATGGGATGGAAGAGATGTTGATGGAAGTCTTCTCTTTTCTCAATACAACTGAGAAGACTGTGTAGATTCTTGTGTTATCAAAGCTCCCTCTGAAGAGGAGAATGCTTCAGGAAGAAAAGATCTTTGCTAAAGGGTGAGTAGGTCTTCAGCTTGATTTGCCAATGTCCAGGAAATCTAGTAACAGATGTTGAATAGAATGTCTCTGATGATTTCTGGAGCAAAAGTTGAAGAAGACTCTTGATCTTTATGATTTGTTCTTCTTCAAATGATAGTGTTGGCAGAGAATGAAAAGCGTTGAGAGCGTTGAGTGCTCGTTCAGTATTTCCTGTACAGTGCTTCCCGATTTCATTTTCTCTATATCTGACTGTCTTGCTTGTTGTATTTTACGAAAAGGAGAGAATTACTTTTTATTCCACTGCTGAAAAATTCCCTTGAATTTTTGAAGTCTTCCCATAAATGCTAGCTGCTCTGGGGAATAGAAAGCGGCTAAAATAATAGCATTAATGAGTTTCTCAACTGTTATTGATAGAATAAGCAAATATTTATTTTGAAGAATACCACATTTAATGTTGCCAAATAACGGCTATATTCAGAAGAATATTTGCATTAAATGCTTAGAATAATACTTCTAATAAGGAACAAAAGAGGGAAGGACTCATTCTGGAATTACACAGAAAACTTCGAACAAAAAACAGAATTCGTCGACTTGAGATCAAAGATCGTCGACCAGGGAATTAAAGTTTATTGACCTGAGCTCTACGATCTGCTAACTGATAATAACTTTCCAAATCTGCACTCTGAGTTCGTAGAGCTGAGAAACTGACAGAAGAAAACTAAGCATCAACCTAAGCTCTGAGAACGTTGAGCTCAGCTCAGAGAATTAACCCTGAGTTCTTCGATTTGAGATCGACGATCGTCGAGCTGAGTTCGAAGAATTTCGAACTAATCACTATCTTCTGAATGCTGCTAAATCTGATTCTCTAAAGTCCACTTCTGGCTTGTCAAGGAGGTAGCACTAATCAGGACTTAGCCTAAATTCTAGGACTACTACACATGACCCTAGCTATATAATGTTGGTTCATACTCAGCCTAAGTTAGTGAACCTAGCCCAAATCCAACTAGGGATCCAACAATCTCCCCCTATTTGGGTGAGGTTACTAACAAAAACAAAAAAAATCATAAAGCATAAGAAAATATATCTGACAGAAGAAAAAAAATATTCAGCATATATTTACAGAGTTGTGCTTCATGATAGAGAATAAAAGAAAACCAGAAAAAAAATAGAAAGGAAACTCATTTCTTCTTCTGGGCTTTGTCTTTGTCTGAATATTCAGAAGGTTGTTTGAATTTGATTACTCTGTTAGGATTGCCAGCTTCTTTCTTTGACATATACATGTCAGATGCTCCAAGTATAGTTTGAGATGAGGTTATGGGTATAACAGCCTCTTGGTGCAGTTTCATATAATCATCAACATTGAAAAATTAATTAGCCTTAGCATACCTGAACAATTCTTATTTTTGTAGGTTGACATAGTTGAGAATTGAGAAATATCTTTGCCTTCAGCTTTTGCTTTGTTAATCTGAGAAAGTCCTATAAGCTCATGGAATCTAGCAATCTTGGCAGAAGTCTCCTGTTCTGGATCAACAAAAGGAATTGGAGGAGACTCTGGCCTTTTTGAACTAGAATCCTGCATTGGTTCTTGAGTAGGAACTTTCTTTGAAGAATCTGAAGGTCGATTGCTTGAAGAAGACTGTTGATAGCTTTGTCTGGGTTGTGTCTGATAAATTTTTGTCATAGAAGAAGATTTCTAAGATAAATTGCCTTAGGAACCTGAAGAGGGAGGAGGAGGAGGAGGACCTCCCCTTAACTTTTGAGGAGGAGGAGGGTACCTTCTTCTCTTATTTCTAGCCTTTTGCTCATTCTTAAACAACCACATCCACTGTGGCATACCAGAGTAGGGACAAATCTTTTGCAATATATAGTATGGAGTGTCATTACTTGGATTTGGCTTTGGAACTGCCTTAGGAGGGGCTTTCCTTTTCTTAGACATTTTCTTTCTACTGTCATCCGAATCTGAGTCATCAGATTGATCATATTCAGAAGATCCTTGAGGATTATCATACATAGCATCAATCTCAGCAATAAATTCATTTGGAACTTGCTTTCCAGCTGGAGGAGGGATAACTGGAGGAGGAACTGTTGGAGGTGGAATGATTTTAGCAGGGACTTCTTCAGTTTCCTGATCCATATCCTGGATAAGCTAAGCCTCTAGAACTAAGATGAGTTCAGGCTCAGGAGCTTCAAAACTTTTCTGTATCTGGTGCAAGATCTCTGAACTGATGGGAGCTGAGTAGCAAACAATATCTGCACACCAATGAAAAGATAAAAAAAGAAGACAATTTCTGTACAAAAGATCAAAAGATCTTAGAACTGAATCTAGGTCAAAATCTAGAGCAATGAGGCAATCTCCATAAAGAATTTCCAAAGGATTACTCTCAAAATCAATATCCAAAAACTCAACAAGATCTGCATCAGTAAATTCAGTATCAATAATGTCAGCTTCTGCTATAAATTCTGTATCTGCTACTATATCTGCTACTGTATTTGCTACTACTTCTTGAGCAACCTCTTTATTAAGTATCTCCCCCTGTCTGGTTTTAGTGGCTACTGCAGCCAGGCCCCTGATAAAAGAGGATGGGACAGAGAAGGCAGAAAGCTGAGCAACAAGGGTAGAGATAGACATATCAAGAGGTGAAATAGCCTCTGCTATCAGCTGTTTGAGAAGGGGTGAGATGGATGCTAAGATGAGAGAGAAGGAGGGAGAAGATGAATCTAAGAATTCTGGAGGGGTTTGGGTAGAGATAGATAGATTGATGATGGAAGAGGATGAGGGATGACAATCTAATATTGGTTCACCTGAAGAACTGCTTGGGGATGAAAGAAGGTTGAAGGAGGGTAGAGAAGTGATATTTTGAAGATTAGATGGAAGGGGGTGATAGAGGTGGAGTTGTAGAATCTAGAGACTAAGACTATTCTAGAATTTGTTGTTATTATACTGGGGATGAAATGATGGGGGACTGAGGACGTGTAGGTTGATAAACTAGAGAAACAGGGTGGATGGAGGAAGCAGGAGGTATAGGTAGAGATGTTAGAGCTGAGGAAATTTGTTGGAGGGATGATGAAAGGGTTTGGTCTAGAGGGGGAATGAAACTTTCTTCTGCAGGGTGGGGAGTGGCTGGTACTACCCTTGTACTTTCAGAGATTTTAGAGGAGGAAGCCCTGGATGGCTTTGGCATAGTCCTCTCCCACCTGCCAAATAAGGCGTTGGTCAGCCTCTTAGAGGCGTTGATGAATATGGTCGAGGCGACCAGGGATTCAGTGGCCTTGGCATTAAGGAAGATTCCAAGAATCCTTCCAAAGCAAACTTCTTTCTTGTTGTTCTTCTTCCTAATCCGATTGAACAAAATTTTGCCCCAATTAACAGCCTTCTTCTTTACCACAACACTCATCACTAAGAACTGCTGCCTGGTAATGTGATCATTGGTTGTATGCTTGCCAAGCAACACTTTACCGACCACATTTGCAAGAAATTTATACCCAACAGATAGGTGCTTCTTTAGCAATTTATTTGGGTTGTCTCCTCAATAACCCATCAAAGTCAACATTTCCTCATATTTAGAAGATTCAAGTTCAATATTGAAAGTGAGGGGATAAGTTGTAAACTACTCTAGAGGGGGGGTGAATAGAGTATTCAAAATTTTATGAACACTTAGTCAGCTCCCTTGGAGTTTATTTGCGGAATAAGATAATCTGATACTTGAACCCTAAGAGCCTAACACAGTGAAGTGCACAAGTGAGAGAGTTAACTGAAATTTCAGTTTAACTATAAGCCTATCACAGCAACTAGCAAACCTAGGTAGTTCTATCATAGCCACAGAATAAAAAGAATAAGCAAGATAACCAGATGGACACAAGATATATAGTGGTTCCCTTTAAATAGGTACATCCACTCTTCTACCACCCTGGTAGGAATCCACTACAGGTTTTTGCTAAGGTGCCCTGCCACCAATGATCTGATTCAGGTAGATCAAACAGACCCTTTGAGCTTTTGATAAGGATGCTCAACCACAGGTTGTTGATAAGGTGCCCTGTCACCAACGTTCACTTTTGAAGAGGTGTGAACAAACTCTTTTTACAAAGGGGTTGAGAGGGTTAGATTATCTTCTCTGTTTTAAATACAGATTAGAGAAGATTTGTGGATTCTCTAAAGAATCAAAGTCTCCCCCTGGCTCAGTGAAAGTCCAGGGAAAGCCTTTGCTTCAGGATGAAGGAGTTTCAGATAAACTGAAACTAAATCCTCAGAGATCTGAAGACTGATTTTTATCAGGTCTTAAGATTCTGGAGCACTTGAAGCAGAACTGGAGCTCTTTCTGAAGTCTTGAAAACTCTAAGCAGATGCTCAGGAGACTTGAGAAAGAAAGATGATTGCTCTGGGCTTTTGCTTCAGGAAAACTTTTCTTCTTCTTGTTGTGAGATTGTGAAGAGCTGCTCTGATGATGCTTGAGCGAATGAATAATATTTCTCTGTGTCTGTCACTTCTCTTTTGCTGAGAGAAGAATTTCTCTTAAATATGTCTTCACGTTTTTCTTTTGGAACGGCTCTATTGATTTGAATTCTCGAGCCTGCAACAGATTATCTCAAAATAGAATATAGCAATAGGAATAGAATGGCCTATTAACTTTCTGTCAGTCCCAATAAGGAATAAAATAAGCGGGAAAAATATCTCAGCATAATGACGTACCATTCTTGGAAATAGTACATAGTACCAACGGCTAGAAAACAGGATGGAAAGATAAAGTCAACGCAATTTGTGTAATAGGACAAAATGCTTTATCAAGAATACGAAATCCCGTAAATTTATGCTTGACATATTTGGTAAATAATTCATTTGAATTTAAGCCATAAATTAGCACAAACATTCTTCAGAAAATCTTTCTAACCACAAGCTAACACACTTGGAAATAAACCAAGGAATAAAATAAATACGAACAGATAAAAGCAGACAGAAAACGTCGAACAGGAGTTCGATGATCGTCGACCTGCAAATAGATCATCGACTAATAGCAGGAATCTGTCGGAACAGAAATCGTCGACCAGAAATCGTCGACCAGCTAATAGATCGTCGACCGGCTAACAGATAGTCGACCAGCGAACAGATCGTCGAGCAGCTAACAGATAGTCGACCAGCAAAGGCAAATATCTGTCAAGACAGAAATCGTGAAGCAAGAACACGATCGTCGACCTGATGATGACAGATCATCGACCATCCTTCAGAGCGTAGTAAGCTTGCTCTGAGATCGTCGACCAACGGTCGACGATAATTGTCTTGACTTCAATGATTCAATAGCCCTGCTATCGTCGACCAATGATCGACGATCGCGAGGCCTCGTTCGACGATGGTCGAACGGAAAAGCCTTAACCACAAAAACATCTAGAACTTCTAACCTAAGCTCTAGGTCAGTTTATAAACTGCCCTAGGGAGACTAAACAGAGTCTAAACATGATCATATATCTTTATATGGATCAAGAGGGGCTGGAAAGGGATTACATAAGCCAAATCACATCTAGGGTACCAACAATCTCCCCCTATTTGGGTTATGTTATCCAATCCAGTTTAAAGGCTAAAGCAGACAACAACAAATCTAAAGATTAACCAGAATGTTAACACACAGGCAATACACAGAAAATATAACAAGCATAAATCAGCAGAAATGGAATGTATCAAGCAGATTTATCAGCAAGTTTAGCATCAGATGAGTTTTTAGGTATTGCAGCTGGTTTGAAAATAATCTCTCTGTTAGGATTTGCCGCTTGTCTCTTGGATAGCATTAGATCATGTTCACCTATGATTTTCTTTTCAGCATAACTTGGTAGAACTGCAGCAGGATGTAGCTTCATGTATTCTTCAGTATTAAAAGCTTCTGGATTGACTTGAAATTTGCTGAGTTCCTTTTCTCTGAATTCTGACATTGTTGAGTAAGCTGTAGGATCTAGTCCTTGAGATTTGGCTCTCTCCATCATGCTTAGTGCAATAGACTCTTTGAATCTTGCCATAGAGGCAATCCTTTCAGCTTCAGTTTTATCTGATGGAGAGGGAGGTCTATCAGTATCTGTATGAGCTGCAATCTCCATGTTCCTTTGAAGAGCTGTAGCAAGTTTGCTTGAATCAAGAGGAATCTGCACAGCCTTCTTAGGATCAGTTTCAGCATATAGAGATCTTGGAGGTGCAAGCTCAATGAACTTTTTGTGGGATTTTTCTGAAAAGACCACTCTTTTTCCTTTTGACTCAGTTGTCTCAGCAGCAGCAGGTTTTCTTGAAGAAGAGAATGAACCTTTCCTGGGAGGAGAAGGAGGAGGAGAGAATGTAGGTTGCTGAAAAGTCATCTCCTTTATTTGTTCCACGAGAGCATTGTCATTTCTTTTCTTCCCTGTCCTGAAACATCTTGGCCTCCCTGGCTTTGATTACTCCTTCTTTGGTAGGTCTGAGAAGTGTTAGAACTGGCTGACCTTGCAGAGGGGGCATAAGATAGACTTCCAGAGGCTCCAGCACCAGGAGGTGGAGGAGGACCTCTGGGGGGAAATTTCTGAATAGGAGTGTCATATCTCTTTGTCCTCTTCTTCTCTTTAGTCTGATTCTTTGACAGTCTCATCCATGGCTGAAATTCCTTGCTCTTAGGATCTATTCCCTTCAGAATGTAATAGGGAACATCCTAGTTAGGATTGGCAGTAGGAGGAGCAGGAGCTTTTCTTTTCTTGGAAGCAACTCTTTTCCTTTTCTTAGTGGAGTCAGAATCATCAGAATCATCATCATCATCATCAGAATGAGATGAGTCTTTCCCAGCATAATCATCAAAGTCTAGTTCAGAAGAATCCTTGGCAGCAGGTTCAGCTTTGTCTTTCTTTTCTCTTTCTTCTTTCTCTTTAGCTTCCTCAATGGCATCTTGCCTAAGGAGGGCATCAAGATCCACATTTGGAGACTTCTTCCAGAGTTCTGATTCTGGATACAACTCAGGAACTGTCTTGGGGACCAGTTCTGCAATAGAGGGAATGGATAGAGGATAGGTAAGGATAGGTGGAGAAAAGATGACGATATCTGCAGGGGCAGATGCTTTCTCTAGAGAGATGGCTAGGGAATCCAAATGATAATTAGCCAACCCTTCAATGTACTCAGAGGCAATATTCTCAGCCACAAAGGCTATAAATTGTTCTAGGTTTAGAGTACCTGAGCTTGAGTCCATTTCAGTCATCTTGGGAGCATTGTCTGCCCTATCTTGCACATCTTCAATTTCTTCAGCAGCAGCATCAGTAGGGATGTTGATGTTTTCAGCAGCATCAGCATTTATGGATGTGCCTGCATGCAAAGAAAGATAGGTTAACAACCAAGTGGGAATAAAATATTCCCCCCAAGGTGAACAAACAACAGGTAATAGATAGGATTACCTGAAGATCTACACAGGATACCACTTTGCATCTAGGAAGGAGGTTATAATTCCTTCTAGATGTTCAGTGACATCAGGGATAGACACCTCTGCAAGACACAAGAGGAGTGCCATACAGGAAAAGAAAAGAGTATCTTTGACCAAGGGGTCATCAAGGTACTCAGATCTATAAGGGACCACTATCTCTTGAGGAGGAAGAACAAAAGGAGTAGATGTGAGTGAGAACTCACAGTCTGAGTTAAGAAATGATTCCAAGTCTTTATCAGAATCAAAGGACTTAGCAGCATCAACTTGCAATACTGATGTAAGGTCATCAGCAGCTGTGATGGAAAGGAAGAGATAAGAAAATTAACTCTAAGATGGAGTTGAATTAATTAGAATCTTAAATAAAGCTATACAATCATGTTGAGCAGCATCATACTCACAGGTGTCCATGGGGACTTCCTCATTTTCTTTTTCAGGAACTTCTTCCTCAGAAGCTAGATTCACTGGGGAGTGAATGTCTTTGTTAGATACAAATATCAAATTGAAGTCCTGATTATAACCTTTGAAGGAAGAATTTTAAGGTTTACCTTCTGGTTCTTTCTCTGGAATCTCTTGAGGTTCTTCTACAGATCCTTGAAGGGGAAGAGAGGAATTGTCCTGAAGGGTCAGGGCATCACCTGAGACCACTTCAACAGACATCTCCCCCTGCATGACTTCAGTGGGAACTGGAGTCATGCATCTTACAGAAGAGGGCTCAGCAGAGGGATGAGATGATTTTATGGCTTGAGTAAGGGCATTGATGGATGCAATGAGAGGGGCATTGGCAGCCTCAATCATTTTTTGGATGGAGGGAGTAATGAGCTCCACAATATGTGCAAGCAATTCAGGAGTTATCTGAAATGCTGATGATGTGGAGGTGGATGGAATGGAAACAGGATGATCTGCCACATGATCAAATGAGTCATGTGGAGATGGGTGAACGTCAACATGTGTAAGACCCCCCTCCCGGAACACAACACACGGCACGAGGGGAGTCTTATGCCCGAAATAGCCGCCTTGCGGTAGCACTAACACACGGGTTAGCCTTTACCACAAGACGCCTATTCCGCCGGCTACAATCCATATCACAACAAACATGCCAACCCAACCATAACAGAAAAGTAAAAGCAAAAGCAGTTCAGTTCACAGCTAAGTTAAAGTCCAAAAGTAGCGGAAGATAACAAGCACAACAGGCTTGTACAAAAAGAACAAGAGTCTAGAAATGCTTTGCCAAACGGCTACATGAAAACACTCACGACTGTCACTGACGGTGCCGATGGCACCACCACCTCAGGTCCTATCATCCGGGCCTGGCTGTCCTGCTGCATAGTCCGTCGCTGCTCTACCTGCGGGGTTTCCTCCTAAAAAGGAAGACGTAGCAACCGTTAGTCATAAGACTAAGTGGCTTCACATCCGCTCCCCCGGCGACTCCTCGGCACCGGGCGGAGAAAGGAACAAGGTACAATATGATTATATATAAGCAAGTAAACAAGCAGGTGACTGTAAAAATAGTGGAGTATAAACTACGCTACACAACTAGCAGTTCTACAAATATCAATAGTATATGACAGCAGGTATAATTAATCAGAATAGTAACTTAACTTATAAGAGTGCCCATACAAACTTATAAGTTAAGGATCGGCTTAACAATAAAGTAACTCATCGTATAGGAGTGCCCATACAAACTTATACGGTGAGGATCTTGTGTATGCAATGAATGACATGATATGAATGTTATGGTATGACCGACTCATGCGCACGCACATGCAAGTTGCTATGTCGACACAGACTTGAAGTTCCCACTTTTCGAGCAGGTAGCTAACCTCTCAGACGTCGTCCGTCGTGGCCAGACGGCGACAGTGGAGCGGGCGTCTCCACTACTAGGTGGTATCACACTACCTATCCTAGGCCCCCGTACGCCTCAACGCTAAGAACACAACAGCGGAGCTCACATGCGTACTACGGCTCAGAAGGGGTCTTGGGTAAAAGTGCACCAAGAACACAGCCCAACCTGGCCTTTGATTTCGAACCGGATGGAACCTCGGAAACGCACGAGGTGCAAGCCCAACCGTTCTCATGGCGCGGAGGAGATCTCGGTTTATGGACACCAAGTATCTAACCCTACCGCCCAAGGTCTACCCATTGGCTCCCATCGGTGTGACGACTAGCGAACCCGTAGACCTGCCACAGTCATTATCCCAATATCGCGACACGATGAATCGTCGCACATTACATGCCCCAAAACAACTCACTCGATGCTACCCGTAGGGAGACTTCAACTCTAAGCATCGGTTATTAATAACCCCTTGGGCTCGGATTACGGTTACAAAATACTCCTCACATAGTGTTCATCATTTTCACGCCCACCTATTCAATGACTTCACCTCAACACTACGCACAATAGATATATTCAACACCAAATTGTATACGTATATCCTATACCGATCTCAACTCCTAATATCTAGCCTTCCCATCCAACCCATTTCTCTACCAATACATGGTTATACCTTATTACACAACCAAATAAATAACCATGCTAAATTATAGTAACAACAACATTATAGATATATGGGAGCAAGATATCAAATGAGCAAATCACAATCATTGCAAGAGAGCTACATTATAAATTAACAAGTGCATTAACATAGGATAGCCCAATACTAAAACTGGGATTCCCGGAGCTACAGGAATCCGATCACAACGCACAACCCCTCGTTGGAAAGGTATTCGCGAGGGCTACGACTTTCGTGTTGAGTCGATCGCCCAGATCTGGTCGCAACCTACCAGAAATTCAACTCGAACACGTACAGGAAACTGTTTCCTGTACAGGAATTTTCCCGAACGCAGCGGACTCGAACCAGCTTTCCCGTGGCTACAGGTATCGCATGGAAACGAGCAACCACTCGTTGGAAAGGTAATTTCAAGGGCTACAACTCTTGTGTTGAGTCGTTCACCCAGATCTGGCCAGAACGCCTCCGAAATTGGCCACGAAGGTCGCTGCGTGCAGAAATCAGATTTCTGCACGCATCTTAAGGCGAGATGAACGGCATCCGTTCATCTTCTTCCTTGCACGACCTCGCATAAACTCCTCCAGAAATCACACCCAACCTTATTCCTCCTTTCAAAGCCAAACCCTCAACGAAAATCCCTCTCATCTCCACTTTGAACGATGAGAAGGTTGAGGAATACTAAGCCAAGAAAACCTAGGCATGGCTTAACCTAAGAACTCTTCTCCTCACCATCAAGACTCTATGGAGTCGATGTCTCTCCTAAAATAACTATAGATCTAGCACCAAGGGAGAGGGGAGGAAGCTCACCTCAAGTCCAGCGGTACCACCATGGCCGGCCATGAGCCTCGCACTCCTTCGCGGCGGCATTGTTTTTCCCTTGACGGTGGCGGCGTTTTGATTCCTCCAAGGATGGCTCCGGCAAGCTCTTCCTCCTCCTCCAGCCAAGAACCCTCTCAGGAATTTCGGGGCAGAAGAAAGGAGATGAAATGCTAGGGTTTCCCAACTTTTCCCTTTTTATACATCGCAGACACGGGTAGGCACACGGCCGTGTTCCTACCCGTGTGCATGTGACACGGCCGTGTTGCCTGCCGTGTTCGAGGCTGTGTTCATCCCAGAATCACTTTCTGCCGGGTCAGGGTTGCGGCACACGGGTAGAGACACGGCCGTGTCCCGACCCGTGTCCTTGGCACACGGCTAGGGACACGCCCGTGTCCCGACCCGTGTCCTTGGCACACGGCTAGGGACACGCCCGTGTCCCAATGCCCGTGTACCTCTCTGACTGGTAACCTATTTTTATGAGGCACACGGGTATGGACACGGCCGTGTCCATACCCGTGTCAGCCAAAAATGTTGTTTTGCCTTGTTCTCCTCATTTCCCGCACGTCCGCACCTGTTCACCCACATCCCCCATTGGGATCACCACAGCCCCCTTGACTCAAATACGCAATCAAGGGGCCTAGCGCGAATTGGGACGTTACAAATCCTATAAACAAAATAAAAGATTTCGTCCCCGAAATCAGGGTAAGGCTATGGGAGTGAAACACATAAAAAGGGAACTATGCTTTCAAATAAAATTTTTACCTGGAGTAAATAATTCCGGGTAGCGCTCTTGCATCAAATCCCTTGGCTCCCATGTGCACTCTTCCTTCCCGTGATTAGACCATAGCACCTTCACCAAGGGAACACTTTTGCGGCGCAAGGTCCTTATCTCGTTATCAACGATCCGCACCGGCTCCAGTCGCACAGACCTATCAGACGCCACGGCACCATCCGCCGTGGGGATATACTGTTCAGGTCGCAACAAAGCCTTCCGAAGCGACGATACATGGAACACGTCGTGAAGGTTCTCCAGCTCCGGTGGTAACTCCAATCGATAGGCCAGAGGGCCAATCCTTTCCACTACAACATAGGGCCCAACATACCTTGGGCTGAGCTTCTTGACTCCACGTACTCGTGACACTCCGTGCATCGGTCGAATCTTCAGGAACACCTTATCACCCACTTGAAACTCTACCATACGGTGCCTTGCGTTGTAATATTTCGCCTGTCGGCTTTGAGCCTCTAGCATTCGATTCCGGATCAACCTAACCACCGCGTCCGTGTCATCAATATACTCATTTCCCAATGTCTTCGGATCTTCGTCTTGCACCCAGGACAAGGGTGTTCTACACCTCCTTCCATACAAAGCTTCATGAGGTGCCATTCCAATACTAGCTTGATGACTGTTATTATAAGAGAACTCCACGAGAGGTAAGAGCCTCTCCCATGGTTCTCCTTTATCTAGCACACACAACCTCAATAGGTCCTCCAATGTTCGGATTGTTCGTTCAGATTGCCCGTCCGTTTGAGGGTGAAAGGCCGTGCTAAAGGTAAGGCGCGAGCCCAAATAAGCCTGTACAGCCCTCCATTCTCTTGAAGTAAACCGACCATCCCGGTCGGAGACGATCGTCTTTGGCACACCATGGTACCGCACAAATTGTTCCACAAAGAGACGCACTAAGACGCCCACCTGCGCCTCCTTCTTCATTGGGATAAATCGGGCTACCTTGGTCAACCGGTCAACTATCACCCACACGGAATCATTCCCCGAGTGCGAGCGAGGTAACCCGTGGACGAAGTCCATGGAGATGTCCTCAAATTTCCATTCGGGGATGGGCAACGACTGTAGCATTCCACCGGGGCTTCTGCACTCCGCCTTCACCATTTGACAGGCCAAACAATGAGTAACAAAGTACTTGACATCTCTCTTCATGCCCGGCCAACACATCGTCTTTCTCAAATCGGTGTACATCTTCGCGATCCCCGGGTGCACCGAGTACTTGGAGCAATGGGCCTCCTTTAGAATATCCTCCCGAATGTTGTCACCTTCGGGGATGTAAAGCCGGCCACGAAAATGGACGAGGCCGTCTTTTAGGGAGTATTCTTCCGTAGTCCCATCCTCCATTGACTTGAAAGCCGGGGTTAAAGCCGCATCCTTCTTTTGTTCCGTACGGATCCGGTCTCGTATGTTGCAAACTATACTCATCGCGGCCAAATATTCGGTATACTCTTCCGGTTGATTCTTAAAGACCAAAGTGATTTCCATCTCTTGCAACGTCCGGATTAACTCCATCCTCATCAAGCGGGATTCCGTGCTCGCTTCCGGCGCTTTCCGGCTCAAGGCATCAGCTACGGAATTAACCTTCCCGGGGTGGTAGTTCAAGGTGAAATCATAGTCGCACAAGAACTCCAACCACCGCCGCTGTCTCAAGTTTAACTCCTTTTGGGTGTGAACGTACTTCAGATTTTTGTGATCCGAGTAGATCTCGCAGTGGACGCCGTATAAATAATGCCTCCACATCTTCAAGGCGAATACCACCGCTCCCAACTCTAGATCATGCACCGGGTAGCTGGCTTCATGCTTCTTCAACTGTCTTGAAGCATAAGCGATCACATGCCCATTCTGCATCAACACAGCTCCCATCCCTTGATACGACGCATCCGTGTAAACTTGAAAGCCCTCCTTCCCAGATGGAAGAGCTAGGATGGGTGCAGTCGTCAATCTGTCTTTCAACTCTTGGAATGCAGCTTCACACTGGGGTGTCCATTCAAACGGCACACCCTTCTTGGTCAGCGTAGTAAGGGGAAGGGCGATCTTCGAGAAGCCTTTCACGAACTTGCGATAGTACCCGGCAAGTCCAAGAAAGCTCCGTATGTCGGCCGCTGACTCCAATGGCGACCACTCCTTCACGGCCCGCACCTTGGCCGGATCTACTGCTAGCCCTGCCCCACTAATCACATGGCCTAAGAACGCGACCTCTCGAAGCCAAAACTCGCATTTGCTGAACTTGGCAAACAAAGCGTGCTCCTTTAGTTTCCTCAGCACCAAAGTTAGATGTTCGGCGTGTTCTGCTTCAGTCTTGGAGTAGACTAGGATATCATCGATGAACACGATGACAAAGATGTCCAAATAAGGGCTGAACACCTTGTTCATCAAGCTCATAAAGGCGGAAGGGGCGTTTGTGAGCCCAAACGGCATCACGGTGAATTCATACAAACCATATCTCGAACTGAACGTCGTCTTCTGAATGTCATCTTCTTGTATCCTCAGCTGATAATATCCCGAACGCAGATCCAACTTGGAGAACCAATACGATCCCACCAATTGATCAAATAACTCATCAATGCGCGGTAGGGGATAGGTGTTCCGCACCGTTAACCGGTTCAACTCTCGATAATCAATGCACAACCGCAGGGTGCCATCCTTCTTTTTGACGAACAAAACGGGCGCTCCCCAAGGCGACGAGCTTGGGCGAACGAACCCTGCTTCCACCAATTCCTGAAGCTGGACTCTAAACTCTGCAAGTTCCTTCGGAGCCATTCGGTATGGAGCTCGCGAGACGGGCTTGGCACCCGGAATTAGCTTGATTTGGAAGTCCACTTCCCTATGCGGGGGTAGTCCCGGCAATTTCTCGGGAAATACCTCGGGAAATTCTCGCACCACCCGCACATCCTTGACCTCTAATGTCAATTTCTTCAACTCAAAGCAGATTACATAGACCTCGTCCCCTTCCATATGAGATTTCATAGCTTGGATTGAAGATAATAGTTTACGGGGTGCGAATTTAATACCTTGGAAGATGACTTCCGAGTCTCCATGCCTCAACATAACTTGCTTCTCCGCACAATTGATCCTGGCGTGGTGCCAGTCCAACCACTTCATGCCCAAGATGAGATCGAACTCCGGGATTCTTAACACTGTAGCCGGAGTTTCAAAGAACTTTCCTCCAATAAGGGTGTCGAAATCGCAACTTGCTGACGACGTCATCTCAGAGCCGTCCGGAAGGCGCACCCTTTGAGTAATGCCCGTGAAGTGTTGCACTCCCTCCAAGTCCTTCACGAAGTCCTCCGAAATGAACGAGTGAGACGCACCCGTGTCAAATAACGTATAGGCGGGTCTCCCGCTAACCACGACAGTGCCTAGGTTCCAAAAGGGTAATCACTATTCAGAATAGCGCGTATCATTTGTATCATAAATCTAACAAGTCATATAATATTAATAAATTTTTGCACGTACCGGTGATGACTTCCTGCGGATTTCTCTCCTGAGTCATATCCAATGCGAATACATGCTCCCGTGCATGTCCTTGATTTCTCCCTGGTGGTCCTCTTCCTCGGCCACGCATGTGCCCTCGCCCCCGTGGAGCTACTGGAGGGGGAGCAATAGGAGCATCCCCGATCAATCGCGGGCAAACTCGTCGGACATGCCCCGGTTGGTTGCACTCAAAACATATCACCTCACATCGGCCCCCAGGTTGTTGATAATATTGCTGCTGCGGTGGTGGAGGTAAAGCTAGTGGTTGCGGAATTGGGTACTCCACCCGATAGTTCCGGTTGACCCACCGACCGCCTCTGTGGTTTCCCCTTCCTCTACCATGATCATTCCGCCTTCTATTACTAGGGCCGACTTCAATTACTCCTTCCGCGGGTCTCTTGCCACATCCCATGTGGTCCGCCTCCAGTCTCTTTGCCATGTCAATGATTTCTGCCAGGCTTCCATCGGCTATAAACAAAAGGGCCTGCCTCAGGGGGTCCCTCAACCCTTTGTAGAAGCGCTTCGCGTAGCCTCTATCGTCCAACTCATAGGAATCGGCAAACCTAGCGAGGTGTTGGAACTCCCTCTGGTACTCCGTTACCGAATTCGATCCTTGCTTCAGCTGCAGAAATTTTTCTTCAAGTCCATCCCGAGCAGAAGAAGGGATGAAGTGATCCAGAAAAGCCTCGGTGAACTCGTTCCAACCGATGTCCGTGTACAACCGCCCTTGCAAGATGGAGCCCATGAGGGACTTCCACCACCTTTTGGCGTGCAGCTCTAGCAGCGTCACTACCAATGTCACCGCCATGCTGTTCGGACATCTTATGCCAGCCATCAATTCCTGCACGGTATCAAGCCATTCCTCGGTGCGCACCGGCGATTCTGTCCCAAGATAGGCAGGAGGGGACAGGGCACGGAAGGTGCTCAACCAGTTGGAGCTTGGCGCTTGTTGTTGCACCGGAGCTTGCTGGGCTTTAAATGCATCCAATATGGCTGACAGCGTTTGTCCCAGCTCCGACTGCTGGAATTGTGAAGGAACGGAAGGGGTAGGAGTGCCCCCAACCGGCTCCACCTGCGCTGGGACCTATACGCAAGGTACAAATTAGGGTCAGGTTGGCTAAAACTAATGTCAAAGTTGGACAACTTAGTGTGAATTACATATGGGCACACCACTGCTTCCGCTAAGTCGGTTTGTCCCCAAACCGACTAATCGAACGGGAGTGGCCCATTGTTACCTGACTGCTGTAGGTGAAGATCGGCTAAGTCTGATACCATTTGTAAGACCCCCCTCCCGGAACACAACACACGGCATGAGGGGAGTCTTATGCCCGAAATAGCCGCCTTGCGGTAGCACTAACACACGGGTTAGCCTTTACCACAAGACGCCTATTCCGCCGGCTACAATCCATATCACAACAAACATGCCAACCCAACCATAACAGAAAAGTAAAAGCAAAAGCAGTTCAGTTCACAGCTAAGTTAAAGTCCAAAAGTAGCGGAAGATAACAAGCACAACAGGCTTGTACAAAAAGAACAAGAGTCTAGAAATGCTTTGCCAAACGGCTACATGAAAACACTCACGACTGTCACTGACGGTGCCGATGGCACCACCACCTCAGGTCCTATCATCCGGGCCTAGCTGTCCTGCTGCATAGTCCGTCGCTGCTCTACCTGCGGGGTTTCCTCCTAAAAAGGAAGACGTAGCAACCGTTAGTCATAAGACTAAGTGGCTTCACATCCGCTCCCCCGGCGACTCCTCGGCACCGGGCGGAGAAAGGAACAAGGTACAATATGATTATATATAAGCAAGTAAACAAGCAGGTGACTGTAAAAATAGTGGAGTATAAACTACGCTACACAACTAGCAGTTCTACAAATATCAATAGTATATGACAGCAGGTATAATTAATCAGAATAGTAACTTAACTTATAAGAGTGCCCATACAAACTTATAAGTTAAGGATCGGCTTAACAATAAAGTAACTCATCGTATAGGAGTGCCCATACAAACTTATACGGTGAGGATCTTGTGTATGCAATGAATGACATGATATGAATGTTATGGTATGACCGACTCATGCGCACGCACATGCAAGTTGCTATGTCGACACAGACTTGAAGTTCCCACTTTTCGAGCAGGTAGCTAACCTCTCAGGCGTCGTCCGTCGTGGCCAGACGGCGACAGTGGAGCGGGCGTCTCCACTACTAGGTGGTATCACACTACCTATCCTAGGCCCCCGTACGCCTCAACGCTAAGAACACAACAGCGGAGCTCACATGCGTACTACGGCTCAGAAGGGGTCTTGGGTAAAAGTGCACCAAGAACACAGCCCAACCTGGCCTTTGATTTCGAACCGGATGGAACCTCGGAAACGCACGAGGTGCAAGCCCAACCGTTCTCATGGCGCGGAGGAGATCTCGGTTTATGGACACCAAGTATCTAACCCTACCGCCCAAGGTCTACCCATTGGCTCCCATCGGTGTGACGACTGGCGAACCCGTAGACCTGCCACAGTCATTATCCCAATATCGCGACACGATGAATCGTCGCACATTACATGCCCCAAAACAACTCACTCGATGCTACCCGTAGGGAGACTTCAACTCTAAGCATCGGTTAATAATAACCCCTTGGGCTCGGATTACGGTTACAAAATACTCCTCACATAGTGTTCATCATTTTCACGCCCACCTATTCAATGACTTCACCTCAACACTACACACAATAGATATATTCAACACCAAATTGTATACGTATATCCTATACCGATCTCAACTCCTAATATCTAGCCTTCCCATCCAACCCATTTCTCTACCAATACATGGTTATACCTTATTACACAACCAAATAAATAACCATGCTAAATTATAGTAACAACAACATTATAGATATATGGGAGCAAGATATCAAATGAGCAAATCACAATCATTGCAAGAGAGCTACATTATAAATTAACAAGTGCATTAACATAGGATAGCCCAATACTAAAACTGGGATTCCCGGAGCTACAGGAATCCGATCACAACGCACAACCCCTCGTTGGAAAGGTATTCGCGAGGGCTACGACTTTCGTGTTGAGTCGATCGCCCAGATCTGGTCGCAACCTACCAGAAATTCAACTCGAACACGTACAGGAAACTGTTTCCTGTACAGGAATTTTCCCGAACGCAGCGGACTCGAACCAGCTTTCCCGTGGCTACAGGTATCGCATGGAAACGAGCAACCACTCGTTGGAAAGGTAATTTCAAGGGCTACAACTCTTGTGTTGAGTCGTTTACCCAGATCTGGCCAGAACGCCTCCGAAATTGGCCACGAAGGTCGCTGCGTGCAGAAATCAGATTTCTGCACGCATCTTAAGGCGAGATGAACGGCATCCGTTCATCTTCTTCCTTGCACGACCTCGCATAAACTCCTCCAGAAATCACACCCAACCTTATTCCTCCTTTCAAAGCCAAACCCTCAACGAAAATCCCTCTCATCTCCACTTTGAACGATGAGAAGGTTGAGGAATACTAAGCCTAGAAAACCTAGGCATGGCTTAACCTAAGAACTCTTCTCCTCACCATCAAGACTCTATGGAGTCGATGTCTCTCCTAAAATAACTATAGATCTAGCACCAAGGGAGAGGGGAGGAAGCTCACCTCAAGTCCAGCGGTACCACCATGGCCGGCCATGAGCCTCGCACTCCTTCGCGGCGGCATTGTTTTTCCCTTGACGGTGGCGGCGTTTTGATTCCTCCAAGGATGGCTCCGGCAAGCTCTTCCTCCTCCTCCAGCCAAGAACCCTCTCAGGAATTTCGGGGCAGAAGAAAGGAGATGAAATGCTAGGGTTTCCCAACTTTTCCCTTTTTATACATCGCAGACACGGGTAGGCACACGGCCGTGTTCCTACCCGTGTGCATGTGACACGGCCGTGTTGCCTGCCGTGTTCGAGGCCGTGTTCATCCCAGAATCACTTTCTGCCGGGTCAGGGTTGCGGCACACGGGTAGAGACACGGCCGTGTCCCGACCCGTGTCCTTGGCACACGGCTAGGGACACGCCCGTGTCCCGACCCGTGTCCTTGGCACACGGCTAGGGACACGCCCGTGTCCCAATGCCCGTGTACCTCTCTGACTGGTAACCTATTTTTATGAGGCACACGGGTATGGACATGGCCGTGTCCATACCCGTGTCAGCCAAAAATGTTGTTTTGCCTTGTTCTCCTCATTTCCCGCACGTCTGCACCTGTTCACCCACATCCCCCATTGGGCTCACCACAGCCCCCTTGACTCAAATACGCAATCAAGGGGCCTAGCGCGAATTGGGACGTTACAACATGAGTGTGGGATTCATGTTGAGAAAGATGCGTGAGGATGGTAGCAGTCACCATGTCAACACTGGCTGAAGCTGCCAGATGTTGTGGTGTTGGTGACTGGTGTGGAGATGCAGGTGGAATGAAGGATGCATGTTGTGATGGCACTTCAGATTGAGTGGAGGGTAATGCAGGAGATGTAGATGCAGGGGTAAAGAGGGAGGATGAAGGGATTGCTGAGCCTTCCCCAGTAAGCGGGAGAGCGGCCGAATCAGCCCTTGTGTCTGAAGGAGGGTTAGGATCAACCCTGGCTGACTTCTTGATAATCCTCTGAGATTTCTTGAAGAGAGAGGGGTCCAACCTCTTGCTGGCATTTACTGCAGACGGTGCAGAAACAAGCAGCAGGGGTGCTTTCACATACAGAAACACACCCAGTACCCTAGCAAGGTTTACCTCTTTCTGATTGTTCTTTCTCCTTATTAGTTCAAACAGAACTTTTCCCCAGGCAATCTGTGCCTTATTCACCAAAGCTGACATCAGGGCAAACTGTTGCCTGTTGATGTTGTCATGAGCAGAATGTTTTCCCAAACGACCTTGCCTACCAGGTCGGCCAGAAACTTGTATTCTGGAGACAAGTTTATCTTCAGCAGCTTAGCCGGAATCCCTTCGGCATGGCCCATCACAGTGAGCATGCGGCCATATTCCTCTGTGCTTTGCTCATATTCCTCAGTACCTGTTGGCAGTCCAAACAGCTCAGTCAATACTTCAGGAGTCAGAGTGACCTCCTCGCCATTTATCTTTCCTGTCATGGCGTCGTCGCTGGAGGACGAAGTATATACCCATTCACGAATCTCTGGTATATGAATCTTAGGAGAGAACGACATAAATTTCTTGAGGCCTTGGTCTTCACATAGCTGCAGAATATCTTGGATTGGTTGATCGCATCGGCTGAAAGAATCGAAGTCGACACAGAAGCCAGTGTCGAACTTCATTCCGAAGAGAACAGCAGAAGGAATCGCCATAGAATTTGAGAGAAGATGGCGAATCGAGAAGCAAAACAGGGGAGAAGAGAATCGCGCGGGATTAGAGTTCGAGAGCGAATTCTAAGCCAGAAGATGGAATATGAAAAGACGGAGCGGAAGGACGACGATCTCCAGACCTAAATCGACTATTAGAAACAAATCTGCGATCGTCGATCCCGGAATAAAATCGGTCGTCGAACACAGACCGACGATAGTCAATGTTTGACTAAATGGTAAACATCGACCGCCTACACGCAATTACCACGATCGTCGATCAATAAATGATGGTCGACGATTCTCCACCCAGCACAGAAAATCTGTCGTCGACCATTGGTCGACGATAGATACCTAAGGGGAGATCGTTGACCAGTTGGTCTACGATTTCTGCCTTACTACAGAACGAGCTGTCGTCGACGGTTGGTCGACGATAGTTCTGACCTGGTCGAAGATCGTCGATCAGTCGTTCGACGATTTTAGACAGAAAACAAAACTAACCAAATTTTCACTATTCTGAACCATTAATCATGCCAAGCTGGTTCAGGAAGAACAAATGCTTTTGTTCATCAAGGGGCTTAGTGAAAATGTCTCCTCTCTGCAGGTCTGTGGATATAAATTCCATTACTATCTTGTTCTTTTCCACATTATCTCTCAGAAAGTGATGTCTAATCTCAATGTGCTTGGTCCTGGAATGGTGCACAGGATTTTGAGCAATTGATATTGCACTGGTACTGTCACACAGAATTTTTGTGTTTGAGTGTGTGTACCCATAATCCACTAGCTGATTTTGAATCCACAGGATCTGTGAACAGCAACTAGCTGCTGCTATATATTCAGCCTCAGCAGTTGAAGTAGACACAGATGCCTGTTTCTTGCAAAACCAAGAGACAAGTCTCTCTCCCAGGAACTGACAAGTCCCTGAGGTGCTTTTCCTGTCAACTCTACAACCAGCATAATCAGCATCTGAATATCCAATTAATTCAAATCCTGACTCAGCTGGGTACCACAGTCCTAAGTTAGGGCATCCCTTAAGGTATCTCAAAATCCTCTTGAGAAGAGTTAAGTGAGATTCCTTTGGGTTGACCTGAAACCTAGCACATAGGCATGTAGCAAACATTATGTCAGGCCTACTTGCAGTCAAATACAGCAGGGAACCAACAATGGCTCTAAAGTTCTTTTGATCAACAGGCTTGCCATTGACATCAGAATCAATAACTGCATTTGAGGCCATAGGTGTGCTCATTGATGAAGCATCAGACATTCCAAATCTTTTAACCAGCTCTCTGGCATATTTTGATTGAGAAATGAAAATGCCATCAACACTCTGTTTCACTTGGAGACCAAGGAAATAGGATAACTCACCCATGCTGCTCATCTCAAACTTAGAGTGCATTAGTTCAGAGAACCTCTTGCATAGTTTGGGATCAGTAGAGCCAAATATAATGTCATCTACATAGATTTGAACTAACAGTTGTGAGTCCTTATGATGTCTAATGAACAGGGTTCTATCTACTACACCTCTCACAAACTTGTGTTCTAGAAGAAAATTTGCTAAGGTCTCATACCAAGCTCTAGGAGCTTGCTTAAGTCCATATAGAGCCTTTTGGAGTTTGAACACATGAGTGGGTAAGGTTGATGAAACAAACCCTGGTGGTTGTTCAACAAACACTTCTTCCTTTAAATCTCCATTGAGGAAGGCACTCTTCACATCCATTTGGAAGACCTTAAATCTTTTATAGGCAGCATAGGCTAGGAAAATCCTAATGGCTTCTAGTCTAGCTACAGGGGCAAAAGTCTGATCATAATCTATGCCTTCCTCCTGTCTATAGCCTTGAGCTACTAGCCTAGCCTTATTTCTAACTACTATGCCTTGGGCATCAAGCTTGTTTCTAAACACCCACTTGGTGCCTATGATCCGTTGGCCTCTTGGTCTTGGAACCAAGGTCCAAACTTTACATCTTTCAAACTGGTTAAGCTCCTCTTGCATTGCTATAATCCAGTGTGGATCAAGCTCAACATCTTTAATGGTTAGGGGCTCAACCTGAGAAAGGAAACAAGCAAACATCACATTTTTGTTGAGTTGATGTCTTGTCTGGACTCCTGCTGAAATGTCTCCAATCACTTGAGATACAGGGTGATCTCTAAGTGTGACAAGGTCAGTAGGTTCAACAATGACCTGATCTTCAACAGTTTCAAGATTTAATTCCTCATGTGGAATTTGATCAACTGTTGGAACAGGTGCTTTAACTTCAAAAAGTTCTACATCAGATTCAGAATCTGAAGAAGCAGCCTGAGGAGTTTGTTGGGGATGATTCTCCTGTGTGAGTCTCAAACCTTCCAAATCCTTACTTACTCCTAGGACTTGCACTGTACTATTAGAGGAAGAGTCCTTCTCCTTATAATACATGACTGTCACATCAAAAGAGACATGTGCAGACTCTTCTATCTTAAGAGAGGATTTATTAAGGACCCTATAGGCTTTGCTTACTTGAGAGTATCCTAGAAAAACTCCCATTGAAGCTTTTGCCTCAAATTTTCTAAGGTATTCTTTGTTATTGTTATGAACAAAGGCAACACAACCAAATACTCTAAAGTAGTCTATTTTAGGTTTCACTTGCTTAAGTAATTCATAGGGAGTCTTACCCTTAAGTTTATGTATCAGACTTCTGTTCAATACATAGTTAGCTGTGCTGACTGCTTCAGCCCAAAAGGACAGAGGCATGTTAGCATCTGCCAACAATGTACTTGCAGCTTCAATTAGGGTTCTGTTTTTTCCTTTCAACTACCCCATTTTGTTGAGGAGTTTTAGGAGCAGAGAAGCTATGTTTGATACCTTCCTTCTCACAGAATTCTTGCATAAGAAGAGACTCAAACTCAGTACCATGATCACTTCTGATCAAGGCAATCTGAGTAGAATACTCACTCTGTATACACTTTAGAAAATCTGTAAGAACCTTGAAGTTATCAGCCTTAGTTCTCAAGAAGAATACCCAAGTGAACCTAGAGAAGTCATCTACAATTACTAAAGTGTAAGACTTTCCTCCAAGACTCTGTACAGCAATAGGACCAAATAAATCCAAATGTAGCAAGTACAGAATCCTGGGAGAATCACTTTTATTAACTGATTTAAAGCTATTTCTTGTTTGCTTACCTAATTGACAAGCTTTGCAAAGGCCTTCCTTCTTGTAGGGGCAAGAAGGTAAACCTCGTACAAGATTGTATTTAGCCAACCTAGAAATGTTTTTCAAATTTACATGACTAAGTCTCTTATGCCAAAGGGTATTATTACTGGTTACTTCATTAAATAAGCATATTTCAGATTTGGATGAGTTAAAGTCTACAACATAAACAATTCCAATTCTAATACCTACTAACACAACAGTATTATTTAAAGAAATATTGCAAGCAGTGTCAGTAAACCATACCTTGTACCCAGCATCACACATTTGACTTACAGAGATTAGGTTGTGCTTTAGTCCTGAGACATAAGCTACTTTCTTGAAGGTTACAGCTCCTATGGTGAAGCTGCCATACCCTTCAGTCTGTCCACAGCTGGAATCCCCAAATACAACTTTTGGTCCCAGCTTGGCTTTGAAACCTGACAGGTTCTTCTTCTTTCCTGTCATATGCTTTGAGCATCCACTATCCAGATACCATTTGTCATGTATGACTGGATAGGTCTTCACCTGCAGAAAGGACAGTTATACATTGTGGACCCAGGTTACCTTGGGTCCAGTATTCTTCACAAAAGAAAAACTAGATATAAAAGATTTTGCAGGCTTAGATTTATATCCTAAACGGTGTGATCTCCTAGGTGGGATAATCCATTCAGTTGAAGGATTAAACAACCTGGGGTGGTGATTAGGATTTGAAGTTCTGGAAGTTTGATTTTTATTTTCCAGCTTAAGTCCAGATCATCGATCAATGGTCGACGACTTTTGTAAAGCTAGAAATTTTTTCTTCCTATTCTCTTTCTTAATCTTATTCTGAATTTTCTTGCATTTTTCAATTTCCTCAGTATTCTTTATTCCTGATTCAGAAACAAATTTTACTGGAGTGCTAAATCTCTCCTTTGTGAGGAGGATGGGTTCACTAGGTGTAGCACCTAAGCCTAGTTTATCATTACCAACCCTAGTGTTTGCTATACAGGTTATTTCAGATAATTTAAGGCTTCTGCCATTTAATTGTTCTTCTAACCTCTTAGATTTAGCTAGTTCTAATTTTAGGAATGTTACTTCTTCTTTTGAGCTCTCTAATTCCTTTTCTAATCTGATTATTTCAGTACCTTCCATGTCTAGTTCCATTATTTTTAATCTAAGTGACTTAATTTCTTTTTCAGATAATAGTAAATCTAAACATAGAGTTTTAAATTTTAGTTTGAACTCAGGAGATGAGAAATCAAATGAGTCGATTACCTGGTCCTCCATAAAGGAATCTTCTTCATTGTCTCCTTCTTCTTCAGAATTCTCTGCAGCTGACAGAGAGCTGCAGGCATCAATGGCCATGAGGCAGACCTCTTTGGCTTTCTTTTCTTCTTCTTCTTCAGAATCACTGGAGCTAGAGGAGCAGGTATCCTCTTCTGTTTCACTCCAGGTAGCAGCCATAAATCCCTTGTCCTTCTTCTTGTATTTGTGTGATGAGGACTTGGAGTGGTGCTTCCTGTATTCTTTCTCATGTTTCTTCTCCTTGTACTTCTTCTCTGGACAATCTGGGGCAATGTGTCCAGGCTTGCTGCAAACATAACAAATGATTTCTTTAGATGGAGTCTTGTCATACCTTGGCTTGTCCTCATGCTTGGAGAACTTCTTTCTGAGGTCTCTTCTTCCCATGTTGAAGAACCTCTTGGCAATGAGTGCCAGTAACTCCTCATTTGATTGACTTCCTTCAGAAGTCTCAGCAGCCTTAAGAGCTAGAGAATGCTCTTTCTTTGTAGGAGTAGGAGTCTTCACTTCAGTTACAGCAGCTCTACTCTTTAAGGTTTGCTCATATGACCTGAGCTTTCCCAACAGAGCTTCTGTGGAGAGTTCCACAGTGTTTCTTCCATCCTTGATGGGCCATATCCTTGAGTCCCATGAGATAGGAAGGCACATCAGGATCTTGTCATTTACTTCTGACAAAGTTATCTCCTTGTCCAAAGACCTCAGTTCACTTATTATTGAATTGAGTCTTGTGTACATTGTGTTAATGTCTTCAGCATCATCCTTCTTGAAATTTTCATACTGAGAGGTGAGATGGGATCTCCTGTCCTTCCTCTCATCAGCTGAGCCAGCAACTATGTGGTTGAGGGAATCCCACATAGCTTTGGCTGAGGTACATTCAGCCAGCTTCTGGAATATCTCATCAGACATTGTCTGAGCTAGGATATTCATTGCTTTTGCATCAGCTGCCTTTGCCTTCTTGTAAGTTTCATTGTAGTCAGGTGGTGGCACAGCACTGAGATCAGCAGAAGTGGAAGCAGCAGCAGGCCTAGCAGGTGGTCCTGTCAAAATAGAAGAAAAAATATCTTCATCAATAGAATTCATGTATAGTCTTATCCTGGCCTTCCATATGCCAAACTTGGACAAGTTGCATACAGGAGGTCTGGTGCTTGAATAATCCTTAGACTGGGCCATGTGTAAAAGTGTTTGTGAATGGTATCAGGAAACAACTTATCACAGGATCTTTTAACTCAGGTGTTAGCCTGTATGAACAGCGAACCTCGCTCTGATACCAATTGAAAGTGAGGGGATAAGTTGTAAACTACTCTAGAGGGGGGGTGAATAGAGTATTCAAAATTTTATGAACACTTAGTCAGCTCCCTTGGAGTTTATTTGCGGAATAAGATAATCTGATACTTGAACCCTAAGAGCCTAACACAGTGAAGTGCACAAGTGAGAGAGTTAACTGAAATTTCAGTTTAACTATAAGCCTATCACAGCAACTAGCAAACCTAGGTAGTTCTATCACAGCCACAGAATAAAAAGAATAAGCAAGATAACCAGATGGACACAGGATATATAGTGGTTCCCTTTAAATAGGTACATCCACTCTTCTACCACCCTGGTAGGAATCCACTACAGGTTTTTGCTAAGGTGCCCTGCCACCAATGATCTGATTCAGGTAGATCAAACAGACCCTTTGAGCTTTTGATAAGGATGCTCAACCACAGGTTGTTGATAAGGTGCCCTGTCACCAACGTTCACTTTTGAAGAGGTGTGAACAAACTCTTTTTACAAAGGGGTTGAGAGGGTTAGATTATCTTCTCTGTTTTAAATACAGATTAGAGAAGATTTGTGGATTCTCTAAAGAATCAAAGTCTCCCCCTGGCTCAGTGAAAGTCCAGGGAAAGCCTTTGCTTCAGGATGAAGGAGTTTCAGATAAACTGAAACTAAATCCTCAGAGATCTGAAGACTGATTTTTATCAGGTCTTAAGATTCTGGAGCACTTGAAGCAGAACTGGAGCTCTTTCTGAAGTCTTGAAAACTCTAAGCAGATGCTCAGGAGACTTGAGAAAGAAAGATGATTGCTCTGGGCTTTTGCTTCAGGAAAACTTTTCATCTTCTTGTTGTGAGATTGTGAAGAGCTGCTCTGATGATGCTTGAGCGAATGAATAATATTTCTCTGTGTCTGTCACTTCTCTTTTGTTGAGAGAAGAATTTCTCTTAAATATGTCTTCACGTTTTTCTTTTGGAACGGCTCTATTGATTTGAATTCTCGAGCCCTGCAACAGATTATCTCAAAATAGAATATAGCAATAGGAATAGAATGGCCTATTAACTTTCTGTCAGTCCCAATAAGGAATAAAATAAGCGGGAAAAATATCTCAGCATAAAGACGTACCATTCTTGGAAATAGTACATAGTACCAACGGCTAGAAAACAGGCTGGAAAGATAAAGTCAACGCAATTTGTGTAATAGGACAAAATGCTTTATCAAGAATACGAAATCCCGTAAATTTATGCTTGACATATTTGGTAAATAATTCATTTGAATTTAAGCCATAAATTAGCACAAACATTCTTCAGAAAATCTTTCTAACCACAAGCTAACACACTTGGAAATAAACCAAGGAATAAAATAAATACGAACAGATAAAAGCAGACAGAAAACGTCGAACAGGAGTTCGATGATCGTCGACCTGCAAACAGATCGTCGACTAATAGCAGGAATCTGTCGGAACAGAAAATCGTCGACCAGAAATCGTCGACCAGCTAATAGATCGTCGACCGGCTAACAGATAGTCGACCAGCGAACAGATCGTCGACCAGCTAACAGATAGTCGACCAGCAAAGGCAAATATCTGTCAAGACAGAAATCGTGAAGCAAGAACACGATCGTCGACCTGATGATGACAGATCATCGACCAACCTTCAGAGCGTAGTAAGCTTGCTCTGAGATCGTCGACCAACGGTCGACGATAATTGTCTTGACTTCAATGATTCAATAGCCCTGCTATCGTCGACCAATGATCGACGATCGCGAGGCCTCGTTCGACGATGGTCGAACGGAAAAGCCTTAACCACAAAAACATCTAGAACTTCTAACCTAAGCTCTAGGTCAGTTTATAAACTGCCCTAGGGAGACTAAACAGAGTCTAAACATGATCATATATCTTTATATGGATCAAGAGGGGCTGGAAAGGGATTACATAAGCCAAATCACATCTAGGGTACCAACAAATATCTTCTTCACCGTTAACTAGTCCAAAGATTTCAGAAAGAGTATCTGGGGTTAAGGAAACAACGTTACCCGATATAGATCCAACCATCGTGTCAGCATCTAGAGTAGATGAAGTATAAACCCATTTTCTTTTTTCAGAACCAACAATCTTCATTCTGGTAGACATTAGGGTCTTCAAATTGAGTTCCTCGAATAGCTGCAGAATATCTTTGAAGATCTGGTCTGATTGTTGAAAAGAATCGAAATCGATGTCGAAACTCATATCGAACTTCATGCCAGAAAGAGCTCCTGCTGGAATCGCCATTAGTTGCCTGTAACACTAAATCAAAAAGATCAAGTGTCGGGGAACAGAAATCGCAGGATGGAGGTCGAAGAAAACATAGTTATAAGGTTTTCAGAATATGAACCGACAAACTCCGTCCTGTGAAATAAGAGAAATCTTCGATCTAAGGTCGATGAAATGTTTTATAGTCAAAAGAATTCATCGATCTCAGTCAGAAGAGGGGAAAACTTTTCATCGTACTCAAGTCGATGAAAACTTTTTTGAAGCCAGATCGTCGATCTCAGGTCGATGAAAAATGACTTTCACAGAGAGTTCGTCGATCTCAGGTCGACGAAATATCTCAAGAACTTCCCTTAGTTTGTCGATCTTAGGTCGACGAATTTTGGCAAGTTCTTCGACCACAGACAGAGAATTAAATTAAAGTATCACAACTCATCATGCCTATCTGATTCATAAAAGGATAGATGTTTCTTCTCATCCAAGTATTTGGTGAAGATGTCTGCCCTTTGCAAATCAGTGGGAATGAAGGTAATATTAATTTTCTTCTTCACACATTCTGTAATGAAATGATGTCTAACATCTATATGCTTGGTTCTAGAATGATGCACTGTATTCTGTACTATAGATATAATACTGGTACTGAAAATAGAGTTGAATTATTTAAGTTGTAACCATAATTCAGGAGTTGATTTTGTATCCATAGCATATGTGAGCAGCAACTGCCAGCTGCTATATATTCAGCTTCTGCAGTTGATGTAGACACAAATGTCTGTTTTTTACAAAACTAGGAGACAAGTCTAGCACCAAGATATTGGCATGTTCCTGAAGTTCTTTTCCTGTCCACTCTACATCCAGCAAAGTCAGCATCTGAGTATCCAGTTAACTCAAATTCTGATTCAGTTGGATACTAGAGTCCTAGATCTGGGCAACTCTTTATATATCTTAAAATCCTTTTTAATAAAATTAGGTGAGATTCTTTAGGGTTCACCTGGAACCTAGCATAAATACATGTAGTAAATATTATATCAGGACTACTTGCTGTGAGATATAGAAGGGACCCAACAATGGCCCTATACAATTTCTAATCAATAGGTTTCCCTTGTTCATCAGAATCAACCACATCATTTGTAGCCATAGGTGTTTTCATAGCTGAGGAATCAGCCATCCCAAACCTTTTAATCAGCACTTTAGCATATTTGGATTGAGATAAGAAAATGCCACAGGAGTCTGCTTCACTTGGAGGCCAAGGAAGTAGGAGAGCTCACCCATGCTACTCATCTCAAACTTGGAATGCATAAGGTTAGAAAACCTTTTACATAGTTTGGGATCTGTAGAGCCAAATATTATGTCATCTATATATATTTGTACCAAAAGTATTTTATCATTATGATGCTTTAAAAACAAAGTCTTATCTACCATGCCTCTAGAGAACTTATGCTCTAAAAGAAAGCTAGCTAAGGTTTCATACCAAGCTCTTGGAGCTTGCTTTAGACCATAGAGAGCTTTATGCAATCTAAAAACATAAGAGGGATAAAATGAAGAGATAAAACTTTGAGGTTGTTCAACATAAACCTCTTCTTTTAGTTCACCATTCAGAAATGCACTTTTTACATCCATCTGGTAGACTTTGAATTTCTTGAAAGCAGCAAAAGCAAGAAAAATCCTTATTGCCTCTAGCCTAGCAACAGGTGCAAAGTTTTGATCATAATCAATCCCTTCCTCCTGCCTATAGACTAAACAAACAAGCCTAGCCTTGTTCCTTACAATCACACCTTGAGCATCAAGCTTGTTCCTGAAAACCCACTTGGTCCCAATTACTAGATCGCCTTTAGGCCTTGGAACCAAGTCCCTAACTCTACATCTCTAAAACTAATTGAGCTCCTCTTGCATTGCAATAATCTAGTGGGGATCTTGCTCTGCATCAGTTATAGATTGAGGCTCAACTTGAGAGATAAAACAGACATGCATCACATTATGGTAAAGTTGATGCCTTGTTTGTACACCTACTAACATATCTCCAATCACTTGAGATCTAGGGTGATCCCTTACTATGACAAGATCAGATGGTGGAGTTGGTTCAACAACAACATTTTGAATGAATTCCTTTTGTAGAATTATATCTGCTGTTGGAGGAAGTTCAACTGCTTCCACAGTTTCTTCTTCACATTCTTCATCGTATTGTGGAGGAGGATGTGATATAACCTTTGGTGTAAGGTTTAGTTCATCCAATTTCTCACATAGGTAAGGTACCTGTAATAGCTCACTGGTAGAAATTTTTTTCTCCTTGCAATATATATTAGCTTCATCAAAAGTTACATGCACAGATTTCTCAATTTTTAAAGATGATTTATTAAATACCCTATAAGCTTTGCTGACTTGGGAATATCCTAGAAAAATTCCCATTGCAGCCTTTGCTTTGAATTTTATAATATATTTCTTGTCATTGTTATGAATATAGCATATACAACTAAATACTTTAAAATAGGTGACTTTAGGTTTCTTCCCTTTCAATAACTCATAAGGAGTCTTATTCTTAAGTTTGTGTATAAGACTTCTATTCAGCACATAATTTGTTGTGCTTACAGCCTCTGCCCAAAAGGATAGGGGCAAATAACCATCTGCAAGTAATGTGCCTCCAGATTGAATTAGTATTCTATTCTTCCTTTCAGTAATCTCATTTTGTTGAGGTGTTCTACAAGCTGAGAAGCAATGTATGATACCTTCTTTCCTACAAAACTCTTGCATAAGAAGAGACTCAAACTCAGTACCATGATCACTTCTGATCAATGCAACTGGAGTAGAGTACTCAATTTGTATGTTCTTTAGAAAACTTATAAGAACCTTGAAAGTATCTGACTTGGATCTCAGAAAGAATACCCAAGTGAATCTAGAAAAGTCATCTACAATCACAAAAGTATAAGATTTCCCTCCTAGGATTTGTACTGCTATAGGGGGAAAAAGGTCCATATGTATTAAGTACAATATCTTCGGTGAGTCACTTTTGTTTAATGATTTAAAACTAGATTTAGTCTGCTTGCCTAACTGACAAGCCATGCAGAGACTTTCCTTCTTATAGGGGTAAGAAGGTTATCCTCTTACAAGGTTGTCTTTAGAAAGCCTAGCTATGTTTCTCAAATTTACATGACCTAATCTTTTATACTACAAATCATTTTGATTGCTAACAAGATTAAATAAAAAGATTTCTAAACTGGCAGATTTAAAGTTTACTAAGTATATGTTACCTTGTCTAATTCCAGTTAAAATAATTGGATTGTTTGCAGAAATAATACATTGAGATTCATAAAAGAAAACCTGAAAACCTGAATCACATAATTTACTTATGGATATGAGGTTATGCTTGAGACCATTAACATATGCCACCTTTTTGAAAGTGACATCTCCACTTTTGAAGTCTCCATAGCCTTCAGTCTGTCCTAAGCTTGAATCTAAAAAGATAACTCTTGGACCAAGTTTAGCCTTGAAGTTGATGAGGATGTCCTTGCATCCAGTCATGTGCTTAGAGTACCCACTATCCAGATACCACTTATTTTGAGTGATTGGATAGGTCTTTACCTGCAATGAAACAAAATAAAAGTTCTTGACCCAGGTAACCTTGGGTCCTTATTTCTTCTCAAACTAAAAACTGGATATAAATGAATATTCAGGTTGGATCTTATAACCTAAGGGGTGAAATCTTCTAGGAGGAATTATCCATTGGGTGAATGGGTTGATGCTATCCCTATATTGGTTAGGTTTAATGTTACAGTTTTTGTTAGAATTTAAGTTTATGTAATTATGATCTGGGATCGACGAATTCTAGTGAGTTCGTCAACCTGAGCTCGACGAATTGGAATGAGATCTACGATCTCTGCTCGAAGAAGGAAAGTATTCATTCTCAGGGAACAAACATCGTCGATCTCTGGTCGATGAACCATACTGGTTTCGTCGATCGTAGATCGAAGAGTTCTTATTATTATGGTTTGTTTTCAGTGTTCGTCGTTCTGAGGTCGACAAACTGTTCACGTTTTGTCGATCTGAGTTTGACGAAAACTGCTGAACATTGCTATAGCCATTATTTTTCTTGTTCTTAGAATTTTGTTTTAATTACATTAGTTTATAGAACTTCATTAACATTATTAACCTGTTCAATGTTCTTCTTGCCTTTATCTGAAATGAAGTTTACAGGTTTTGATAGATTGTTCTTCTAGATTAGAGGTGGTTCACTAGATGAGGCACCTAATCCAAGTTTATAGTTATTAGTCCTAGTAATTAAGGTACTAGTTATATCTAGTAATTTCATGCTCCTGCCATTTAGAGATTCCTCTAGTTTCTTGGCCTTACTTAGTTCAATTTTCAGAAAAACTATTTGTTCATTAGCTGAATTTAGTTCAATTGACAATTTAGCATTTTCAGCAAGATATTTATCTTAATCAGTTAATTTCACTCAAAGAAGTTTGATTTCCTTCTCAGAGCTTATTAAGTCTAAGCAAAGATTTTTAAATTCATATTTAAATTTTTTTGATTCAAAATCATAGGAAGCAATTACCTTGTCTTCAGCAAACATTGATTCTTCATTATCTGAATCTTCAGCATCTGATTTGTTGCTGCAGGCATCAATTTCCATTAGACAAACTTCCTTTTCCTTTTGCTCTTCTTCATCATCACTAGATCTGGAAGAGGATGACTCTTCTTCTGTATCACTCCAGGTCTCAGCAACAAAACCCTTTTCCTTCCTCTTGTGCTTGCTTGAGGATGGTTTGCTGTGATGATTTCTTCTTGACTCTTTTTCTCTTCTCCTATCTTTCTTCTGAGCTTTTGGACACTCAGAGATGTAGTGTCCTGGCTTCCTGCAACCAAAACAGAAAATTTCTTTAGAAGGTGTTTTGTCATACCTTGCTTTGTCATCTTGTCTTGATGACTTCCTTCTGAAGTCCTTCTTTGCCATTTTGAAAAATCTTTTGGCAAATAGACTAATCAATTCTTCATTGTCTGGAGTCCCTTCAGAGTCCTCAGTAGCATGGAAAGCATTGTTATGCTCCTTCATGGCAGGTGTTTGAGTCTTTATTTCAGCTGCTGCTTCTCTGGTCTTCATCAGTTGCTCATATGATTTGAGCTTTCCAAGGAGAGACTCAGTTGATATTTCAGTCATGCTTCTGGCTTCTTTGATAGGACAGATCCTTGAATCCCATGTGCTATGGAAGCACATAAGGATCTTTTTATTCACTTCAGTCAGAGTAATTTCCTTGTCTAAGGTCCTTAGCTCATTAATGATTGAGCTTGTACATATCACTGACTGACTCAACTTCCTCCTTCTTGAAGTTATCATACTGGGAGATGAGATTGGATCTTCTGTCCTTTCTCTCATCAGCAGATCCAACCACCATCTAGTTTAGGGAATCCCAGATGGCTTTGGCTGAAGTGCACTCAGCCACTTTCTAAAAATGTCATCAGACATAGTCTGAGCTAAAATGTTCATGGATCTTGCATCAGCAATCTTGGCTTTCTTCTGGGCATTTATCCACTCAGGTGGTGGAATAACATGAGTGCTTGAAGTATAAATTGAAGTAGTTGCTGCAGTAGGAGGTCCTGTCAAGATAGAGTTAAATATATCCTCATCAATAGAATTCATATACAACTTAATTCTTACCTTCCAGATGGCAAACTTATTTATGTTGAATACTGGAGGTCACGTTCTTGTATAATCCTTGTTTTGTGTCATTGTGATAGAGAATAGTTGGGAAGAGGAAAATCTGATCCAACTAGATCTTTGTTCAAATGTTAACTTGTACAACCAAATAACCAAACAACCATTGAAAGATTACTCTAGAGGGAGGGGGTGAATAGAGTGTTAAAACTTTTGCTCTTTTTCTAGATTATATCAGAGTAAATATAGTGATACCATATATTAGTTAAAGAATAAGAAAACTAAGCTAACAATTCAGAAATCACAAGAACAACATAAACAAATGAAAAGCAGCAACCAGAGGACACAAGAAGTTTATAGTGGTTCCCCTAAACTTGGGTATATCCACTCTTCTACCACCCTTGGTAGGAATCCATTAGCAGGTTTTGATCAGGTGATTATCACCACAAGATCTGGTTCAGGTAGATCAGGAAACCCTTCAGGCTTTTTATCAGGTGCCCAAAAACCAACTTCAAGTCTTTTGGAGGGAGACTTGTCAACCAAACTAACTTTTGAAGGGAGCTATGACCCTATACAATGGGATGGAAGAGATGTTTATGGAAGTCTTCTCTTTTCTCAATACAACTGAGAAGAAAATGTGGATTCTTGTATTGTCAAAGCTCCCCCTGAGAAGTAGAATGCTTCAGGAAGAAAAAAGCTTTGCTAAAGGGTGAGTAGCTCTTCAGCTTGATCTGCCAAGTTCCAGGAAATCTAGTTACAGATATTTAATAGAATGTCTCTAAGGATTTCTGGAACAGAAGTTGAAGAAGCCTCTTGATCTTGATGATTTGTTCTTCTTCAAATGACAGTATTGGCAGAGAATGAAAAGCGTTGAGAGCGTCGAGTGCTCGTTCAGAATTTCCTGTGCAGTGCTTCTCGATTTCTTTTTCTCTGTATTTGACTGTATTGCTTGTTGTATTTCTCGAAAAGGAGAGAATTACTTTTTATTCCACTGCTGAAAAATTCCCTTGAATTTTTGAATTCTTCCCATAAATGCTGGCTGCTGTGGGGAATAGAAAGCGGCTGGAATAATAGCATTAATGAGTTTCCCAACTGTTCTTGATAGAATAAGCAAATATTTATTCTAAAGAATACCACATTTAATGATGCCAAATAACGTCTCAGAAGAATATTTGCATTAAATGCTCAGAATAATACTGCTAATAAGGAACCAAAGAGGGAAGGACTCTTCTGGAACTATACAGAAAACTTTGAATGCAAAACAGAATTCGTCGACCTGAGATCAAAGATCGTCGACCAGGGAATTCAAGTTCGTTGACCTGAGCTCTATGATCTGATAACCGAGAATAACTTTCCAAATATGCACTTTGAGTTCGTCGAGCTGAGAAAATGACAGAAGAAAACTAAGCGTCGACCTGAGCTCTGAGAACGTCGAGCTCAGCTCAGAGAATTAACCCTGAGTTTGTCGAGATCGACGATCGTCGAGCTGTGTTTCGAAGAATTTCTAACTGATCACTATCTTCTGAAAGCTGCTAAATATGATTCTCTTAAGTCCACTTCTTGCTTGTCCAAGGAGGTAGCACTAATCAAGACTTAGCCTAAACTCTAGGACTACTACATATGACCCTAGCTATACAATGTTGGGTCATACTCAGCCTAAGTTAGTGAACCTAGACCATATCCAAATAAGGATCTAACAAGCTTGTTCAATTATCGATAATCAATGCATAGACGCAAGCTTCCGTCCTTCTTCTTCACAAAGATGACCGGTGCACTCCAAGGTGACATACTTGGACCTATATAGCCGTGCTCTAGCAATTCCTGCAATTGAACTTTCAATTCTACCATCTCTTTTGGTGCCACTCGGTACGGTGAGCGAGCCACAGGTTTCGCACCTGGCACCAACTCAATAGTGAAGTCAATCTCTCGCTGGGGAGGTTTACCCAGGGAGATCCTTAGGAAAAACATCTGCATAATCTAATACAATAGGAACATCACACAAACTGGACTTCGGCTCAACAGCCTCTAACAGTGTGAAGAACAATTCCGCGTCCTTCCGAACAGCCTTGACTACCTTGAGAGCAGACATCAATATCTTGCTCGATCCTCGCATGACAGTGAATTTAGTGTCTTGTTAGGTGTTCAGTCCCAGTGTGACTTCTTTAGAGTTGCAATCTATACAGGCATGTAGCTCTGAGAGCTAGTCCATACCAAAGATCACATCAAACTTAGATATTGGTAGCACTGATGCTTCCAGCCCGAAATCCTGACTTCCTATCCGTACCTCAACACAGCAAGACCTATCTGCATGCATTACGCATTCGTTAGGTAATAACACCTTCAATCTATCTGTCGACATAAGAGTAGACACTCTGATACGCGATATGAAGTCCTCAAATAGAAACGAATGAGAAGCATCTGTATCAAACAGTGCTCTCACAGGATAATCTTGAATAAGGAATAAGCCTACATTCATCAAGTTATACACAAGAAATTCAAAAGGTATACAGTATATAAATCATGAAAACTATATACTACTCATACCTGTGACGACATCAACCTATTTGATGGCCTCCTGTTAGCTAAGATTGTAAACCCTTGACTGAGCTTGAGCATATTGGGATGTAGTGGACTCTACTGCTCTTCCCTTCTCAGCATAAGATGCTCCTGACTTTTTATCCACTTTTGGAGGACCACTTCGACAAACTCGGGCTATATGTCCCGGCTTGCTATAAGTATAACATCTACAGATGCTTTGCGCAGATGTTGCTCCAAAAACAATAGTAGATAGAGCCTGCCCAGAAGACTTGGACTTCTTATTCCACTTCTAATAGTGTGGTTTTTAAGAAGTTGGCACTTTGAACTCAGTCTTTATCACAACCAAGTCCCTCTTGCCATGCACCCTCTTCATGTCCTTTTCCAACGAATGAGTCGTATTAACCAATACTTGAAAACCTTGATTCATTGGGCCGGAGAGCAGTAACCTCAGCTCATCCCGCAGTACCTCTTAGAACCTATTGGTCTTACGCTCCTCGTCCATGAAAGTAGACCCGCATAGTGTCCTAACTTGGTAAACTCATGCAAGTAGTTTTCCACAATACCCTCACCCTAAGTCAAATGCTGGAACTCATTTTCCATGGAAATCCACTGCGACGAAGACAGATGCTTTGCATAGAACCATCTCAAAAACACCTCAATCGAGATCTCAGAAAGTCATCTTCCCACAAAGTGGTGTAACTGCAACTCATCCTACCAAAGTCTAGCCTCTCCTTCCAAAAAGAAAGTGGCCAAGGTTACCTATTGCCCCTCCTCTGTTTCAATCGTCGTCAACACTCTCTTGTTACACGAAAGCCAGTCCTCTGCCTGCGTTGGGGATCCCGCACCCGTAAACGTACGAGAAATAAAACTCATGAAGTGCTTCGGCTACCTTTCCGTCTCTCTCCTATAAACCAAAGCCTCAACAGGCAACTGCCTAACAATTATAGGCTCGACTAAACCAACCCGTACTAGTACCATCGTAAGTCTTTCCTACACAGTCAGCTGTGCATTTATCATAGCAAACACCACCTCAGCAACTAAGTGTATTGTTTCTATAGAAGGGGGAGGTGTGGGCACATCAGCTGGTGCTGCAATTTCCATAGAATGTTGTTGTTCAGACTGCCCTGCACCACTTCAAGTTACCTAAAAGTGTAAAATATACAATTTAGCGACCACATACAAGGCACCCCATGACTAATAGGAATGCATAGGTTCCTCACATATGTGCATTTTCATTCCTAAGTGGACATTCTTGAGTTCATTTTGTTATAACGGTAAGAGCATACACGTGCTCGCTACCCCTCACAAAAATTCGACCACAAATTCACAGAAGGAAGACCGAGACTAGCTGATACAAAATTATAATGACCCTACCCCATACTCAGGGCAGCGGTATACCTTCCCTATATGCATAGCAACCATTTATAGATTTATCATAAGAAGGCACAACTCAAGAACCATTAAATAAATCACAAATATTTGCATCAACTGCCAACCATTCCGTGCACTCAGGTCACATTCTCACTGTACTGGAAAAACCTAGCCCCATCACTATTCAGAGGTCCAAGACATAACAGTCAACTTTGAGCATTTTAGTCTTTTCGGCACACAGCCTAAAACTCTCAGTATGCGATCGACGAAGCCAATTAATTTAGGCCTACGAGTCTGAGTTGTATAACGTGGGTACAGTTCAGCTACAACCCATTACTCAAATCGCCATGTCATCGCAGAAAGTTGGAACCTTTATGGCCAATTGACACGACATAGTTCAGCTTCCCCTTGCCCGTAATCCAAAACATAACCAAAGCTATGTTCAATGGCTCTCAAGGCCATCAAAGCTGGGCACCAAGGCTCACAGCTCACCTGCTAGCCACATGGTCTCCATGAGACACGCTTTGCAAGTACAATACTATCTTGGAGTTATCGCCAGCGGTAGTCACTATTGCCCGACGTTAACAATAGATCACTTCTTTCTGTCTCCAGACTCAGTCATAACTAGAACATCTTTCCAGAACACAATAACAGTATCCTTTAGTGCTAGAAAACTGGACTTTCACAAAGTTTAGCTCACATAGAGCTATCTCCAGCGATACTAAATGCCGCCAAGCGATATCCACAATTATCCAAAAATTATGGTATTTTGTGGGTATTTTCCTAGAGCACATCCCCAGTACGTCTTTCTATTGAATTCACAAGCACAACTCATCGTGCTCCATAAACTACTCATTTGTACTCGAAGTCTTCTCTAGTAAAGAAATTAAAACATGACGAATCCAGAACAACCTATCCAGATGGTCTTCACACATCATGCCTATTCCATACTGCAATTTCTGGATTTTATATGCAAGAGTACCCAGGGATATCACGTATGAACCCATTGGAATTCCCTTTACATTTTTCCACCTTTTGGTGGGTGATTCCGTTCATATGCAAAAGGAGGACTTCAATTGTACAAGAAGGAAGATCATTACCCTCGTAGATGTTTTGGAGCCATGGAGAAGTCTTCTATCTGGATGTAAAGGATCGCATCGCTTTCCTCTTCATGGATCTTGCTTCGACTCTTGATTCCGACCACGGAATCTCCTGCTCCAAGATATCAAAGCTCAGCATCACCCTTCTTCATGCTTTCTTTGAAGAACTTTATGTGAAGGATGAGAGAGAGTGAGAGAAGAGAAACGCCTGGGGTATAGCTATAAAACTATTTACGTACAAATCCATTGAGACATATGACTTGACTCAAAGCCTAAGTAGAATGCGCTGAGTTTGAACCCTGGGGTATAGCTAATTACAATCACTCGACACCTCTTTAGAATGACTTCACCCAATACTTCAGCAGAAAGAGAAAACTTGTCTAAGTACAAATGCGTTGGGATATAAGTGTTAGAACCAAAAATTGGCCACAACGAGAGTTTAAACCCTGGGGTATAGCTAACACCTACTTCTCCCAAATTCAGACCCTTGACAAGTTGTTGAGAACTAAAGAACTGCACCTATGCTACAGCACGGAGGTCCCTCCACTAACCCGAAAGATCTCAAAGCGCTTCCCCTCCTTAGCGAAGTACCGAGCTAAGGATAGCTCAAAAAGCACTACAAGACTTCAGAAATTGAGAAAGCTTGCCTTCTGATGTACCCTGTGGGTCTATTTATAGATTTCCAGTATCTGGTCTGCCAACAGCATAGCTTCGCCATTCCAAAAGAATATTTGTAGACCAAAGTGGTCTGTCAACAACCAAACTCCGCTATTCTAAGGAGCTAAATGCAGACCTCCAAGGGTATCCAGGTAAATTGGGCTCTAGACCACACTTGGCGGGAGGCTTTTTTCCTACCTAGGCAGAAGCCCTCCCGCCTTGTTTGCTTAACTTATTCTTCACACTCAACGCCTTAGGCGGAGAAGCATCGATAGCGTTGAGTGGAAAAGCCTCACTCAATGCCTTAAGCCAAAAAAGCATCGAGGGCGTTGAGGGGAAAGCCTCACTCAACGCCTTATGCCAAAAAGCGTTGAGTGCATTGAGTGGAAGAGCCTCACTCAATGCCTTATGTCGAAAAGAATCGAGAGCATTGAGCTGAAGAGCCTCACTTAACGCTTTATGCCAAGAAGTGTCGAGAGCGTTGAGTGGAAGAGCCTCACACAATGCCTTAGGTCTAGGGAGTTCTACCCACCCTAGGGCCTTTCGCCTACCCAAGGGCAAGCCTTTCCACCTAGCCTAGCGAAAGGCTCTCGAACCACTTCCTCTGGGGGAAAAACAAACTCAGCAAATATTGGGTTGTACACAATCCCCGCTCTTTGCGAGAGTCCCATGCTCGGAAAGACAAGTCCAACCCCTAATATTCGGTGAGTGCAAGCTGACCTGGAAGGGAATCTTTTGTGGGTCCTACTTCGACCCTTATAAATATATGCTAGGGGATGCTTCCAAGACTTCATCCCTCCTACTACTATTTATCGCTTGATCTCTCACCCTATTGAGAAGATGTATGCCAAACGAGCCATAAAACAACTCTCACAAGAAGACTAAGATCGTCTCGCCGCATCTCAGGCGAGAGCTCGCGCCGACTGCGCTAGGTTCGCTCCCTAGGTCTTTAAAAAAAGGCCTGTGGATTTGGCCTACCGATGGAAAAAGTCCAAGTCTGTTCGGCGAGACCATTCTAGAAATGAGCCAGCCCCACTAAACCCAACCCATTTCGCGAGGAGCCTGGTCTTCAGCTAGAGGTTATTTTCTTTCCTCATCTTTTGGCGCTAACCCCCAAAGATGGCTTGCGATATTGATAGACTGCTTTTTTCGTAGGAGAAGGTTCTAGAAGGTGATGTTGATGCCCCTCATACAAATGCTGAGTCAACTCGACTTCCTGATAAGAGTTCATAGCTAGTTTCGCAGGCTTCCCCTCCGGTTACCCAGGCACCGCCCGCAAATGCTCCCGATAACCTTCTCACCTGCCTTTCACCTTCGCTTTTAATGGTTTATTTTTTCCTTCACTTTTATAGCTTGCCACAGTGTCCACTTTTGAGACACTGGATGTCGTTAGCCCGAGGTCTAGGATTGCCGCTTCCAAGGACCCTAACAATCCTGTGGCTAGACTTCCCCTCTCGTCCAAGAGAATTGACAATGAGTCCCCTGATCTTGTGTCGGACTCCCGCCCACTCGGTGGAGAGGGCACTCCCCTCTCTCCTCCGGCCGAGACCCATCTACTAGAGTAGATTACCTTCCCTCCGGGTTTGGGAAAGACGCGCCCACTCCTTGGGAAGGGCAGCCCGAATCTTCTCACCAACCATCAGGTAAACATTTCCCCTTATCACGCCTTGATTGTTTTTTCTCCCACCGAAATTGGCCCTGAAATAATACTCTAATCAAATTATCAGGAGCATGCAGATGTGACCAATGTAGATGAGGAGGTGATCTTATCGCCGCCTTCCAAGTGTGAGATGCAAAGTTTCCTTGAGGCTTCCAGAAACGTCGAGAAACAGAGGGAGAGGATAGCGAAAGTCCTATCAAAGCTTATATGGATGCGACGAGAAAACTCCTTGCGGGAAACTACCATCCTGATGCGGATTGAGCAGCACCTGAGCGTGATCGAGCGGTACTATACTCATCTTCTTGGCGAGACAGATCGTCTGAGAGGCAGGAGCGAGGAGACTTCTCCCGGGACACTCATCTTGCAGGACTGGGACTAGCTGTGCCTAGTACACCAGAAGGTTATAGCCATGATGGCCTACCATTACCTGCGAGTTCCCCCGAGGATAGGGAGGCGAGGTTGGGGTCACTGGTATTGGGAACAATACAAAGTCCCAAGGGTTCTTGCCTCTTCTACCCCCAACCTCTCGGCCTGCACTTCTCGCATGTACCTTTATTATTTGTAACGAACATATGAATATTTACTCTTATTTAACATGGCTCTCGCCCAGCGAGAGGCCTATTGTATATATAATTTCTTATTTTTTTCATGCCATTCCATTATGCCGAATGATTAACTCTCGTGCCACGTTTTTCCTTCATACTTTGCGTTGCTTAGTTCTTACCTGGATCCCTACTGGAGGCTTTCGCCGTTTGCAAGTACAGGAAGCGCTAGTGAGACTGAAAGGAATTCGAAGCGTCGAATTATTAAAAATTGCTATCCGCACTTCCTCTATTAGTAAAAATGTCATGATTACCATATTCATCTATAAATAGGCTGGCTGACCAAGCACATTTTCTTCCACTTGCTTCTAGACCTTCATCTTCTTTCTTCTCTTGCATTCTTGTAATTCTCTACTCCCCGAGCCTCTTGCCTACTAGCTTTCTTTCCCTTTTCGTCTTCACACAATGTCGGGCGAGAATGAGGGTCGCACAAAATGTGGGAAAAACTTCATCGAACACAACTTACCCCCCTTACCGCCTAACCGAGATGGAATTCGCCTTCATAACCGAGAACTACATTCCCCCAGAATTTTCCGCGTACAATCCCAGGAATGAAGACAGAGTCAACTTCCTGCAAGAAGGGGAGCTGAACATACTATTGTAGCACTTCGAGGTAGCTTTCTGCTACCCCCTCTGGCCAGAAGTGTGCCAAGCCCTCCGGTATTACAGAGTGGTCCCGGCCCAGCTCAATCCTATTTCCGCTGTGCTGCTTATGGTTTTCTCCTGTAACATGCGTGCAGAAAGGATCGAGTTCAACCATTACATCTTCCGGAAGATGTTCAACTTCTGGGCAAAGAGCGAGATCGTCTTGTTCTTGGGGCAGACAATCAAGACCAACTGTCTCGCGAACAAGAACCATAATTGGGCCCAAAAGTTCATCTTCATGTACGAAAACATTGGTAATATCCCCTTCTCGCCTGTCTAGTATGACGAGGTGACCTACTAGCCTCCGACGCTTGGGTGACGCTAGATGGCTCTCCTATCCTTCTTCGGTACCAATAACTTTGATGTCAAGTTCTTGCGACGAGATGTCAACTCTCTTCCGCCAGTTTCCGCTGGTGAAGGTACCCTTCTGCCTTGCTCGTGTAACTCTTTCCTTCAAGTTTTAAGGATAACTATTATGGCTTTCACAGGTGAGCGGGAGATCCCCCTCCACAACCCCTTCGATGAGGCCAGGGGTTCCGCCGCCACCCTGTCTCTCGCTAATCTGCTGCCCTCGTTTGCTGGGTTGAGCCTAGCTTTTTCGCCCAGCCGAGCTTTTGGAAGCAGAATCCTTAAGTTCCCTCTTCCACCTCTTCCAAGAATTCCAAGCCATCTACGACAGATAAGGGCATATCTGTCGCTGAAACCTCGGTCGAAGACCCGCCATCCACGGGCAAAAGGGATATCGTAGCGCAGGTTGCCGCTTCCTTGAAGATGGCTCCCGCCAAGCCAGTGCCTAGAGGGAATCAGAATTTTGGCCTAGGAGGGAAGCACTTGGATTAAGACGGCCAGTCCCTCTTGTAGTGGGACCCAAAGGCTAACCGAGTCTCGATCTCATCTCTCTTTGCTTAATGGATAGAGCAAGAAACTAGCAATGGTTAAGCATTCGTTCTCGGTTTCGGGCTCTACAGTCGAGTGGACACGAGCATATATGACTAGGAGTCTACCAAGGCTCTCACCCACGAAGCTTTTCGAGCCCAATTGCGGGTGTTTGAGCTTGCACATATGTCTGCGCACCACAGCCTCAGCCTTGAGCGCAACATAGTCGATGTGCACAAGATGCGGGATCTCGTAGCTGCTGAGGTCGTCACCCTAAAAGCAAACTTGGAGCAACGCAGAACCTTCTCGCCCTCCGCCCATCGATTGAGGTATATAAATATTTAGAGTCCTTCTGCCTTTTGACTTCCAGCCATTTACTAAATTTAATTCATACAAATTTCTTATAGGATTCCGCCCATGCCCAGCTATCGCGTGCGCGTGAGGCTGCTCTTAGGGACGAGATTGCGTTGCTGAAGGCCGAGCTCAAGAAAGCGCAGGAGTACAAGGAACCAGTTCTGCCACCACTAGTAGAGAAGGTTACCCACCACCAATACTCAAATTATGACATTGAGGTAATGATGTAGGAAAATGCACAGGCGGCGGCTAAGTGCGTGATCCAGGTGTTACAGAAATCTGGCTTTCTGAACGAGGGTGGCGAGACGCTCACACCGCGTAGAATCCTCCCCTAGATGTTTCATCCCATCCCAAAGCCTCCGAGAGAGGACGAATCCTTGGGTGAGGATGATGAAATAATCCTTAGTGAGAGAGACTGGTGAACTGACGAATCATCAAGTGAGACATTCAGCGACTCCTCCGGAAGGGTTTTCACATATTTGTTTTCAACATCTTTTATTATCTATATACGGATCCACACCTTGGCGTAAGACCTACGATATCAGGTGATGACCCCCACCTACTCGAAGAATCGACTAAGTAAATTCTACCGAGAGGGACACGGCGAAAGCCCTGACGAGAGGGACATACCGAGAGGGACATGCCGAGAGGGTCATGCTGAGATGGGTCTGGATTACTTCATCCCAACTAAGGATAGTTGTTAGCTGACTGAAAAGATATTATCGATGCACTCCCATAATACTCATAATGAGTTCAACGACCCTTCCAACTAGGTTAGATCATGGTAGTGAAAGCGGCTTTAGATCTAACTATTCCTACCACTTTATGTCTTACCACCGAGCGAACTGTTGGCCTTGTTCACTTTATGTTGGCCTGGTCAGCGGGTCCACTCAGGGTCTCGCAAATCACAACCTCTTTCCCTTACCCTCAAGCGAGCCTACGACCCTGCCAGCTAGTGAGAGCCTGACAGCGGGTCTACTCGTGGTTGAGTGTGCCTTCCATCCCTACCAGCTGTTGGGAGCCTAGACAGTAGGATATACTCGAGATCTTACAAATCACAACCTCTTTACCTTAACCCCAAGCCAACTTATGACCCTGCCAGCTAGAGATATCCTAACAGTTGATCTACTCGGGGCCAAGTGCGCCTTTCATCCCTTCCAGCTGATGGGAGCCTAGACAACAGGATCTACTCAGGGTCTTGCAAATCACAACCTCTTTTCCTTACCTCCCAAGAAAGCCGACGACCCTACCAGCTAGTGAGAGCCTAACAACGGGTCTACTCGGGGCCGAGTGCACCTTCTATCCCTGCCAGCTTATTGAAGCCTGGACAGCAAGATCGACTCGGGGTCTTTCATTCCACAATCTTTTTCCCTTACCCCCCCCCCCCCAAAGCAAGCCTACGACCCTAACAGGTAGTGAGAGCATGACTGCAGGTCTACTCGGGGCCGAGTGCGCCTATAGCCCTACCAGCTTATGGGAGCCTGGACAGTGGGATCTACACAAGGTCTTGTAAATCACAATCTCTTTCCCTTACCCCCAAGAAATCCTACGACCCTGCCAGCTAGTGAGAGCCTTATAGCGGGTCTACTCAGGGCCGAGGGTGCCTTCCAGCCCTGCCAACTGATGGGAGCCTAGACAGCGGGATCAACTCGGGGTCTTTTATTCCACAATCTCTTTTTCTTACCCCCAAGCGAGCCTATGACCCTTCCAGCTATTGAGAGCTTGAAAGCAGGTCTACTCGGGCCTGAGTGCGCCTTCTAGCCCTGCCAGCTGATGGGAGCCTTGATAGCGGGATCTACTCGGGGTCTTGCAAATGACAACCTATTTCCCTTACCCCTCATGCGAGCCTATGACCTTGCCAGCTAGTGAGAGCCTGACTGCAGGTTTACTCGAGGCTGAGTGTGCCTTCCAGCCTTGCCAGCTGATGGGATGCTGGACAGCAGGATCTACTTGGGGTCTTATAATTCAAACACATTCCCACCTAGAGAGAAGCAATTATTAAAATATCATATCACAATGAAAAATACAATTTTAACCACCCTAATGGTAGAGGTGTTTCAGGTTGTCGCTGATCCGCACCCTCCTCACCTTTCCTGCCCTGGTGAAGACCACCATCTCCACGACCTCCTCTGCTGGCTCCGACCTTGACTGCTCTCCTTCGCTCCTCGGCTCCTCCTCATGCCCGAACTCTTCCTCCCTGCTTATTTCCTCAACCTCCATTGCCTCTAACAGTCTCTCCCTTGGCTCCATTTCTCCGCCTCCCTGGGCCTCCACCCCTCTTCTCCTTCTCTCTGCTCCTTCTGCGCAGCCTTCTCTCCAGCATCGCCTAGGCTCACCTCCCCCTCCTCTACAACTTATTTCGGCGCCGCAATCTCCTTCTCCAACTGCCCTGCCTATGCCATCCAGGATATAGTGTTGACTGCAGTCATATATGACTGCCTCACCACCTTCGGATGTCCCATGATCCTGACCTGGACTCCCCCACTGCTGAACTTGAGACATTGATGGAATGAGGAAGGGATGTAATGAAATGCGCTGATGAGAGGGCGCCCAAAGATGGCATTGCAGCTACTTGGAATGTCTATAATGATGAACCGACAATTTCTTGACACTCTCAAGCATAACGTGCACTCCAACCCCTCCCTTAACTTCCTTTCTCACACCCGAGAACCCAAACAATGGTCCATCCGTGTCCAAAATCCTTCGGGCTTCTAACTTCATATCATCTAATACTTTCTTGAAGATTACGTTGACGGAGCTCCCATTTTCCACCAGAATCCTGGAGACTGTGAAGTTCTCCACGGTCGTCTGTATTACCAAGGAATCACAGAACGAGTCTTCATAGTCGGGCATATCCTTTTATGAGAAGGTGAATTTTTCCTCCTGGGGGTAGTCAGGGAGGTTTAGGTGAGGCTCATCCTATATATGGTTTGAAAGCTCCCCTTGCGGGTGGCCTCAATCCCCACTTCCCCATGGATCACTCTAATCCCTCCTCAGTCTTCCACATCCGCCCGGTCCTCACACATATCTTCCCCTCCTCCCAGTAGAACTTCCTCAATCCTCACGGGCGACTACTACTGAACTTACCCCCTAGCCCCTCTCATCTCTAAAAACTCCGGGCAGGTGGCCGTCGCGTGACCCTCTTCCTGATGAAAGTCACAGAAAGGCAATGCCACCCTGCCTTCTCTTCCCCTTCCTCCTCCCCTATCTCTCCTTTCCTCTATCCTTACTCGGGCGATCTCCATCATCTCCTACTGCTGCGGGAGAGGGGAACTTTTCCCCTACCTCCAAGCTGGTGGATTGAACCTTCCCTGACCACGGAAGTTCTCTCCACCTTGGAATCCTCCCATGTCCCCAGGGGGACCTTCCTGAGGCCTCCAGGCCAAATGGTTGTTTGGCTCCCTATGCCCCCAACCTTGGCACTGCCCTTGATTCCCCTGACCCCTGGGATCTTCTCTTCTCTCCTCTCTCTGCTCCTTATGCTTCCCTACAACTGGATCCTTCACATCCTCCACTACTAACTTGGCCAACTTCTTCGTGAACGCTGGGTTGGCTGCCTCGATCATTATCTCCTTCGCTGCCCTCTCCATTAGTTCCTCGAAAGAGGTGGGGGGGGGGGGGTTGGGGTACTCTCTTCAGCTCCATGCTAAAAAAAACTCGACCTCAACCCGAGGGTGAAGGCAAGCATCACAGTGCACTCCGCTGACTTCTTCCTCTTCTTTGATGTCAAGAACCTCAACAATAATCCTCAGTGCAAATACTCAAAGTAGTAGATAGAACTCGCGGGCAGCTGGTGAAACAAATCCCTAGCCTTCTCTTTAAAAGTGATGGGAAAAAGCCTGCACTTGAAGACATTCGACATCTGCCTTATTGAAACAACATCATCGAACCATTGCACATGATACACAGGGTCGTATCTGCCAATGTAGTAGGACATGTCGGGCTTTCGAAACCCGTCTGCAACTAGGGCCGAGTTGATCAGCTCGCTAAAAGGACTTCTGCCCACCACCTGGCGAGAGGGAATATCTCGGGATCTCATCTTGCTGAGCCCGTTAGCACTAGCCTGCCCGGGGAAGAGCTCCACCTGGCGACATCCCTCTCGCCAACCTCTGTCAGGACATCCTTTCCAGGAAGCTGTTCGAGAGCTGATGGGCCAAAACCCGAACAGGCAAGTGTACCTGTTGAATCGTAGTATCAAGGTCGTATTAAAACTCGGGGCATGCAAGTATACTATTACTCACAACGATTCTATTATCCTACTGAACGATTGATTTTTTTTGAAAATAAAATAAAATAAACTTAATTAAAAGAGAAATATAATATTGCGAAAAGAGTGCTCGATCGACGATTCACTTTGAAATAAAATAACAGAATAAATTATTTTAACATTTACAATTCTATTAAGACCGTGACGGATCCGATATTAGGAAGTAATCTCGCTAAAGCATTAAATCCCCTAACTTATAGATGTTTTGACCAAAATCTCTTTCAAGTCAAAAAGGCCTAAAGTCGCATTACCGAGGTGACCCGCACTATTGGATTTGACTCCAATCCGGAGGATTTACGTCATCCTATTTCTAGGGTTGCGTGCAACTCCTTCCTTCTTTGAGTGATCTTTCACATTCACGAGCCTCTCGGCTACTCAAATATGTGATCGGAATCTACTACTGTATACTAGAAATACGGAGTCGATACGAAAGAAATCAAGGAAGGATCAAAAATAGAAAAATACAAATGCAAACATAAAATAAAAGATGAGTTATTTCATCGCAAAGCTTATCGCGATCGGGCATAAAATAAAATTAGCTACGCATTAAAGAGAGAGTAAACAAAAGAAAATAAAGAGAAATCATTTGCATTGCTTTATAAAAAGGGGTACACAATAATAAAGACAAGAAAATGTTACACTAATAAAAAGACCATTACAACAAAGAGATCTACTTAGCACAAAGAAAGAAGAAAACTAAACTATCTCACTTGATCTCTACAAAATCTAACTCCTTTCATGCTTGAGACATGGGTTCTTTATATAGGAGAGGGAGAAGGTTTTAGATGGAAATGAAGAGGGGGAAGCAAAGGGGGGTGGCCGACCAAGCTTGGGAGGAAGGTTCATGAATGATAATAAATGGGAGGAAAGAGAATGGGAGATTCAATGCATACAATGAATGATGAGGGAAGAGAGAGGGGCTGCTCCAAATGAAGGGGCTCGAGTAGGAGGAAAAGGAGGGCTTTGTGGGCTACTTGCATGGGCTCGGGTAGAGGGCTAGGTGCTGCTCCAAATCTTGTGGGCTGCACCATATGGAGGGCTCGGGTAGGCTTGGACTGCTCCAAATCTTGTGGGCTGCACCATATGGAGGGGCTCAGGTAGGACATTTAGATGAAGAGGGCTGCTTCACATGCAATGGAAGAGGCCGGGCTGCACCATGCTTGAACCTACAAAACAAAACAAAACAAAACAAAACATTAGACACATAATAATATGTATAAATATTGAACCTAATAAGCTAAACATCACATAATATAATGCAACATAATAAGACATAAATATAATAATAATAACACATTAAACAAAACATGAAAATAAATAACAAACACACCAAAACTTAACATAACAAAAACACATAATAAAGTTGGAGATTAAAATATCATAACATAAAAGACATTAAACGAGAAATAAAACAAAACATACAAAAAATAAATAAAATTATAAATAAACTTAGGAATTTTGCATATTAAACTATACCAAAAATGATGACTAAAATAAGTCATAAAACTCCCCAATGCTTAGGCTTTTGTTATTCCAGAGCAAAAGTAAGAGAAATATTTATAAGACATTATAAAATTTTCAATTAAACTAAAAATTTCTTTACACAAAAATCTAGCCAAAAATAAAAATTTAGGGATTTATGAATAAATCCTAAATTATGAAATGAAAGTGAAAAAAGAGAAATATTTAGCCAAAAATTCTCTAATAAATTAACTAGCATTCAAATTTGAGTAAAGTGCAAACAAGGTTAGATTGAAATTATAAAAACCATAACTTGAAAGAAACTTAAGGAAAAATTGTGCAACCTACTACTTATGCTCTCCAAATATTTTAATTTAAAATCTAAGACAATAATATTAGCTAAGGGGTTTGGGGAGGAAATAAACATGAAGAGGTCTTTGATTTGAGGTGATCATCATTTTTTTTTTCTTCAGACCCCACATAATTTTTTTTACCATAAAAAATATTCGTAATACAAGAAAATGATAGACTAAAATCCTATCACTTCCCCCGACATATATGAACTTTTAATTCCTCTCTTCATTTTTGGGTTGCATATTTGTACCAGAGAATAGGAACAAACATCTCCTTATTCCCATGACATATGATCTAACAAATAAAAAAAAGGAAAAAGAGAATTGGGTAAGGATAAGGGGTTAAATAAGATTATAGAAAACAAACTAAAATACTACAGAGCAACTACTAGTAGATTGAGATTTCCTAAGAATCTAAAAACTTGAGGTAATAATCATTGAAATCCAAAATTGTTAAGCAAAATTACTACAAAATTGAAACTATTTAAAATAAAAGAAACAAAGTGCTAAAGAAATTGCTCTAAGCAAATTAAAATCATAAGATTATTCTCAAAACTAAATCACTAAATATGAGATTTAACTAAATATGATGAAAAAAAAGATTAGCAAAATGGAAGAATGCTTATAAACAAACTCAAACTAAATTTCTGAAAATAACAAAAATCTAAGCATGAGGTTTATTATATTTTTTTGATTTTTTGACATTTTTTCATTTTTTTGGGTTTTGAATTTTCTATTTTTTTGGATTTTTTTTATTTTTCTTATTATTTTGATTTTTCATTTTCTAGCTAAAGAAAAAGTAGTACTAAAGAAATTTAATAAAAATATACTAATTTTTTTGTTTTTGTAGAAATTTAAAACAAATTTTTTGAAAAGAAAGAAAAAAAACAACTAAACCCTCCCCCATGCTTAAATTTTGCATTGTCCTCAATGAAAAATAAAAACAAGAAAGGATAAGGAAGAAGAAAGGGGAGGGGGTATGCAATAAAGTAAAATAAAAAATGGAAAATGACTTCCCCGGAGTCGTCAGGCCGAATGTAGATGTCGCTCCCCCATGCTTGAGCTGGACACCGGCTCAGGCCTAAGGAAGAGAGTAAAAGATGGAGCCAAACGAACCGCCGGGGTGTTTTATTCCTGCAAAACAAAACAAAAAGGAAAAAAAAAGAACAAAAAGGATAAGCAAGGGGTGCCTCCCAAGAGTGCTCTTTGTTTAACGTCGGCTGAGCCCGATGTTATTCGTTAGCTGAATGGAAAATAAAAACTAAAGTGAAGAGGTAACTACCTAAGTATGCGCTTAGGAGAGTAAATCAAAAAAGAGAAAAATTGAAGATTCACACCGACATGCGGTGCAATCTTCAAAGAAATGATGCCCGAAAATGAACAGACGGAGTTATGGAATAACTCCGCCGTATGTAAAATGGCAAAGAATGGGTCGTCAAAAGGAGAAGAATAAAAAGAAGAAGAAATAGAAAGAGGAATAAAATAAGTAGAAAAAGAATTTTTATCAAAAGAAATTTCACAAGGAGAAGGAGAGTCTTGTGAAATTTCGGGAGAAGAAAGGGTAGGGAGAACTAAAGAAGAATTATCTAAAAAAAAGAAGTAGAAGAAGACTCGCTAAAACTAGATAAATTTAGAACAGTTAATAATTTAAGTGAAATAAAATCACAAATATCTTCAGAAGGAGAAATAGGAGACATCTCGTCATCCTCAACGGGTAAGAAGCACACTGGAATATCCATAGAGGTGCCTTCCAAAGGAGGAAGGAAACAATCCTGGATATCCGAATAGTTATCCTCATCAAGTGGAAAAAGACAAGCCGGGATATCCGGTAATTCATTACATAAAGAATGTGGAGGAGACGGAGAAGAAGACGAAGAAAATAAAGCGGCCTCACGAGAAAAATAATTCATAATGGTTTTGAAATGCAAATTAATATTATCAAGAGAAGTTTGCAATTCAAAATACTCATTATCGATAGAATTAAAATTAAAATTTGGAGGCGCGGCGCTTTGCGGGGCAAAATCATAAGAAAAATAAGACGAGTTCCCCATCTCCCAAGTAGGATAAAAATTTGAGTAAGGGTCAAATTGGCCATTTTGACCTTCCCCAGAAAAATTAAAATCAAAAGAGGGAGGGGTTCCCGAAAGACATTCAGATTAAAAGTGGTCGGGCGACCCGTAAAAAGCGCAAAAATATGATGATTCCATTAAAAAAAATAAACTGTTACCAAAAAATATATATATATATTTTTTAGATATATTTTTTGAAAAATATATTTTTTTAATGGATTGGCTCCCGAACTTCCCAAGGGCTACCCGGTGAAGGGTTCGCAAGGTAATAGGTAAAATGGTGGCGCTTAAAGCCCCTTACCCTTTTCGAGAGAATTTAGGTTGGGTAGAAATTATATGATGTGGGTTGATTATAATATATATAATAATAATAATAATATATTTTTTTTTAATTTTAGTAGAAGTAATAAATTCGATGCTTTCGTAATATTGCCAAAAATCTCCCCGACAACGGCGCCAAAAACATGATGCGCAAAAACCCGAACAGGAAAGTGTACCTGTCGAATCGTAGTATAAAGGTCGTATTAAAACTCGGGGCAGGCAAGTACTATTACTAACAACGAATCTATTATCCTACCGAACGATTGATGATTTTTGAAAATAAAATAAAATAAACTTAATTAAAAGAGAAATATAATATTGCGAAAAGAGTGCTCGACCGACGATTCACTTTGAAATAAAATAACGGAATAAATTAGTTTAATATTTGCAATTCTATTAAGAACGTGACGGATCCGATATTAGGAAATAATCTCGCTAAAGCATTAAATCCCCTAACTTATAGACGTTTTGACCGAAATCTCTTTAAAGTCAAAAAGGCCTAAAATCGCATTACCGAGGTGACCCGCACTATTGGATTTGACTCCAATCCGGAGGATTTATGTCATCCTATCTCTAGGGTTGCGTGCAACTCCTTCCTTCTTTGAGTGATCTTTCACATTCATGAGCCTCTCGACTACTCAAATATGAGATCGGAATCTACTACCATATACTAGCAATACGGAGTCGATACAAAAGAAATCAAGGAAGGATTAAAAATATAAAAATACAAATGCAAACATAAAATAAAAGATGCGTTATTTCATCGCAAAGATTATCGCGATCGGGCACAAAATAAAATTAGCTATGCATTAAAGAGAGAGTAAACAAAAGAAAATAAAGAGAAATCAGTTGCATTGCTTAATAAAAAGGGGTACACAATAATAAAGACAAGAAAATATTACACTAATAAAAAGACTATTACAACAAAGAGATCTACGTAGCACAAAGAAAGAAGAAAACTAAACTATCTAACTTGCTCTCTACAAAATCTAACTCCTTTAATGCTTGAGACATGGGTTCTTTATATAGGAGAGGGAGAAGGTTCTAGATGGAAATGAAGAGGGGGAAGCAAAGGGGGGTGGCCGACCAAGCTTGGGAGGAAGGTTCATGAATGATAATAAATGGGAGGAAAGAGAATGGGAGATTCAATGCATGCAATGAATGATGAGGGAAGAGAGAGGGGCTGCTCCAAATGAAGGGGCTCGGGTAGGAGGAAAAGGAGGGCTTTGTGGGCTACTTGCTTGGGCTCGAGTAGAGGGCTAGGTACTGCTCCAAATCTTGTGGGCTGCACCATATGGAGGGCTCAGGTAGGCTTGGACTGCTCCAAATCTTGTGGGCTGCACCATATGGAGGGGCTCGGGTAGGACATTTAGATGAAGAGGGCTGCTTCACATACAATGGAGGAGGCCAGGCTGCACCATGCTTGAACCTACAAAACAAAACAAAACAAAACATTAGACACATAATAATATGTAGAAATATTGAACATAATAAGCTAAACATCACATAATATAATGCAACATAATAAGACATAAATATAACAATAATAACACATTAAACAAAACATGAAAATAAATAACAAACATACTAAAATATAACATAACAAAAACACATAATAAAGTTAGAGATTATAATATCATAACATAAAAGACATTAAACTAGAAATAAAACCAAACATACATAAAATAAATAAAATTATAAATAAACTTAGGAATTTATCATATTAAACTATACCAAAAATGATGACTAAAACAAGTCATCAGGAGCGTTCTCGCCCAATAATGGAGCCGCAACAACTAGAACCTGAGGTGTCTCCCTTTCACTCTTTTTTCAAAATGCCAAATGGATGGACTGCAAGACTTCCCGCATGAAGTCTTCCAGCATCCCCAATGTCACCCCACATACCTGAGGTGGAGAACCTCCCGAGCCTACTCCCTCATCCTCGCCTCTAGCCATGAGACTTAGCCAGAGATTTTCTTGAATCAGCTACGGTCCACGCTCACCGAACAAGAAATGTTGGAACCAAAAACTATCCCCAACGAGAGTTTGGACCCTGGGATGTAGCTAACACCTACTTCTCCCAAACTTAGACCCTTGACCAATTGTTGAGAACTAAAGAAATGACCCTAGGCTATAGCACGGATGTCTCTCCACTAATAAGGAAGATCTCAGGGCGCTTCCCCTCCTAAGCCAAATGCTGAACAAAGGATACCTCAAAAAGCACTATAAGACTTCAGAAAATGAGAAAGCTTGCCTTTTGAGGTACCCTGCGGGTCTATTTATGGATATCCAATATCTGGTTTGCCAACAGCATAGCTCCGCTATTCCAAAAGACTATTTGCAGCCCTAAGTGGTCTGCCAATAGCCAAAATCCGCTGTTCTGAGGAGCTAAATGCAGACCTCAAAGGGTATCCATGTTAATTGGCCTCTGGGTCACACTGGGCGGGAGGCTTTTCGCCTACCTAGGCAGAAGCTGTGCTGCCGAGTTTGCTTAACTGATTCTTTACACTCGATGCCTTAGACCGAGAAGCGTCGAGAGAGTTGAGTGGAAAAGCCTCACTCAACGACTTAAGATGAAAAACGTCGAGAGCATTGAGTGGAAAAGCCTCACTCAACGACTTAAGCTGAAAAGCGTCGATATTGTTGAGTGGAAGAGCCTCACTCAACGCCCTATGCCGAAAAGCGTCGAGAGCATTGAGTGGAAGAACCTTACTCAATGTCTTATGCCAAGAAGCAACGAGAGCATTGAGTGGAAGAGACTCACTCAATGTAGTATGTCTAGGGAGTTCTACCCACCTCAGTGGCCTTTTGCCTACCCAGGTGTAAGCATTTCCGACTAGCCTGGCGAAAGGCTCTCAAACCACCTCCCCTGGTGGAGAAACCCACTCAACGCTCTCGACGCTTCTCAGCATCGGCCATCACATTAGCCTTACTCAGATGATATCAGATATCAACATCATAATTTGCGACATACTCAAACCATCTACGTTGTCGCAAATTCAGCTCCTTCTTAGTGAAGGCATACTTCAAACTCTTTTGGTCAGTATAAATCTTACACAACATGCCATACAACAAATGTCTCCACTGCTTCAAGGCATATATCACTGCCGCAAACTCCAAATCATGAGTAGGGTAATTCCTTTCATGAACCTTCAATTGCCTTGACCCCATACGCAATCAATTTTCCATCTTGCATCATGACACATCCAAGCCTGATGTGCGATGCATCCACATAAACTTCATACTCTACTCCCTAAGTAGACAAGGTCAATACAGGAGCAGTGCATAATTCCCTCTTCAATTCCTGAAAGGCTCCTTCACACTCATCTCTCCACAAAAACGTAACATTCTTTTGCGTAAGCTTAGTCAAAGTTGTAGACTAAAAGGAAAATCCTTCCAAAACCTTATGTAATAGCCTACCAACCCTAGAAAACTCCTTAACTCTTTAGGTGTGGTAGGTCTTTTCCAATCCAAGACAGAAGCTATCTTCTCCGGGTAAATAGAAATTCCATCCTTATTCACAATATGACCCAGAAAGGACACCTAAGGTAGCCAATACTCGCATTTACTCAACTTTGCATACAACTTATGCTCTCTTTTGGTAGATAGAACTTGGCTCAAATTCTGAACAAGCTCCTCAGCATTTCGGGAATAAACCAGATCATCGTCAATAAAAACAAACAAAAATTTGTCTAAGAAATCTTTAAACACTCTATTCATCATGTCTATGAAAGCAGATGGTGCATTCGTCAATCCGAAGGACATTACCAAGAACTCAAAATGTCCATGTCGAGAACGAAAGACAGTGTGTGAAACATCCGTCTCACGGATTCTCAACTGATGGTAGCCTGAACGAAGGTCAATCTTTTAAAACACCTTACTACCACGCGACTGATCAAACAAATCATCTATCCGCGACAAGGGATACCTGTTCTTGATAGTTACCTTATTCAATTCGCTATTGTCAATGCACAGCCTTATAGATCCATCCTTCTTCTTAACAAACACGGGAGCACCCTAAGGAGAAGAACTTGGCCTAATAAATCCACACTGTAACAACTCATCCAGCTAGGTACGCAACTCTTCCAGCTCATTTTGGGCAATACAATACTGTGCCTTAGCAATAGTGCGAGTACCTGGCTCTTGATTTATAACAAACTCCACATCTCCCTTCGGTGGAAGATAAGGAAGACTAACTAGGGAAACATCAGGAAACTCTCACACCACCCAAATATCCTGGACACGCGGCAAACTACCAACGGTTTCCAAAATAGAAACTAAATAAGCAAAATAACCTGAATCTAAAAGCTTCCGAGCACATACCGCAAAAATAATCGGAGAATCCTGGTACGAAAAACAATAAACATTCCTGGGATGGTCGTTGTCCATCTTGAAGTCCAAATGCTTAAACTTGCATTGGATAACCGCATCATATCTGGACAACCAGACCATGCCAAGAATCACATCAAAGTCCTCCAAGTCTAACACCTTCAGATCGTCAAAGGCTAGAAAATCGCCTAAAAGAATAGGAAAACTCTTGAAACCCTTGTCTGACACCACCGAGTAACTAGAGGGAAACTAAACGCGAAACGAATCGCCAACTTTATCAAGAGTAAGATGATGACGCTCTACGAAAGTCCTAGCCATTAATGAGTGGGTAGCACCAGAATCAAATAGAACGCACGCCCAATGATTCTTTACCATAAACTTCCCTATAAAATCACATACATAACTAACCGACCAACATTGAAATTATAGCTAAGAGCTAATGAACTAGATTAGAATATAACTTGAGATCACTTAGGTGGATGTCTGAGCTTCTTCCAAAGTAATCACATTCAGCTTTTCCTTCCCTTTGTCCAGCTGCGGTTGCGGCAAGGCTTTAAGTTAAACTGGCTATAGCGGGGGCTGAGACCGCGGTCATCTAGAATTCAAATACCCTTTTTGTCCACGCTTGGAGCATACCTTATCTTTACTCCAATAACGGGCAACATCATGCCCCTTCTGCTTGCATGAGGCACAGACCAGATCTCCTTTGGGTACGCTCTGAATTGTAAGAACTTATTGTTGCTTCTGAGCTCCCAGCCTCTTGAAACACTTTTCAAATAGATGGCCTGACAGGCCACAAAAACTATACGCCTACTTGATTCCTTTCTTCAAAGATGGGAAAAAAATCCCGAGAGCTCTTACCATCACCAGACTTTCTCTAATCCTTTCTCATTTGTTTGCCTCATTTCTTTGTATTATCAATCGCTTTGACTTTCAGAGCATCTTCTACTGCCTCAATATAATTCTCAGATCCATACACGCTAGCCAATTGCTGGATGTCGCTCCTAAGACCACCCAAAAAGTGATTTACATTGCTCGCTTCAGAGGCTATCAAATATAGAGCAAACCTGCTCAACTTGCTAAACTCAATCTCGTACTCACTAACTGAGAGTTGTCTTTGCTTCAGATGCAAAAAGTTCATCAAACGGTCTTGCTCGACCGACGACAAAAATTTCCTGAGCAATAACACCTTGAAAGATTCCCACGAACATCCATCTGTAAGGTTCTCCTTCTCTCTTAACTACAAGCCCTTCGCAAGACCCTTCAGCTGGTATATGGCGACTATCACTCCATGGTCAGCGGAAATTCCTGAATACGAAAACATTTCTTCGATAGCAATAAACCAGTCATCAAATGCCATAAAGTCAGCTCTACCTTCATAAGTAGGAGGTCCTAATCGCTGAAAATGCGAAATGAAATTCATCTCCGATGGAAGTAAAAAGGAGGCACCAAAGGAGCAGGAGGAATAGGAATGACTTGACCCACAACAAGGTCCTGCACTCTAGGCTGCTTTCTTGAAATAAAAGTCAACAGTGACTAAATTTCTGATTGCATCTGAACCATCTGCCTTCACAGAGCCTCATTACTCTGCCACAACCCTTTAATCACAACTTCACTTTGCACACTTGACGACTCGCCCTAGAACTGGGGAGTCGACCTCATCACAACACGCTTAGGTGGCATAATAATAATATAACGAATGACTAATCAAAACCTTGCTTAACGCTAGAACTACTCAACTTAGTTCAGACCATACATGAATGAATACTTGCTCTTGCTGCTAACTTACTATGGGATTTTCATAAATGATATTATGCTTAAACTTAGGATGAGATTTCGTTATCCTGTTAACTCATGTGCATAAACTATGAATGCATGAATTCTTATTCTTTTTGGTTTAAATCCATGTTTATATATGTCATTATGTAGATCTTGGCTTGATAAGTGTGCTAATGCAATGTTATGTCATGCATGTTGTGCTATGCAGTCTAATAAAGTCCTTAATGTATGTAAAGAGTGGCATACACATTAAATATATTACATCCCATACTACATAATTTCGCATAAAACGAAAGAAAATTCTAATGGGCTTTCATGTGATGATTGTTATGCATCACATACTACTTAACAATCACATGTTGCTTCTTATGAGGATCCATATACAAACACATATTAAGCATTCCATACTACATAATATGCGTCGTATAGTTCTTATAATGCTTGTGAGTGTAGTATTTATACTTCAGCTAAGATGTATTGATGACACATCGGTATGTGTATGAAATGAAACAAGACCACCAAAACTACACCTCTAATACTAACTATAACGACCCCCATTCTCTCATCATAAAAAATTATATAAGAGTAAGATAAAACACATGTCATGATGCCACTCCGTGTAGGGGATATCTACATACACACAGACAAGAACCTACTCCGATTACTTCTCAAAGATTTCTCTAGTTTATCATGAGAAAAACGTATTTTTAGTTAGGTTTTGACGGTAGTATCCCTCAGCTCAGTGGATCAACTAGTCCACGAATAAAAATATAATTATACGCTGCATAAAATACTTTACTTAATTCAATTATTATTCTACACGAGCAGAAACATCCAAAAGGATAACTCATGATATGCATACTTGTAGATTTATTATAAGTATGAAAAGAGCTTTTACGTTCATTAATATATAGTGTCATTTGTTTCAAAAAGATGTCATGAGTATAAGATAAACATAATAATACTTTTATAACTTGAAAATAACTAACATGCAATCCTAGCATAAATCCTTCCCAGTGAGAAAGTTAATCCAACAAACCACCTAAAAAATGGCACAGTAGATAGCAAGTAAATAAATATTCTACAATAATCTCTGGTGGGCGTCAACAACCTGACACGAACCCACCAACATCATGCATGTCTGAACTAAAGAAGTAAAACAACAAAAAACTACCTCATAATAGTGAGGAGAGAAATCACTACAACAACTGCACAACAGTAACAACTACCAACTCTAACTGCTCAAACGGTTACTGCTCCGAGCCTGAGGCCTTCAAAAGAAAAGAATACCTCGACAAGAATATACAAGTGGCAATTCAAGATCAATAAAAGCAATAATCAAAAGGAGACAATAGGGTTACCAACCCAAATACAAAGAAAGTTGTCTAGCTATATCAAATAAGTCATAATATAATAAGAAGAGAAGAATTCTCAAACAGTGTAATAAGAGAAGTCGCACCAAGTGTGAAATGAAGCCATGCATCGATAAGATATGCAAGAGTAAGCATCATAACATATATCCATATAATAAGAAGAAAGAGACTAAACAGATCTAAACATGTGAATCATAAACACTTGGTAAAAATGGCTTTGAGTTGGTAGCCCCAGTATCCAACACAAACTAATAGACCCAAACATCTCAACAAGATACTGTGTTGGTAGCCACATTGTCCAACACAACCCAACAGTACAAAAAATTCAAGAAGGCACTGTGGTGGTGGCCACAATTTCTAACACAACCCAACAGTCCATAAGAAAATACAACCCACCATGTATAATGATTCACGAACCGACATCAAGTTGGTGGTCCTTTATCCACTGCCAACCTAGCCACAACCGAACATCCAAAACACTAATAAACCCTAGCCTAACCTCAAGATTTCCTCAACGACAATGAGGAAGGAAAATCCAAAAAACATCACCCAAAGACCAATACTCAACGAATTGACTTCAATTGAGGAGAAAGGTTCCTAAGTCCACCCTTATTCGTCGAATATACTCGACGAATACAGGAGATACTCGTAAAATTGTACTAGACAAAATTTTGCTAACTTAGAGATAGTCGACGAATCGGCATACCATACTCTAAGTCCACGGGAAATTCGTCGAGTATAAACGATTAATTAAAGATTCACTCAATGAATTTTACTTGGCGAATACAAGGAACTAGAAGAACTCGATGCCACATCACTCGACGAATAAAACTTGATGATAAAGAATTCACTCAATTTCAGGACATAACTCGACAAATTTAACTTCACTGAATGCCTTAGCTGAGTTCACTCAACGCAATCGATGTCAAAGGCAATTTCACTCAAATCACTCGATGCCAATATAGTTACAATCAACGCACTCGATGTAAAGACAGTTACACTCAATGCACTCGACGCCAAGATAGCTACACTCAAAGAACTTGATGCCAAAGGAAATACTCGATGAAAAATACTTAGCTTCTCATGAATACTCGACGAACTCGACGCACTCGATGCAAAAGGAAATCTCACACAAAGCACTCTACACCAATACTACAATCAACGACTTCGTTGAGAATACTCAATGAATTAGACTTAACTAGAAAAAACCCTTATCGACGAATTTTACTCAAGCTAACTCCTCCATATTCGACAAATTTTGCTTGCTAGAAATCCTACGCTACCTAGGGAATCAGGTTTGGTCGAACTCTACACTACCCCTACATTCTAAGGAGGAAAAATCAAGAGAGAGGGAAAAACTGAATAAGAACTAGCAATAAGAATGAAATCACCACTTGTCTTAAAGCTTCTGAAATTCAGCCTCACGAATACTCCGCTTCAAGGATCGGCCGCAAGAACTCCTAGGCAATGATTCCTGAAACTTTTCAGGATAAACGAGAGTCAAGGTCAAAAACCCTAATGCCAAAAGGGGAAAACTTACCGTGCACGCGTAGATCTCGACGAGAGCTTTCTGAATCTACCCTCCGACATTGATTCCTAGAACCGGAACTCCTACAGTCTTCAGTGATGCATTCGGCAAGTGTACCGATCGTTGTGAAGTAATAAAGTGGAGGAGTTGAATCCTCAGATTTCGATCTCTCAGGGAGTGAAAGTAGGGAGTGTGATTTCGCTCTTGAAAAAGTGATTGCAAGGGTAACACAAAAAAGTGGGATTTGATTTGGGGTTTCCTAAATTTAACACTAATAATCCTATTGTGGGTCGTCGTCATCGCGTCTCTTTGGAGGATTACTCAAGAGAGTAATATGGAAGATGGATGAGCCAATGAGGGTCGAAAACACCTCTTCGCAACGCACGTTTCTAGCAATCGCTAGAACGTCACTATCTCAACGAGAATAATAGAAAGTCTGGAGCTCAACACACAATCAAGTTATAAAATATATCAATGCATAGGCATGCTGAAATACTTAAGCTATCAATGTTCTTACACATCATTCCAACTTCCATATATGTAGAAAAAGAAATACTACAAGTGAAGGGAAGAGAAGCAACCAAACGCACGAAGGCTTTTCGAGATTCGTTACTGGAGTCAAGGGTTGTCGGGCCTTGTCTGAGCTCGGTCAACGGATTACGTCGTCGGGGTCCAGAAGGGCTATCACTTCCTTCAAATAACCCGTCTTCTTCATGAATAATCGATAGGCTGGATCTATTCGAAGAACTCCACAATTGCAGCACCCTAAGATCTTAAAAGAAGCTTTGAGCTTGGACATGACAATGGTGGCTGGAGATGAAGTTATTGCAAGATCTTGGAGGAGGAATGGTGGACGGATCAACTCTCCAAGGAGGAGAGAGAAAATGGTGGCTGGAGGGATGTTTTCCCTCTCAAAGGAGTAGAAATGGTGGGCTGGGCGTGACTGGATAAGACCGTTCCCTCAGGAAGAAGAAATTTACGCTTTAAATAGAAGCAGGTAAGAAAATTAGGCACGCATGGTTTGGCACATGACTGTGCGTTAACCGTATGTTATTAAATTTCAGGATCAGCCTGCGGAAGGAGAAGCGTTGACCAATGCGTTTTACTCACGCATGGACGTTTCCGCCCGTGCGCAAAGGAAATCGCACGGGTAACGATAGAAAGCAGGAATTAAGGATAATACAGGGGAACTGTGCATTTTACTCTCGCACGGACACTGCCACCCGTGCGTGAACAAATCGCATAATTTGAAAGTGAGGGGATAAGTTGTAAACTACTCTAGAGGGGGGGTGAATAGAGTATTCAAAATTTTATGAACACTTAGTCAGCTCCCTTGGAGTATATTTGCGGAATAGAAAATCTGATACTTGAACCCTAAGAGCATAACACAGTGAGGTGCACAAGTGAGAGAGTTAACTGAAATTTCAGTTTAACTAAAAGCCTATCACAGCAACTAGCAATCCTAGGTAGTTCTATCACAGCCACAGAATAAACAAATCAGCAAGAACCAGAGAGACACAGGATATATAGTGGTTCCCTTTAAATAGGTACATCCACTCTTCTACCACCCTGGTAGGAATCCACTACAGGTTTTTGCTAAGGTGCCCTGCCACCAATGATCTGATTCAGGTAGATCAAACAGACCCTTTGAGCTTTTGATAAGGATGCTCAACCACAGGTTGTTGATAAGGTGCCCTGTCACCAACGTTCACTTTTGAAGAGGTGTGAACAAACTCTTTTTACAAAGGGGTTGAGAGGGTTAGATTATCTTCTCTGTTTTAAATACAGATTAGAGAAGATTTGTGGATTCTCTAAAGAATCAAAGTCTCCCCCTGGCTCAGTGGAAGTCCAGGAAAGCCTTTGCTTCAGGATGAAGGAGTTTCAGATAAACTGAAACTAAATCCTCAGAAATCTGAAGACTGATTTTTATCAGGTCTTAAGATTCTGGAGCACTTGAAGCAGATCTGGAGCTTTTTTTGAAGTCTTAAAAACTCTAAGCAAATGCTCAGGAGACTTGAGAAACAAAGATGATTGCTCTGGGTTTTTTGCTTCAGGAAAACTTTTCTTCTTCTTGTTGTGAGATTGTTGAAGAGCTGCTCTGATGATGCTTGAGCGAATGAATAATCTTTTTCTGTGTCTGTGTCTTTTTTTTTGAGAGAAGAATTCTCTTAAATATGTCTTCACGTTTTTCTTTCGGAACGGCTCTATTGATTTGAATTCTCGAGCCCTGCAACAGATTATCTCAAAATAGAATATAGCAATAGGAATAGAATGGCCTATTATCTTTCTGTCAGTCCCAATAAGGAAATAAATGAATAGGGAAATATCTCAGCATAAAGATTTATCGTTCTTGGAAATAGCATACACCGCCAACGGCTGGAATACAGCCTGGCAATATATTTTGTATAATAAGACAAAATGCTTTATCAAGAATACTGAATCCCGTAATTTATGCTTGACAGAATTTGTAATCAATTTATTTGAATTTAAACCATAAATTTAGCAACAATAATATCAGAGAATCAATCTAACCACCAACTAAAACACTTGGAAATAAACCAAGGAATAGAATAAATACGAACAGATAAAAGCAGACAGAAAACGTCGAACAGGAGTTCGATGATCGTCGACCTGCAAACAGATCGTCGACCAATAGCAGGAATCTGTCGGAACAGAAATCGTCGACCACAAATCGTCGACCAGCTAATAGATCGTCGACCGGCTAACAGATAGTCGACCAGCGAACAGATCGTCGACCAGCAAGCAGATAGTCGACCAGCAAAGGCAAATATCTGTCGAGACAGAAATCGTGAAGCAAGAACACGATCGTCGACCTGATGATGACAGATCGTCGACCATCCTTCAGAGCGTAGTAAGCTTGCTCTGAGATCGTCGACCAACGGTCGACGATAATTGTCTTGACTTCAATGATTCACTAGCCCTGCTATCGTCGACCATTGATCGACGATCGCGAGGCCTCGTTCGACGATGGTCGAACGGAAAAAAACTTTAACTACAAAACACATCTAGAACTTCTAACCTAAGCTCTAGGTCAGTTTATAAACTGCCCTAGGGAGACTAAACAAAGTCTAACCATGATCATATATCTTTATATGGATCAAGAGGGGCTGCAAGGGGATCACATAAGCCAAATCACATCTAGGGTACCAACAATCTCCCCCTATTTGGGTTATGTTATCCAATCCAGTTTAAAGGCTAAAGCAGACAACAACAAATCTAAAGATTAACTAGGATGATAAAACACAGGCAATACACAGAAAATATATCAAGCATAAATCAGCAGAAATGGAATGTATCAAGCAGATTTATCAGCAAGCTTAGCATCAGATGAGTTTTTAGGTATTGCAGCTGGTTTGAAAATAATTTCTCTGTTAGGGTTTGCTGCTTGTCTCTTGGATAGCATTAGATCATGTTCACCTATGATTTTCTTTTCAGCATAACTAGTAGAACTGCAGCAGGATGTAGTCTCATGTATTCTTCAGTGTCAAAGGCTTCAGGATTGACTTGAATTCTGCTGAGTTCCTTTTCTCTGAATTCTGACATTGTTGAGTAAGCTGTAGGATCTAATCCTTGAGATTTGGCTCTCTCCATCATGCTTAGAGCAATAGACTCTTTGAATCTTGCCATAGAGGCAATCCTTTCAGCTTCAGTTTTATCTGATGGAGAGGCGGGTCTATCAGTATCTGTATGAGCTGCAATCTCTATGTTTCTTTGAAGAGCTGTAGCAAGTTTGCTTGAATCAAGAGGAATCTGCACAGCCTTCTTAGGATCAGTTTGAGCATATAGAGATTTTGGAGGTGCAAGCTCAATGAACTTTTTGTGGGATTTTTCTGAAAAGACCACTCTTTTTCCTTTTGAGTCAGTTGTCTCAGCAGCAGCAGGCTTTCTTGAAGACGAGGATGGACCTTTCCTGTGAGGAGAAGGAGGAGGAGAGAATGTAGGATGCTGAAAAGTCATCTCTTTTATTTGTTCCACGAGAGCATTGTCATTTCTTTTTCTTCCCTGTCCTGACACATCTTGGCCTCCCTGGCTTTGATTGCTTCTTCTTTGGTATGTCTGAGAAGTGTTAGAACTGGCTGACCTAGTGCAGAGGGGGCAGAAGAATAGAGATTCCCAGAGGCTCCAGCACCAGGAGGTGGAGGAGGACCTCTGGGGGGGAATTTCTGAACAGGAAGTGTCATATCTCTTTCTTCTCTTATTCTCTTTAGTCTGATTCTTTGACAGTCTCATCCATGGCTGGAATTCCCTGCTCTTAGGATCTATTCCCTTCAGAATGTAATAGGGAACATCCTTGTTAGGATTGGCAGTAGGAGGAGCAGGAGCTTTTCTTTTCTTGGAAGCAACTCTTTCCTTTTCTTAGTGGAGTCAGAATCATCAGAATCATCATCATCAGAATGAGATGAGTCTTTCCCAGCATAATCATCAAAATCAAGTTCAGAAGGATCCTTGGACAGCAGGTTCAGCTTTGTCTTTCTTTTCTCTTTCTTCTTTCTCTTTAGCTTCCTCAATGGCATCTTGCCTAAGGAGGGCATCAAGATCCACATTCGGAGACCTCTTCCATAGTTCTGATTCTGGATACAACTCAGGAACTGTCTTGGGGACCAGTTCTGAGCTTGAGTCCATTTCAGTCATCTTGGGAGCATTGTCTGCCCTATCTTGCACTTCTTCAATTTCTTCAGCAGCAGCATCAGCATTTATGGTTGTGCCTGCATGCAAAGAGAGATAGGTTAACAACCAAGTGGGAATAAAATATTCCCCCCAAGGTGAACAAACAACAGGTAATAGATAGGATTACCTGAAGATCTACACAGGATACCACTTTGCATCTAGGAAGGAGGTTATAATTCCTTCTAGATGTTCAGTGACATCAGGGATAGACACCTCTGCAAGGCACAAGAGGAGTGCCATACAGGAAAAGAAAAGAGTATCCTTGACCAAGGGGTCATCAAGGTACTCAGGTCTATAAGGGACCATTTTCTCTTGAAAGAGGGAACAAGAGGAGTAGATGTGAGTGAGGACTCACAGTCTAGGTTAAGATAGGATTCTAAATCTTTATCAGAATCAAGGGACTTAGCAGCATCAACTTGCAATGCTGATGTGAGATCATCAGCAGCTGTGATGGAAAGGAAAGAATAAGAAATTAACTCTAAGTTGGAGTTAGAATTAATTAGAATCTTAAATAAAGCTATACCATCAGGTTGAGCAGCATCATTTTCACAAACGTCCAAGGGGACTTCCTCATTTTCTTTTTCAGGAACTTCTTCCTCAGAAGCTAGATTCACTGGGGAGTGAATGTCTTTGTTAGATACAAATATCAAATTGAAGTCCTGATTATAACCTTTGGAGGAAGAATTTTAAGGTTTACCTTCTGGTTCTTTCTCTTGACTCTCTTGAGGTTCTTCTGCAGATCCTTGAAGGGGAAGAGAGGAATTATCCTGAAGGGTCAGGGCATCACCTGAGACCACTTCAACAGACATCTCCCCCTGCATGACTTCAGTGGGGACTGGAGTCATGCATCCTACAGAAGGGGGCTCAGCAGAGGGATGAGATGATTTTATGGCTTGAGTAAGTGCATTGATGGATGCAATGAGAGGGGCATTGGCAGCCTCAATCATTTTTTGGATGGAGGGAGTGATGAGCTCGACAAGATGTGCAAGCAATTCAGGAGTTATCTGAAATGCTGATGATGTAGAGGTGGATGGAATGGAGGCAGGATGATCTGCCACATGATCAAATGAGTCATGTGGAGATGGGTGAACATCAACATGAGTGTGGGAGTCATGTTGAGAAAGATGCGAGAGGATGGTAGCAGTCACCATGTCAACACTGGCTGAAGCTGCCAGGTGTTGTGGTGTTGGTGACTGGTGTGGAGATGCAGGTGGAATGAAGGATGCATGTTGTGATGGCACTTCAGATTGAGTGGAGGGTAATGCAGGAGATGTAGATGCAGGGGTAAGGAGGGAGGATGAAGGGATTGCTGAGCCTTCCCCAGTAAGCGGGAGAGCGGCCGAATCAGCCCTTGTGTCTGAAGAGGGTTAGGATCAACCCTGGCAGACTTCTTGATAATCCTCTGGGATTTCTTGAATAGAGAAGGGTCCAACCTCTTGCTGGCATTTACTGCGGACGGTGCAGAAACGAGCAGCAGGGGTGCTTTCACATATAGAAACACACCCAGTACCCTTGCAAGGTTTACTTCTTTCTGATTGTTCTTTCTCCTTATTAGTTCAAACAGAACTTTTCCCCAGGCAATCTGTGCCTTATTCACCAAGGCTGACATCAGGGCAAATTGTTGCCGGTTGATGTTGTCATGAGCAGAATGTTTTCCCAGGACGACCTTGCCCACCAGGTCGGCCAGAAACTTGTATTCTGGAGACAAGTTTATCTTCAGCAGCTTAGCCGGAATCCCTTTGGCATGGCCCATCACAGAGAGCATGCGGCCATATTCCTCTGTGCTTTGCTCATATTCCTCAGAACCTGTTGGCAGTCCAAACAGCTCAGTCAATACTTCAGGAGTCAGAGTGACCTCCTCGCCATTTATCTTTCCTGACATCGCTTCGTCGCTGGAGGACGAGGTGTATACCCATTCACGAATTTCTGGTATATGAATCTTAGGAGAGAACGACATAAATTTCTTGAGGCCTTGGTCTTCACATAGCTTCAGAATATCTTGGATTGGTTGATCGCATCGGCTGAAAGAATCGAAGTCGACACAGAAGCCAGTGTCGAACTTCATTCCGAAGAGAACAGCAGAAGGAATCGCCATAGAATTTGAGAGAAGATGGCGAATCGAGAAGCAAAACAGGGGAGAAGAGAATCGCGCGGGATTAGAGTTCGAGAGCGAATTCTAAGCCAGGAGAAGGAATATGAAAAGACGGAGCGGAAGGACGACGATCTTCAGACCTAAATCGACTATTAGAAACAAATCTGCGATCGTCGATCCCGGAATAAAATCGGTCGTCGAACACAGACCGACGATAGTCAATGTTTGACTAAGATGGTAAACATCGACCGCCTACACGCAATTACCACGATCGTCGATCAATAAATGATGGTCGACGATTCTCCACCCAGCACAGAAAATCTGTCGTCGACCATTGGTCGACGATAGATACCTAAGGAGAGATCGTTGACCAGTTGGTCGACGATTTCTGCCCTACTACAGAACGAGCTGTCGTCGACGGTTGGTCGACGATAGTTCTGACCTGGTCGAAGATCGTCGATCAGTCGTTCGACGATTTTAGACAGAAAACAAAACTAACCAAATTTTCACTACTCTGAACCATTAATCATGCCAAGCTGGTTCAGGAAGAACAAATGCTTTTGTTCATCAAGGGGCTTAGTGAAAATATCTCCTCTTTGCAGGTCTGTGGATATAAATTCCATTACTATCTTGTTCTTTTCCACATTATCTCTCAGAAAATGATGTCTAATCTCAATGTGCTTGGTCCTGGAATGGTGCACAGGATTTTGAGCAATTGATATTGCACTGGTACTGTCACACAGAATTTTTGTGTTTGAGTGTGTGTACCCATAATCCACTAGCTGATTTTGAATCCACAGGATCTGTGAACAACAGCTAGCTGCTGCTATATATTCAGCCTCAGCAGTTGAAGTAGACACAGATGCCTGTTTCTTGCAAAACCACGAGACAAGTCTCTCTCCCAGGAACTGACAAGTCCCTGAGGTGCTTTTCCTGTCAACTCTACAACCAGCATAATCAGCATCTGAATATCCAATTAATTCAAATCCTGACTCAGCTGGGTACCACAGTCCTAAGTTAGGGCATCCCTTAAGGTATCTCAAAATCCTCTTGAGAAGAGTTAAGTGAGATTCCTTTGGGTTGACCTGAAACCTAGCACATAGGCATGTAGCAAACATTATGTCAGGCCTACTTGCAGTCAAATACAGCAGGGAACCAACAATGGCTCTAAAGTTCTTTTGATCAACAGGCTTGCCATTGACATCAGAATCAATAACTGCATTTGAGGCCATAGGTGTGCTCATTGATGAAGCATCAGACATTCCAAATCTTTTAACCAGCTCTCTGGCATATTTTGATTGAGAAATGAAAATGCCATCAACACTCTGTTTCACTTGGAGACCAAGGAAATAGGATAACTCACCCATGCTGCTCATCTCAAACTTAGAGTGCATTAGTTCAGAGAACCTCTTGCATAGTTTGGGATCAGTAGAGCCAAATATAATGTCATCTACATAGATTTGAACTAACAGTTGTGAGTCCTTATGATGTCTAATGAACAGGGTTCTATCTACTACACCTCTCACAAACTTGTGTTCTAGAAGAAAATTTGCTAAGGTCTCATACCAAGCTCTAGGAGCTTGCTTAAGTCCATATAGAGCCTTTTGGAGTTTGAACACATGAGTGGGTAAGGTTGATGAAACAAACCCTGGTGGTTGTTCAACAAACACTTCTTCCTTTAAATCTCCATTGAGGAAGGCACTCTTTCACATCCATTTGGAAGACCTTAAATCTTTTATAGGCAGCATAGGCTAGGAAAATCCTAATGGCTTCTAGTCTGGCTACAGGGGCAAAAGTCTGATCATAGTCTATGCCTTCCTCCTGTCTATAGCCTTGAGCTACTAGCCTAGCCTTATTTCTAACTACTATGCCTTGGGCATCAAGCTTGTTTCTAAACACCCACTTGGTGCCTATGATCCGTTGGCCTCTTGGTCTTGGAACCAAGGTCCAAACTTTACATCTTTCAAACTGGTTAAGCTCCTCTTGCATTGCTATAATCCAGTGGGGATCAAGCTCAGCATCTTTAATGGTTAGGGGCTCAACCTGAGAAAGGAAACAAGCAAACATCACATCTTTGTTGAGTTGATGTCTTGTCTGGACTCCTGCTGAAATGTCTCCAATCACTTGAGATACAGGGTGATCTCTAAGTGTGACAAGATCAGTAGGTTCAACAATGATCTGATCTTCAACAGTTTCAAGATTTAATTCCTCATGTGGAATTTGATCAACTGTTGGAGCAGGTGCTTTAACTTGAAAAAGTTCTACATCAGATTCAGAATCTGAAGAAGCAGCCTGAGGAGTTTGTTGGGGATGATTCTCCTGTGTGAGTCTCAAACCTTCCAAATCCTTACTTACTCCTAGGACTTGCACTGTACTATTAGAGGAAGAGTCCTTCTCCTTATAATACATGACTGTCTCATCAAAAGAGACATGTGCAGACTCTTCTATCTTAAGAGAGGATTTATTAAGGACCCTATAGGCTTTGCTTACTTGAGAGTATCCTAGAAAAACTCCCATTGATGCTTTTGCCTCAAATTTTCTATGGTATTCTTTGTTATTGTTATGAACAAAAGCAACACAGCCAAACACTCTAAAATAGTCTATTTTAGGTTTCACTTGCTTAAGTAATTCATAGGGAGTCTTACCCTTAAGTTTATGTATCAGACTTCTGTTCAATACATAGTTAGCTGTGCTAACTGCTTCAGCCCAAAAGGACAGAGGCATGTTAGCATCTGCCAACAATGTACTTGCAGCTTCAATTAGGGTTCTGTTTTTCCTTTCAACTACCCCATTTTGTTGAGGAGTTCTAGGAGCAGAGAAGCTATGTTTGATACCTTCCTTCTCACAGAATTCTTGCATAAGAAGAGACTCAAACTCAGTACCATGATCACTTCTGATCAAGGCAATCTGAGTAGAATACTCACTCTGTATACACTTTAGAAAATCTGTAAGAACCTTGAAGTTATCAGCCTTAGTTCTCAAGAAGAATACCCAAGTGAACCTGGAGAAGTCATCTACAATTACTAGAGTGTAAGACTTCCCTCCAAGACTCTGCACAGCAATAGGACCAAATAAAGTCCAAATGTAACAAGTACAGAATCCTGGGAGAATCACTTTTATTAACTGATTTAAAGCTATTTCTTGTTTGCTTTCCTAGTTGACAAGCTTTGCAAAGGCCTTCCTTCTTGTAGGGGCAAGAAGGTAAGCCTCGTACAAGATTGTATTTAGCCAACCTAGAAATGTTTTTCAAGTTTACATGACTAAGTCTCTTATGCCAAAGGGTATTATTACTGGTTACTTCATTAAATAAGCATATTTCAGATTTGGAGGAATTAAAATCTACAACATAAACATTTCCAATTCTAATACCTACTAACACCACAGTATTATTTAAAGAAATATTGCAAACAGTGTCAGTAAACCATACCTTGTACCCAGCATCACACATTTGACTTACAGAGATTAGGTTGTGCTTTAGTCCAGAGACATAAGCAACCTTCTTGAAGGTTACAGCTCCTATGGTGAAGCTGCCATACCCTTCAGTCTGTCCACAGCTGGAATCCCCAAATACAACTTTTGGTCCCAGCTTGGCTTTGAAACCTGACAGGTTCTTCTTCTTTCCTGTCATATGCTTTGAGCATCCACTATCCAGATACCATTTGTCATGTATGACTGGATAGGTCTTCACCTGCAGAAAGAACAGTTATACATTGTGGACCCAGGTTACCTTGGGTCCAGTATTCTTTACAAAAGAAAAACTAGATATAAAAGATTTTGCAGGCTTAGATTTATATCCTAAAGGGTGTGATCTCCTAGGTGGGATAATCCATTCAGTTGAAGGATTAAACAACCTGGGGTGGTGATTAGGATTTGAAGTTCTGGAAGTTTGATTTTTATTTTCCAGCTTAAGTCCAGATCGTCGATCAATTATGGTAGAACGATGTTTCTGGATTCCACGATCGTCGATCACTGTCGACGACTTTTGTAAAGCTAGAAATTTTTTCTTCCTATTCTCTTTCTTAATCTTATTCTGAATTTTCTTGCATTTTTCAATTTCCTCAGTATTCTTTATTCCTGATTCAGAAACAAATTTTACTGGAGTGCTAAATCTCTCCTTTGTGAGGAGGATGGGTTCACTAGATGTAGCACCTAAGCCTAGTTTATCATTACCAACCCTAGTGTTTGCTATACAGGTTATTTCAGATAATTTAAGGCTTCTGCCATTTAATTGTTCTTCTAACCTCTTAGATTTAGCTAGTTCTAATTTTAGGAATGTTATTTCTTCTTTTGAGCTTTCTAATTCCTTTTCTAATCTGATTATTTCAGTACCTTCCATGTCTAGTTCCATTATTTTTAGTCTAAGTGACTTAATTTCTTTTTCAGATAAAGTAAATCTAAACATAGAGTTTTAAATTTTAGTTTGAACTCAGGAGATGAGAAGTCAAATGAGTCGATTACCTGGTCCTCCATAAAGGAGTCTTCTTCATTGTCTCCTTCTTCTTCAGAATTCTCTGCAGCTGACAGAGAGCTGCAGGCATCAATGGCCATGAGGCAGACCTCTTTGGCTTTCTTTTCTTCTTCTTCTTCAGAATCACTTGAGCTAGAGGAGCAGGTATCCTCTTCTGTTTCACTCCAGGTAGCAGCCACAAATCCCTTGTCCTTCTTCTTGTATTTGTGTGATGAGGACTTGGAGTGGTGCTTCCTGTATTCTTTCTCATGTTTCTTCTCCTTGTACTTCTTCTCTGGACAATCTGGAGCAATGTGTCCAGGCTTGCTGCAAACATAACAAATGATTTCTTTAGATGGAGTCTTGTCATACCTTGGCTTGTCCTCATGCTTGGAGAACTTCTTTCTGAGGTCTCTTCTTCCCATGTTGAAGAACCTCTTGGCAATGAGTGCCAGTAACTCCTCATTTGATTGACTTCCTTCAGAAGTCTCAGCAGCCTTAAGAGCTAGAGAATGCTCTTTCTTTATTGGTGTTGGAGTCTTCACTTCAGTTACAGCAGCTCTACTCTTTAAGGTTTGCTCATATGACCTGAGCTTTCCCAACAGAGCTTCTGTGGAGAGTTCCACAGTGTTTCTTCCATCCTTGATGGGCCATATCCTTGAGTCCCATGAGATGGGAAGGCACATCAGGATCTTGTCATTGACTTCTGACAAGGTATCTCCGTTGTCTAAAGACCTCAGTTCACTTATTATTGAACTGAGTCTTGTGTACATGGTGTCAATGTCTTCAGCATCATCCTTCTTGAAGTTTTCATACTGAGAGGTGAGATTGGATCTCCTGTCCTTCCTCTCATCAGCTGAGCCAGCAACTATGTGGTTGAGGGAATCCCACATAGCTTTGGCTGAGGTACATTCAGCCAGCTTCTGGAATATCTCATCAGACATTGTCTGAGCTAGGATATTCATTGCTTTAGCATCAGCTGCTTTTGCCTTCTTGTAAGTTTCATTGTAGTCAGGTGGTGGCACAGCACTGAGATCAGCAGAAGTGGAAGCAGCAGCAGGCCTAGCAGGTGGTCCTGTCAAAATAGAAGAAAAAATATCTTCATCAATAGAATTCATGTATAGTCTTATCCTGGCCTTCCATATGCCAAACTTGGACAAGTTGCATACAGGAGGTCTGGTGCTTGAATAATCCTTAGACTGGGCCATGTGTGAAAGTGTTTGTGAATGGTATCAGGAAACAACTTATCACAGGATCTTTTAACTCAGGTGTTAGCCTGTATGAACAGCTAACCTCCCTCTGATACCAATTGAAAGTGAGGGGATAAGTTGTAAACTACTCTAGAGGGGGGTGAATAGAGTATTCAAAATTTTATGAACACTTAGTCAGCTCCCTTGGAGTATATTTGCGGAATAGAAAATCTGATACTTGAACCCTAAGAGCCTAACACAGTGAGGTGCACAAGTGAGAGAGTTAACTGAAATTTCAGTTTAACTAAAAGCCTATCACAGCAACTAGCAATCCTAGGTAGTTCTATCACAGCCACAGAATAAACAAATCAGCAAGAACCAGAGAGACACAGGATATATAGTGGTTCCCTTTAAATAGGTACATCCACTCTTCTACCACCCTGGTAGGAATCCACTACAGGTTTTTGCTAAGGTGCCCTGCCACCAATGATCTGATTCAGGTAGATCAAACAGACCCTTTGAGCTTTTGATAAGGATGCTCAACCACAGGTTGTTGATAAGGTGCCCTGTCACCAACGTTCACTTTTGAAGAGGTGTGAACAAACTCTTTTACAAAGGGGTTGAGAGGGTTAGATTATCTTCTCTGTTTTAAATACAGATTAGAGAAGATTTGTGGATTCTCTAAAGAATCAAAGTCTCCCCCTGGCTCAGTGGAAGTCCAGGGAAAGCCTTTGCTTCAGGATGAAGGAGTTTCAGATAAACTGAAACTAAATCCTCAGAAATCTGAAGACTGATTTTTATCAGGTCTTAAGATTCTGGAGCACTTGAAGCAGATCTGGAGCTTTTTCTGAAGTCTTGAAAACTCTAAGCAAATGCTCAGGAGACTTGAGAAACAAAGATGATTGCTCTGGGCTTTTTGCTTCAGGAAAACTTTTCTTCTTCTTGTTGTGAGATTGTTGAAGAGCTGCTCTGATGATGCTTGAGCGAATGAATAATCTTTTCTGTGTCTGTGTCTTTTTTTTTGAGAGAAGAAATTCTCTTAAATATGTCTTCACGTTTTTCTTTCGGAACGGCTCTATTGATTTGAATTCTCGAGCCCTGCAACAGATTATCTCAAAATAGAATATAGCAATAGGAATAGAATGGCCTATTATCTTTCTGTCAGTCCCAATAAGGAAATAAATGAATAGGGAAATATCTCAGCATAAAGATTTATCATTCTTGGAAATAGCATACACCGCCAACGGCTAGAATACAGCCTGGCAATATATTTTGTATAATAAGACAAAAATGCTTTATCAAGAATACTGAATCCCGTAATTTATGCTTGACAGAATTTGTAATCAATTTATTTGAATTTAAACCATAAATTTAGCAACAATAATATCAGAGAATCAATCTAACCACCAACTAAAACACTTGGAAATAAACCAAGGAATAGAATAAATACGAACAGATAAAAGCAGACAGAAAACGTCGAACAGGAGTTCGATGATCGTCGACCTGCAAACAGATCGTCGACCAATAGCAGGAATCTGTCGGAACAGAAATCGTCGACCACAAATCGTCGACCAGCTAATAGATCGTCGACCGGCTAACAGATAGTCGACCAGCGAACAGATCGTCGACCAGCAAGCAGATAGTCGACCAGCAAAGGCAAATATCTGTCGAGACAGAAATCGTGAAGCAAGAACACGATCGTCGACCTGATGATGACAGATCGTCGACCATCCTTCAGAGCGTAGTAAGCTTGCTCTGAGATCGTCGACCAACGGTCGACGATAATTGTCTTGACTTCAATGATTCACTAGCCCTGCTATCGTCGACCATTGATCGACGATCGCGAGGCCTCGTTCGACGATGGTCGAACGGAAAAAAAACTTTAACTACAAACACATCTAGAACTTCTAACCTAAGCTCTAGGTCAGTTTATAAACTGCCCTAGGGAGACTAAACCAAGTCTAACCATGATCATATATCTTTATATGGATCAAGAGGGGCTGCAAGGGGATCACATAAGCCAAATCACATCTAGGGTACCAACATAATTAACCACAGAATGGAAAAAACAAGAAAGCTACAGGAAAACCGTGTGTTTCCTTCTCGCACGTTTGGCTAAAACTGTGCGGGAACAAAATGCACGGGTAGCCACAGACGTTCCCAAAACAATTGTGCATAACATACGATTGCCATGACACTGTGCGAGAATAAATTTGCACGACCGCGCATTTTACACAGGAACTGAAAAATGAAACCTGGACATCGCGACCAACAGCAAAATAATTAAACCAAGATGGAGCACAAGCTCCCAGTATGAAAATGCAATCAACAACAAATAGAAAGATCCATGGGAGCACCATATGCATACCCCCAACAACAGAATGCGCAATTGCACGCCCATGGTCAAAAATAGTGCACAATGTGGTCAATGACCGAACGATGCAAATATAACCGATAATCGGTTGAATTGTAGTGCACGAGTGAGAAAACCAGCCCAGATAAGTCCGAAAAACCCTATAAGTATTGGACTCATCAGTCAGCATAAGGCTTTGCGATGTCCATCATTTTCTTTATTTCATGATTCGGTCTGACGACTTTGGAGAGACGATGAAAAGGGTTTCGCTAAAACGTTCAAGCGTATATATATTTGTATAATATATTATTATTAATATTAACTAAACGTTCAAACGATAAGAAAACCAAAATCATCTCGGATTTCTATGAAATTCGCACCAAGGCTAAATACCAATGTTACAAAACCAACGAATAAGCCAAAATTAAAATTCGACAAACCAAACTCGGGTTAAAATTCCCCGAAGTTACAATCAACATTAACTTACTAAAATCCACCGAGTTAAAACCTCGGATTCTGATGAGCAAAATCATATTCGAACAACGGCTCCCATTAACAACGCGTTCACGTAATGCCCTAACATTATTATTACGTCACTAAGGAAATTAAAAAAAACATCGAAAAATCAAGGGCGTTACAATGATGATCTTCATCTGTGTCCAATTTACCTGGACCATCTTCTAGAATGATCGCACCATTGTCCAGTAAGAGGTGTGTCATTGATACTAAGCTTGTCCATCCTAAGTACTTCACCTGCAGATCTAGAGGAGCTTGGCAACTCACTTTCAATGATAAGCAGCTCATCAAATACTACATTGACAGAATCTTGTATAACTTGATTCTTCAAGTTGTATACTCTTTAGGTTTTGCTGTGGTTGCTATACTCGACAAAAATTCCCTTATAGGATTTGGCAGCAAACTTTGTCAAGTAGGGTTTCCCATTATTAAGCACACATAATTTGCTTCCAAATATCTTGAAGTAAGGAAGATTTGGTTTTTTGCCTTTCATAATCTCATAAGGAGTCTTCTTATGGTACTTGTTGATAGTGTCTCTATTCATGACATGACAAGTAGGGTCCACTGCCTCAGCCCAAAAATATTTTGGGAGAGAAGTATCACTGAGCAATATTCTTCTAGCCTCTATGAGAGTTCTATTTTCCTCTCAGCTATCCCATTTCTTGGGGTGTTCTTGGAGAAGAGAACTCCTAAAATATACCTTGCTCTTCACAAAACCTTGTCATACTTTTAGATTGAAATTCAGTGCTTTGGTAACTTCTTATTTTGGCCACATAACAACCCTTTTCATTATGAATTTGCAAAACAAAGGTCACAAAGATGTCATTGGTTTCAGACTTTTCTTAAGAAAGATTACCCAAGAAAATCTTGAATAGTCATCAACTATCACAAGAGTGTATACTTTCCTTCTTAGATTGTGAATTTACATAGGGCCAAATAAGTCCATATGTAGGAGATATAAATGCCTCCAGAATCTTTGGTCCCAATGCTCTTAAAGGAGGCCTTAGTTTATTTCCCTTTTGACATGCAAAGTAAATACCCTCTCTGGTGCATTTTTGATTGGGTACATTTCTGACTAGCTCTTTGCTGAAGAACTTGCTGATTGCCTTATAATTCAAGTGAGCAAGCCTCTTGTTCCATTACACAAAATAAGACACTTTCTTTTTGCAACAAGATGCACTGGAGAATCTATACTTATACATAGGAAATTTAAACAGTAAATATTTCCACTCTTAGTGCCTATCAAAATGACCTCTTGTTCACTTGACCTCTTATTAGACACTTATCCTTATGGTAGATAATGACATAGACAATATCACATAGTTGGCCTATGCTAATCAGATTGTGTTGGAATCTTTCTATATAAGCTACTTTTGTAATGGAGACTATACCATTGGTAATCATACCATATCCTTTGTTAACTCCTCTGTCTGAACCACTAAAGATTACTTTAGGTTCATTTCTCACTAGAGTATAATCCTTTAGATGGCTCCTTATTCCTATCATATCTTTACAACACCCACTGTCAAAGAACCATATTAGTATTTGATGGGTACTTGGACTATCCTACAATCACAGATTAATTTACCTTAGGAACCCAAAAAGGTTTGGGTTATTGTTTCATGTTAGCTTGAGAATAACTATATCTACCTGCAATACCCCTGACATGAATACTCACCCTCAAGTGTGCCAACAATCTATGACATAGTCACCCACCTTGACACAACACCAACACTCATGAATATTGTATCTCCTTTTCTGAACATCCTTGATGTATGTAGGGCATCAATCTTTATCTGTTCAGAGGAGAGTGCAACGACCTTCTTCCTATTTCTTTCAACAAGAATTTGACTGAAAGTGAGTCTGCCAGTAGGTTCACTTTGAATATTCTGATTTACACCAACAGATGTCTTCTTTGCAACTGATATGATGTTGATGGCATCAGAAATAGCCAAGTGTAGTTTACTAACTGTCTTCCTCATAGTCTTACTCTTTATAGAGGAACTTGGGGGGGGTTGGCCACTGCCTTGTCCTAAAGAGTGGGTGCTGGAGCCCTAAACACAAATGGTCCATGATGGGCCATGTGAATTTCCTCATGGGGAACCTTCAGTGTAATAAATCTCATACCCTTTCTTCTTCCATTGGAAGCAACATCCAAGCACTTGGAGGAATAACTTCCATTATTCTAGTGACCATACATACTGTCATGGTCATACCTGTTAGAAGGGAGAATAACCTTATGAAAGGTGGTCTTAGGCACAACTAGAGACATGCCTTTACCTTTGGAATGGGTAGCTCTAGTGTTCCACATGAACCCCAATCCCCTCTTATTATTTTGAGAGGTGAAGGAGTCAATTAGTGGCAGCACAGTCTCGATCTTAGAAAACTCAGCCACTAGCATCCTCTCTTTCAGGAGTTTCTCTTCAAGATCCTGATCTTATTTTCTGGATAGTGGTGCCTTTTTGGTTGACTGAGATTGTATTTAGCTATTCGACTTCACTCCTCATCTGAGCTATCAAAGTAGCTGACTCGAACTATAGGGAAGAAGCTTACTGAAGAGAGGAAATCTCCTCAGCTTGTCTCTTGACAAGCTTCTTGCTCTTCTTTAGAGCTTCTAGGATAGCATTATACTTGTCAATTAATTGATTGGAAACCTCATCAAATTCTGATCCATCATCCCACTGGATGAAGTTGATGCCTCAAAGTCTGAGCTAGTCTCATAGATAGTAGGAGAGTTGGGGAGAGATTGTACCTTATCAAGAATAGAGTTGTCCTGATTGTCTTCAATTAAGGCCATGAGGCAGAAATCAACATCACCTTAAAAATCGCTATTAGTAGAGGATGGTGGTTCTCTTATGTGCCAATTGAGTAAGCAGGATGATCAACCTCCATTTCAATAGGAATAAGACCAATGTAGGCCTCTTCTTCAGATTCTGAAGACTCAGAACCATTATCTGACAAGCTGATTTTCTTCTTGGCTAAAAAACCTTTTTTCCTTCTTGTCCTTGTAATGCTCATCAGATTTGTTATTCTCCCTTCTCTTGATTGGATAATCAGCAATGACAAGTAACAAATCTGTTGCAAGAACAACAAACAATATTCGTCTTAATATGTTTGTTCTGATTAGAATCATACCTTTCCTTATAGGTTTTTTTTTTACTTCTCCTTGCTGGTATATGGCTTTATTGAGCTAAATCTAGAAGAGCCCTTGTTCTTTACTGTCTCCTCATACTCAACATTTTCTTGAACTTTTTGGAGAACACGGTAAGTTCTCTATTTGATAGTTCATTTCCTGAGGAGCTGGGATCTGAGCACTCTAACTCTATAGCTCTCCTTGGTGGAGAAGGAGACTTTTCCCTGCTCTTCATTATTGCTTCCGCTCTAAAGCTCACATCATTCTCTCTGTTGAGGTTCTGTCATCATCTTCATCTGCTCTTCTGGAGTCTAGCTACATCCCATGAGATTGCAGCTTCCCAAATAGGTTTTGAGGCAGAGTGTTTGCCAAGTTGCCAACCACCCTAATGACACAGATCTTGATATACCATTCCTTGTTGAGAGATCTAAAGAAATTGTCATTCAACTCAAAATTTGTTAACTATCTTCCATAAGTGATCAGACTGTTCACTATCATAAAGAACTTTTCATAAAAATCAACTATAAATCTTTCTTATCTTGCTTGAAGGCCTCAAACTACTGATTTAGGTAGGATTTCCTATCATCCCTCACCTCCTCTATCCCTCCCATATACATAATTAGAGAATCCGACATCTCTTTAGTATTTTTTTAGTGGACCAAGTTCTGTAATGTTGAGTCATCTATGACACTTACAATAATGTTTTGAGCCCTTTTGTCCATAGTTACTAGAATGACTTCATCCTTGGTCATCTCAGTGTATTTCTTAGGTGTTTGGATATTGGCATCTACAGCAGAGACCTTCATAGGAATGAAAGGTCCCTCTTGAACAGTTATGAATATCCTAGGGTTTGAGGCTTCAATAAATAGCCTTACCCTCTCGTTCAAGATTCCAAAATTTGTCTTCCAACATATAGGAGGTTTCATAGAACCCAACTCCTTAGGGTTCTCAACTGAAGCCATGAAGATAATCTAATGCTAGCCTTGGAGATCTGTTAAGACTGTTAAGTCCTTTTTGAACAACCTCCCTCATATACCACTTGAAAGTCTTTTCTACGGGTAGCTAAACTCCTAGAGGGGGTGAATAGGATAGTTTTGACTCTTTTTGAACAACCTTGAATTTATGAGTTTAGTGTGTGTTAATGTTAGTTGTTAGCTTTCAAAAATACATAACAACACACAAGAGTTATAGTGGTTCACCTATCTAGGGTACATCCACTTTTCCCTTCCATCTATTTAGCACTATGCTAGATTTGGCTAACTTCTCCGATTTTCTCAGCTCCTTGAGCTTACACCTCAGATCCCTCAGGATCTTACACCTCAGAGTGAGAGTCACTCCTACAACTCAGACTAAATATAGTACAACCTCAGAGATTAACCCAATCTCCTGCCTCAGATTCCTAAAGATCCTAACTCAGATCCAATCATGGATCCTACTCACTCAGATCCACTCCTGGATCCTATAACTCAGTTTATAGCATAGGCTTATAGCTCAAATCACTCAATGATCCTACAGTTGAATAATGTTTTGTTGAGATTGACTATAGAGAGGTATGTCTCTGAGTCAGCTTTCAGGACTACGTATAACCAGCCCTAACTCTTCATAACAATAAGAATATGGATCTTCAATTTTGTTCTGCTTATGCTGAGAAGATCTGTTGTAGAGCTCAGATCTTTAAAGCTTGAATATGTTTTGAGTTGAAAAGCTGCAACCTTGAAGAAGAACATTGACTTTCTTGAGTGCTCTGCTAACTAACCCTTTCTGAAAGTTAGTGTTTAAGTTTCTTGCCGAGGACTCCTTAGATTTTTTCAATTTCAAAAACTTTTCCAGCAAGAATCGATGATCTGTCTGCAGAACCCCCTTTTAATTTCTCTACAAGGACATTTTATATCCCGAAGTTCAATTGCTATATGTACCGTATGGGCATGCAAAATAGGCAGCCGTGAAGTTACTTTTAGATTTAATATCTCTGTAGAAAGTATACGATGCCATTTGGCTTTTAATGCGCAAATCCCGCTTCATTTGAATTTGGATGACGTCAGCATGACACAACGCTTGTGGACTTTTGAACTTTCATAAACATCTGCACAAGCATTGAGTGAAGTCTTTTGACTTATTGCATAGAGGCATTGAGTGCTTTCTTGAGACTCAACGCATCTGTACTTAATAAAATTCTTTTAGTAGAAAGCATTGAGTGAAACTCATTCACTCAATTCCCCTGGACTTGGCAGCTATCCTTACTAAAGGCATTAAGTGAACCTTCTACACTCAATGCTTCTGGCCTTATTCAAAATTGATGGATAAAGGTGTTGTGTGAATCTTCTACTCTGAATGCATCTAGAATTTGCTGAATTTTTGATAAGGCATTGAGTGAGCCTTCTTCACTCAACGCTTCTATACTTGGACAAATTTTATTTGAGTAGGAGTTAAGTGAAGGTCTTCACTCAATGTTTCTTGACTTAGCCATATTTAAGTCCAGCACCACTAAGGCTCTGAATGCCTTAGCTTCTATCAACGCTTCTAGGCCTTTGGCATTGAGTGAAGTGTACACATTCAACGCTTGTGAACTTTGGAAAATTTCTGCTTCTCAATTGTGTCTAGTCTTGAGTCCAACCAATGTTCTGATTGAATCAATCTATCTAATCAAGGAACTGTAGACAACCTATATATATTGAACTTGAACATATCTCAAATACAAATATGTGTATAATATTGGCTTGTGGGCCTTCTTCAAATCTAGGACATTGTGATCAATGTACCCAATAACAATTTCTTGAAGCTGGTTCCTACACCTTAAGGACATAACATTATAGGAACTAAATGGATGAAAACAAACTAGATGAAAATGGTGTTATAATCAAGAATAATGCTAGACTAGTTACTAAAGGGTACAGACAAGAAGAAAGTATTGATTTTGATCGAACCCTTGCACTAGTATCTATACTTGAAGCCATAAAATTATTCCTTGCATATGCTGCTTACAAAGGATTTAAGGTCTACCAAATGGATATGAAAGCATCTTTCCTAAATGGTGACCTAAAAGAAGAGGTCTATGTGAGCAACCATCAGGTTTTATTAATCCTTCTTTTCCTGATCATGTTTTTCATTTAAGAAAGGCTTTGCATGGGTTAAAATAAGCCTCAATGTCTTGGTATGAAACCTGTCTAGCTTTCTCATTGAGAATAAATTCTCAAGGGGAAATATACAAAGACATTATTCCTAAGAAAAGTAAAGGGTAAGATTTTCCTAATCAAAATCTATGCTGATGATATAATTTTTGGTTCTACAGATGATGTCATATGAAAAAAGTTTACTAAACTTATGCAAGGGCAATTTGAAATGAGCAGTATAGGTGAACTCAAGTATTTTTTGGGTACAAGTAAAAAATCTCAGGATGGTTTATTTATCTCTCAGTCTAAGTTCACCAAGAAGTTAATCAAGATATTCAGAATGGAGAATGCCTCCACCATGAAAACTTCTATGGGGTCAAGTATGATACTAGACAAGGTTGAGAATGGAAAGCTAGTTGATGGAAACATATATAGATACATAATTGGCTCTCTCCTTTATTTGACTACTTGTAGACCAGACATTATGTATGCTATATGTGTTTATGCTAAGTCCTAAGCTTGCACTAAAGAATCTAAGACACTATTGCAAAGAGGATTCTATGATATCTTAAGGGCACACCAGATCTTGGCCTTTGGTATTAGGAATGATAATTTTGAATTAAAAGGCTATTTAGATGTAGATTTCACAGGTTATAAAGAGGATAGGAAGTGTACTTCTGGCACTTGCAAATTTCTAGAGAGAAGGCGGTATCCTAGAGCAGCAAAAAGCAAACTAGTATATAATATCCATTGCAAAATCTGAATACATCTCAGTAAGGAGTTACTGTGCACAGCTCCTGTGGATACAACATCAACTTCAGGATTAAGATACCTAGCTAAGTAAAACCCCCAAGTTCTGTTTCCTCTAGTGCTATTTTAATAGCTAAGAATCCTGCATCACATAGTAGGATCAAGCATATTGAAATTAGATATCACTTCATAAGAGAGCATGTTGAGAAATAATATATCATCCTTAAGTTCATCCTCACACATAAACAAGTGGCTGACATCTTCACTAAGACTCTTGATGAAGCCAAGTTTAACATTTTCAAGTTTGAATTGGGAATGTTAAATTTTAAGTAGCTTTAAATTTTTTTCTCTAAGCATTCTGTCATGTATGTACATTTGAAGGCTAACCTTTTGCAGGAGAACATAAAGAAGAAAAGGTCAACTGACTTGGCATTGAATGAAGTGTCAAGCATTGAGTAAACACCAGGGATCAAGTGAGACATTCATGCTTCGAATTAATACCTCAGGCATCGAATGGACTATTTGCAAATATTATGATGGATCGAAAAGCGTCAAATCTATTAGGGTAAATCACAGCCATCCATCTAAATTGTAAATCACGACAAGGTATGGTCCTCTCTACCCTCTCGCATAGAATAGGGTATAAATAGAAATCATGCCTAGAATAAACGCTATCATTCTATTTCCCTTCCAGATTTCTATGTCTCATACCCTAGATTTCTCCATGTCTTCTCCTCTTTTCTCAATCTCTCAAATTCAATGGCTCCCAAGGGTGTTGATTGTTGGATAAGGTGGCCAACCTTGGGGGGGTGAATAATGTTTTTAAAATAGTTATGAATTAAAACTAAGTTTTAGTGAGAGAATAAGTTCTAGAAGCTACTATGGGTGGTAAGCCTAATGCCGACGGTAGGTCACAGAGATTGTTTTTCTTAGAAAAAACTTTGTGTTTTGATTTTCTCCATAGCAGTCAAAAACCAAATCAATATACACCCACGAATGTCAGATGAAATAAAAACAAATATAATTTTTTTAAAAATTCTTTAGAGTTTTACAAAAAAAACTTATCTCCGTAACACCGAAGATCAAAGGCGATGAGTACAATCTTGATTTGTTTTCTATACAAACCCTTCCAGGACCGGTTCGCTCTCACTCTTCTTCCCAAGAAGATCAACGACCCGACTCTTCACCTTCCTCTCTAGAAGGGTCTTAGAGCCCCACTAGATCTCTCCAAATCTAGTCGTCCTCCCAGGAATCTAACGAACTCCCAGGTAGATTTCCCAAACTCAAAAAACAGATAAAAAATGAAAATACAGAAGAAAAATAAAGAGTTTCAGACTATTTCTCTCTCAAAAGTAGAAATCTTATGTATAACGGTGCACAATCAATGCTCTTGAATATCATTCCTCTTGCAATCGTTTAGCTACTGGATTGTCATCGCAGTTTCTGTCCTTTGAGTTCTTCGATCACGAGTTGGAGACAAAAATAATGCTTTTCCTTGAACAGAAATGAAGATTCGTCCTCTCACAAAAGGGGCTGAACCCTAAAATGAATTTCCTCCTTCTTATTGTCTCTAGGAAAGAAAATAAACGCTTTTATACTCATTTCTAAAAATACGCTACCACTGACGATAGGGCTATCGCCCGGTAGTAGGTCCCTTCGCGTGGTGCTGATAGCTGTCCAGTAATTTTAGAAAAATATCCTGAAATATTCTTTCTGTATTTTTATATTGCGGTGCGGTAAGAGGCTAGAGCCCGACGGTACGCTTTTATTAGTGGTTCCTTGGCTTTTCTCAGCAGTTCCCTTTTTAGTACAGTTGAATAGTCATCAAGCCAAGCTAGCACAAACAGTATAGCTAATGCCATGTAGTAGGTATTCAAGAGCTTGTGCAAAATTAATTCCAAGCTAGCACGGGCAGTAGCACTAGCGCTCAGAGGTAGGTCTCAAAGATCGATTCTCTCATTCTTTTGTACATGTAAACCTACACACTATACACAACACATGTATGATCAAATACAATACAGGATTTGATATTATCATACTAAAGAGATGTGTACCATAGGTTCCAACAAACTTCCCCTTTTGATAATATCAAATTCCGTGCATGAGATATAAAAACATTAACAATATGGTATAAAGTAATCTAATCAATAAGCATGAACTATAATAGGTTTAATAATCAAGATAACATACGACTCCCCCTACATGTGTACTCCCCCTATATATGTGCTCCCCCATAGGTGTGCCCCCTACATGTGTGCTCCCCCTATTCATGATCTTCTCCTAAGTGTCTTAGCATAGGATTAGCTCATGAAAACTAAAATCTCCCCTTTTGATATTATTGAAAGGGTCGGGGTTGAACGAACGTGCCACGAGAAAAAAGCGAGAAAGTGTGCACATATGCATAACAAAAAAACATAAGCACCAGGGAAAAACATATTGCAGAGCACTATGATTGCTGACCTACCCACACACAAACCAGTTGATTTTTGGAATTTTTTTGCAAAGCATATGAATATTTGAAAATACATGTGAATCTGAATACACACGATTTGGAGTACATGTTAAGATATTTATAGAGTTAAAATAATATAATATTATAAGCGTCATGAATAGAAATCATCTACTAGTACACATATGTTATAGACAGTCAATGCATTTTAAGCCCAATTCTTATTCAAGGAAGCGTCAAATAGAATAATGATAGGTGTACGTGTAACATCAAAAAATAATAAAAACATCATGTAAAAATACTTAGTAATATATGTTTTATCTCAATAATTCAATATGCTAACACAAGAGAAATGAAGTGAAAAATCACGTTATGTTTCTATCTACTTCATACCAAGACTAAAACATGGGGCACTAACTCAATTTGTAGTATTTGCACAAGATCGGAATGATTCTTTAGAGAAAGGTTCTCATCATCACAATGCTCATGAAAACTTATCTGGAGGAATGAGTTGTTCTTGGGGGCTAACCTCGACAAATGATTTGGTAGCATAAATATGTTTTACCCATTTTTTCATTCATTCATTTTTTACTATCAATTTTATAGTAATTTTTGAGTTCAAGAACCCTAAATCAATCAAAATCTAGCCACATATATAGATATGTTTAACTTGTATATATAAAACTTTTTCCCTAGAATTTTGGCCCACAGTTCTAAGCTTTATAAAACAAACATGAACATCATAACATTGATTGTTCAAGTCATTCCTAGCATGTTAGACAAAATATCACGAGTTATAACATGAAAGCTTTGAATTTCTACAAAAGTGCATTTTCTAGGATGTGTGAACTGTGAAATGTCATTATGCTACCTAAATCTCACACATACCTAGAGACGTATTTAACATACCACATACTGTCCAGTCATAGTCAGTAGCTAAGTACCTATAAATTAGACACATCAAGACATAATCAGACAATGTTAACAGGGGATTAACAATCCTAAATCAAACATTGCACGTAATCATTATGCTTTAGGTTCTAGTCATGCCATGTCCTTATGAATGATGAACGATCTAAGTTTTTTATTTTGGGGTTTATATAATTATTTTTGTTTTAATAAATAAAGACTAAACAAATCAAACTAAAAATAAAATGTGTTTTTGGAGATTTGGGATTTTTCAAAATTTTATTTGATTTTTGTTTTTAAAAAAACTATAATAGAATGCACATCAACAAAAGGACTAAAAGACACAAAAGCAGAAAAACAAAACGAGTAAACACACAAAGGAAAACTAAAAAAAACACTTACTGCCAGCGTTAGTGCTACCGCGTGGCGGTAAATCATAGAGAAGCATATTATTTAAAAGTATTGCCCAGATTTCAATAGTTGTTGCAATATGACTAAGTAGAGAGATCTAAAACACCCATTCTAGTCATAGTAGAGAAAAGCGAGTGTTAAGAAGAGGTTTTGTGAATATATATGCAAGCTAATCGTCAAACATTTCTTGAAATAACGACCAAAGTCTTCTAATGTTTGTGACATCCATAGTGCTTTGTGCGCAATAGCTTCCCAGGGCAATGTATTCGTTCTCGCCCGTGGAGAGGGAAACATAATCTGTTCCTAATCGACCATGAAACTAGTGTATGCCCTAAGATATGACACAAGCCACTTGTCTTTTGCGATCAAGTGACAACCAACAATCTGAATTTGGAATAGCCATGAAGCGTGAAATTTGTGGTGTGGATACCAAAGACCCAGATTTTTGTGACCCTATGAGATACCCTAAAGATATGTTTAGCGGCTTTCAGATTAGATTCCTTAGGATTTGCTTGATATCTAGCACAAAGGCACGCCACAAACATGATGTCGGGTCTAGATGCACTTAATATAATAATGATCCGATCATGCCTCTAAATAATGTTTTGGTCTACCGAAATGTCACTTTCATCCTTTCCAAGTTTTAGTGATGCGCTCATAGGAATTTTCGCTTATTTCAAATTCTCAAAACCATTTTTTGATCATATATTTTTACATATTTAGATTGACAAATAAAAATACTATCGTCTCGTTGAGAAATTTGAAAACCTACATAATATGTTAATTCACCTACCAAACTCATTTCAATTAAATTTGAATCACTATGTTTTACAAATAAAGTTATATCCGCACTCCCATTCTAAAACCATGCTTAACAAGAAAAATAGTTAACCTATCATACCTTGCATGAGAAGCCTTCTTTAATCCATATAAGGCTTTATATTATTTATAACGTGATTTGGATGATTTGCTACTTTTAAATCCAGGTGGTTGCTCTACGTACACTTCTTCTTTAATATAGCCTTTTAAAAACACACTCTTGACGTCCATTTGATATAATTTTATCTTTTTTAAACTAGCAAATGCTAAGAATATCCTAATGGACTCAAGGAGAGCAACGAGTGCAAAATACTCCTCAAAGTCCACCCCTTTAATCAGAGTATCCGTAAGAAATAACCCTAACATATTTCTTGTAATCCTAAACTCACATCAAGTTTATTATAAAAAATCCACTTCACACCTATAACCGAATGGTCACTAGGGAGCTCCACTAAAGTTCACACTCTATCTCTCTCAAATAGATTAAGTTCTTCGTTCTTGGCTAGAAACAAGATTCATCATTTAGTGCTTCAGAAATACTCTTAGGTTTAATTTTTGATACAAAACATAGGTTTAAAATGATTCATGCACGTTTGAGCAAGTTCTAATCCCATATGAAGGCTCTCTAATTACTAGTTCTCTAGGATGATTTTAAAAAAATTTAGTTCACTTGGAGGCTTATAATCTTCCTATTACCTTAGTCATCACCTACTACTACATTATCTCTCTTCTCACTCTCACCCTTTAAGGATATGACATCATCATCAACTACATTAGATTTTGGGTCTTCTTTAGAGTATTTTTCATTAAAGTGAACATGTATAGATTCTTCTATAACATGGTTCTTTTATTATAGACCTTATAAGGCACGGCTGGTGGAGAATATCCATAATATGCCTACGTCATATTTTCATAATATTTCCCTAAGTTATCCTTGGTATTAAGAATGAAACATGGGCATCCGATACTCTAAAGTAGGACACATACGGCTTTCTATCATAATATACGCTTGTAAGGTTGTGTGCTTAAGAGTATGGCGAAACATGATCCGGTTAATCATATAACATACTGTTTGATCGCATCAGCCCAAAAATATTGAGGCAGGCTGAACTCGATAAGCATTATGCGTACTAATTTCTTGAAGTATTTTGTTCTTTCTTTCTACTACAACGTTTTGTTATGCAGTGTGGAGCTGAAATCTTGCCAAATTCCTAAGTTGTTACAAAAATTTGTAAAGATTTTGTTCTCAAATTTGCCCCATGATCGAACCTTATGCATTTTTTTAGATCCATTTCATTTTGCAATCTCGCGCACATATTAGAAAATTCAAGGAATGAATCAGATTTATTTACAATAAAAATGCTCCAACAAAATTTTGAGTAGTGGTCAATATTTATAAAAGTATATCATTTTCCATATAGACTACAAGTGCTAGGAGGACCAAAAAGATCCATGTGAATTAGTTCTAGTGGTCTAGATGTGGAAATATAATTTTTTCTTTTGAAAGAATTTTTTTTCCTTTTGTCAAGGAGCACAAAATGAAGTCAAACTACAACTTAACTTTGGAAGTACACATATTAGTTTTTGTGTCGATAGTTTGACTATTAGTTTACTTCCAGAATGACCGAATCTCCTATGCCAAAGTTCTAATTCTTCATTTTTAGTAACTAAGCATTTCAAACCAGAAAAAATATATCCTCAAACCGAATAATATATACATTATGATTTCTATGTACAGTTAGTAATACAGTGTTTGATTTAGCACCCATGACACTGCATGTATTAGTCGAAGTTTCAAACAACACATTCAAGCCCTTATCACAGAGTTGATTAATAGAAATTAAATTATTCTTTAAGCCTTTAAAAAGCAATACATTCAAAAAAAATACATTGTTACCTATGGTGCTGATGCCAAGAATTCGTCTTTTACTATTGTCCCCAAACGTCACCATGCCTCCTTTCTTGTTCTCCAGGATAACGAACATGTCTTCATCACCCGTCATGTTCTTGGAATAATTGGAGTACAAGTACAACATGTTCTACTTGTCCTTAGCCTGCCAACATACCTCAGTGTCACTATGGGCACTAGATTCTCTATATGAGTCATTGTGATGTTCCCCTATTAGGCACAAATTTGCCTCATCTTCACTGCTTGATCCGAAGGTGCTCGACTTGTAAAAAATAACATCGTCCCATATCCATGCTTTGAGAACTTTCCTCATTCCTTTGTCTTTGCCTTGCCTCTCCTTTTTTCCTTTTGGAGCTTTGGGCAGTATCTCTTCATGTGCCCTGATATATGACAGTGAAAACATTCAGGAGTAGGAATTTCTTCATCACTTTCTAACCCCTTTGATGGTTTGTTCCATATCCTCTTCTCTTCTTCACCTTTCTTCAAAAATCTTTTGAACCTCCCTTGTCTCTTGGAATTCTTCATGAATCTTATAAATTCCCAAACAAAAAGTCTCTCATCATCATTATTAGACTCTTCCTCTACCTCCTTTTCCTTCACTGCTTTCAGTGCTAATGCCTTTTTATTCTGCTCCATGGGATATTCCTTTGCTTGTATTTTAAGTTCGAGCTCATAGTTTTTCAGGTTCCTAATGAGGCTCTCTATCTTTAGAGTACTGATGTCATGAGGTTCAATAATAGCAGTCACATTAGGATTGAACCATGGGGGCAATGATCGCAAGATCTTACGAACTAAGTCCCCATTTGAAAAGGCCTTTTCGAGAGATCAGGAGGCGTTGATTATTTTTGTGAAATGAGTGTACATGTTATCCACCTCCTCGTTGAACTCCATCTAGAACTATTCATACTCAGACTCTAATCGAAATAGCTTTGAATCCTTCACCTATAAGGTACCTTCATGAGTCAGTTCGAGTAAGCGCCAAATGTCATAAGCAGTTTCATAATTACAGATTCTATTAAATTCACTTTTATCTCACACGCAGAATAAAGAATTCAAGGCCATAGAATTATTAGTACATCTCAGTTTACCAACATTATCCCATTTATCATGTGGTTTTTCCAACACATGATTGCCTATAGTGATTATGAGTGCAGTTTATTTTGTAATGACCATGGCCCATACGTCCATGCTCTATCTCATTAGGAATATCTTCATGCGAGTTCTTTAATGGCTGTAGTCACTCCCCATATATAATGGACGAATCTAACAGTCATGTTTTTTTATTCAAGTATTGTGTGATACCTACAACATTCTTGTGCTTTGCTCTGGGTCATGTGATTTGCTCACACACGGTTATTTTTCCTGTGTATGACCAAATTACACGAGCGTCTCTTTTTTGTCAAAAAAATTTTTGGATTTATTGCCCGTGCGTTCTTTCACGCACGGCTGGATTCAATCATGCATGAAGGAAATCACCCATCCTCTAGTTTTACCTGATTTTATTACGATCTAACTCCACCCATACTTTTTGTTTTCACACGAGCTGGTTGCCTGTACATGGTAAAAAATGCACGGGCGGGTCATTTTCCTGGCAAGGCATTCCTGTACTATTATTAACACACAATATGCGCATGTCATGCATTCGGACTTGCGCTCCTAATTTTCTGACTGGGAACTATTTAAGTCATAGGATTTTACCCTAAGGGATGATCACTTCATTTCTTCCCCGAGAGCTTCATTTTCACGCCACTTTGTCGCTCCATCGCTGCCCACTATTGTGAGGTACTCTGGCCCCAATTCTCATGCAAATCTTAAGCTAGGGCCTCCTTTTGGCCTCCTCCATCTTCCGCAAGCTTCCAAGCTCTATTTTTAGTGTTTTCTCGCTACATTCGTGGATTTCTTTTGTGAAGAATGTGTCCGGAGACTATTGATGAAGAAGACGGGTAACGTGGAAGAAGTTGACAACTCTTCTGGACTCTAGATGACAGTAGAAGCCCAAGCTCTGACGAGGATTTACAACCCTCGATTCCGATCATGAAACTTTGATGAGTCTTCATGCATCGGTTATATTCTTCCCTCCTCTTTGATTGTAGTAGATTTCTTGGTTATTGGTCAATGATTGTGTAAACCATAGCTTTTTTTTAAATATTATTGTTCATATTTATGTGAATGTATTATCATTTATACAAGTGAGAAGTGCCTCTGCCTCATCTCATTCTTCCCTCTGTGTATGTGTGCTGCACTAGAAATTTCTAGTTACTTGCGTTGTGAAGAGGTGCTCTGATAAGTAAAAAGCTTGAGATAGTTTAATTTAAAAAGTAAGATGGATGAGAAAAAAATGCGTTTGTGTTCTATCTCTTCTTACTAATATTCTGTGATTTAGGCAAGCATACCTATCGAGTAAGAGTATAGTATTTTAAAATATCAAGGTCATATTTTTCCACGGATCTATGTTGAGTACTGTACTTTAAGAAATGGAACTATTATTTTACCGAAGAGAGTTGATGATTTTTAAATGTGAAAACAAAACAAATAAATTGGGTTTTAAAAATAGATGAGGGAGATAGCCCTCGATTTTTACTTACTTTGGAACATAAATTTTACACACAAAAAACTCTACTTTTCTACTAATTAACATACTTGACTGTGGAGGTTCCCTAAATATGAATGCACCTCTATCGAGGATACATCCACCTTAGATTAAGGAAGTTTGACTGGACTTTCGTCCTTTAATCAAAAATACGTTAATACACACTTTACGTTGTGAATCCCGCTATTGATCTCCTACTGATGTTCGAAGGTTCAACTCGGGAGGCTTATATTCATCTCTTTCGAGAGTTATGAGTAGTTTATCTTTACCTGAGAGTGATCAATTTGTGGACATGAACCTTTGGACTACTAGCTACAAACTATAAAAAAGAAAACCATATATCGATAGGTATGGTTCCACTCAACTTAATACTTAGGTAAATCTTAATTTTTTATTTATTTAGAAAATAGGATTTTTTAATTACATAAATAATATTCTTTCCAAAGCTCATCTCAATCGAGTGCTAAAAAGTTCTTAGCCTCTCATCGGGATATTGGAGGTAGTAGGAAACATAAAAAACTTATAAAATGCTGAAATAATATCCATCCTAACAACCTTAATGAAGCGCTAAAAAGTTCTTAGCCTCTCATCCGAAATGGGGTGGTAGTAGAAAAAGAATTACAAAAAAAGAAAGTAAATACGCACACACCTTATCTCAACAGAAATGGAAATTAAGTTAAAAGAAATAAAAGTTGAAGAAGTACTTGAAAACTGAAATTTATTACTTCAAAAAGTGTTATACACTAAAGAACCCAAACTAGGGTTTGGAAAATATCACTCAAAAACTACTCATAAATACTATATAGAACTATGTAGAACTCTACCATTTCTCCCAAAACATTAGCCGGAGCACTCTATTTATAGACAAAAAATTTTATGAACACATCCCCCTTACATACCTCACTAGGGCGTGTCACCTAGGCATGTCTGTCAGATGGCAGATAAGATGGTATGCGGTTAAAAATTCCAGAGGCTCATGGAATGGTTTAGAAGATTATATAGGCATGTCTTGAGGGATACAGGTGTGTCAGCTAGGCATGTCTGCCGGCATGGTGGATGATCTTGATTGCAGCATGATAGTGAGCTTCTGGCTTGGTCATGGGTGATGTCATGGGCATGCCAATTGGACCACGGGCATGTAGATAGGGCATGACAAGGTTTTCTAGCATCAGGACCTTGGTATGGCATGATAACGAGCTTCTCGTAGGGTCACTAGTGATGTCACGGGTGTGTCAACTAGAACATGGGCGTGTAGCATGGGCATGACTGAGCTTGCTAGCCAAAATCTGCTGAAATGCTGGAATTGCTAGTTTTAAAGTTACACAACCCAGGTTACGGGCGTGACTTGGGGGTATGACTTATGAAAATTTTACACAATTGCCCAAAATGTGCAAAAATACACATAGTGTGGAAAATAAGGTCAAGTTAGAACTGAAAATCAAAAAGAAAGGATTTATTTAGGTATGTTCATAATATAATTACTATTTTTCTTAAAAATAAACAAAAATAGAAACTAAAAATATGTATGTTTTGCTACTCATCAAATACCCTCATACTTAAGCTTTGCTATTCCAGAGCAAAAGTATGAGTCGACGATACGAACTGTTATAAATTTCTAATTTAACTATCAGTTTATTAAATCAAGGGAAGATAGACATAAAGATTCAGAGTATAAAGAGTTAAGTCCTGCATTATTCAAATGATTTAGCCAGGGAAAAATGTTTGTAACCAAAAGAATTCTTGAGAAAACCAAATAGCAAGCAATATTTCAATCATTACTAATAAGATAGATTGGAAATTTAAAAAGTACCTTGAAAGAGATATGATGGAGAACAAATAACCTATTACTTATGCTCTCTCAAAATTTTAAGCAAAATTAGATCAATTTGTAGTGTTTTTATGGGGTACAAACTTGGTTTTTGCCTATAAAGTAGGCTTTGATGTAGGAGGTGTTAGATTTTATCCTCTCACCTTATTCAATATTTTTGCTTTGTTACAACTGCTTAGGAAAATATTTTCCAAAGCAGCAAAAAAACTTTGCTCAACTCAACTTCACTTTATCCCAATGTATATAAAGGATCACATATTACATTTCATATAGTCTTTTAACAATTATTAGATGCCTATGTTTACGGAATGAAATTTTATTCTAATTAATATAAGATCTTCTCTTTTCTAGGAGCACATACTCCTAGATCCTTGCGTGCATAAGGAAATATGGCAAGTAAAGAGTAGATAGGGGGTTTCAAAAACAATTTTGATAAAAGATTTTGAGAGAAACTATAATAGCTTGAAAAATTCCTAGATTTCGATAAGAGTGAAGTAAAGATAATTACATTCTACAAATATTTGGCTTACATAATACACATGCCTCAATTTATCATAAACAAGAAATAGTGCTCAAAACAAATCCTCTTACTTTAAATAAAATACACAAGATATTCTTTAAAACTTAACTCTGAATATTTAGATCTATCAATTTATGATAAATAAATGACTAGCAAATTTTAAAATTAGATAACTGCTTATACATCAACTAAAAAAAATTTTGGTTTTTGGAAAACAGACAAATGAAGTAGGGGTTTAAATTTTGTTTTCGGATGATTGACTAAGCAAAAATATATACTCAGGTGGATGTTTTTGTTTTTAAGCAAATATATACATGAATATTGAAGAGAAAACATTGTGAATAAAGACAAGATTGTTAAAAAAATATTTTAGAATATACTTATATGTATAAATGCGGTTTTTAGGAAGGAAATGTACCCCCATAATTATATTGTGAATAAGTATGAAGAAAAATAAGATATATACAAAACATAAATACAAAAGAGTAAATAGGATTTCGTGATTGGAGGTCGGGGAGGCCGTAAGAAAAACCTATAAAGTTAGTAAAAGAATAAGTGTAAAACAAATAACTATGGGGTGTCTCCCACAAGCGCTTTGTTTACCATCGCATAGCTTGACTTATTTAGTGGGGTGATTTATATGTTAGGGAGGGTGTATGATTCTATTTATTTGTTTGAAGAGTCTCCCTTAAGGTAAACTGTTTAGCGGTGCCCATTTACTTTAAAAGAGCCTAGTTCGGGGTGAGAAATAAGAATAGTCCCATATGGCAATGCCTCTTTAATAGTAAAGGCGCAAGACCATCGGGATTTTAATTTCCCCGGAAAAAAGTTAAAGGCATGAGTTATAAAGAAGGATGAGATCGCCTGGTGAAAAAGAATTTGGAAATTTAATTTTCCTATCATGATAAAACTTAGAATGCTCCTTATAAAATTTATTGCATTCATTGGCGTTGGTACGCCATTCATCAAGTTTATTTAGTTGAAAGTTTCTTTATTCAGAGGCTAAGTTCATATCCGAGTGTTAAAAGTTTATCGCCCGGTATGCGCGATGTTCTAATTCTATCGGAAGATGACATGATTTTTCATAGACTAAATGATAAGGTTTACAACCAATAACGGTTTTGTAAGCCTAAAGTGCATCGTCAAGTTTAAGTGACCAATCTTTTCGATTGATGGCTATAGTTTTCATAAGAATACGCTTTAGTTCCCTATTGACTACCTCCACTTGGCTACCTGTTTATGGGTGATAAGTTATGGAGAGTTTTTGATTCACTGCATATTTATCTAAAATTTTAGATAACTGGGCATTACAAAAATGTGTACCTCAATCACTAACAATTGAACAAGGCATGCCAAAATGACAAAATTAGTTTTTCAAAAACATCATGACAACTACAACGTCATTGGTGGGGAGAGTTTGCGCTTCTGCCCACCTTTAAATGTAGTCAACCGCTACTAAAATATAACGATTTTTAAATGATGGAGGTAGAGGGCCTATAAAATCTATTCCACATGGATCAAATATTTTGTATTCTATAAACATATTCTTGGGCATTTCTTACCAATAGGAAATATTACTTGACTGTTGGCAGCTATTGCAAGTGCTTACCAATTTTTGAGCATCTTAAAATAAAGTGAGCCAAAAGAAGCCTGCTTCAAGCACCTTTCGCGAAGTTTGGCTGGCTTGATTGTGTCCGCCGGTTTGTCCTTTGTTGCAATGCTATAAGATTTTGAAACCTTCCTCACCCAAAATACATCTCCCAATCACTTGGTCCGTACAGACTTGAAATAAAAATGGGTATTCTCAAAATTAGTTTCTTTTAGGTCAGAATAGAATTTCTTCTTTTGCTGACTTGAAAAAGTTTTTGGAAAAACTCGAGCCACTAAATAATTGGCCAAGTCTACAAACCAAAGAGTAGAGGAAGTTGTTACCATTTCAATGGCGAGGAGGCATTCTTCAGGGAATTTTTCCTCAATGTCGGCCTCCACCAGCGTATCTGTAGCAACATTCTCTAGTCGAGAAAGATGATCGGCCGCCAAGTTCTCTATGCCTTTTTTTATCTCGGATCTCCAAGTAAAATTCTTGTAGGTGGATAATCCAGCATAATAAACGGGGTTTGGCATCTACTTCACTTAAAAAATATTTTAAAGCAGAATGATCAGTAAAAACTATATTTTGAGATAGCATTATATATGATTGAAACTTATTAAAAGCGAATACAATCGCCCGTGTGCGAACAAGGAACAAAAGTCAAAAAATGGAAATAGCAGGATTTTATTATCCCAAAAAAGTAAGTATTACAAAGGTATAGCCTCCCTTTTATATAATGGAGGAAAGGAAAGAGATTATAAATAAGCAATGTAAGACAAATAATTACAGACACAAGCGGCTATACACAAATTCAGACCGCACAAGCCGCGCAGTTAGACGAATAGACGAACCGCCTGGCAACTAATATAAAGAGAAGACAAGCCGCAAGGCGCTAGGGGAGACTGCTAGACTGCCCGGTCTTCAAGTCGCCCTCTTCAAACTTTCAGACCGTCAGGTCTCCAATCAGCAACATCTTGACTACCAAGCCATTTGAGAGAAGCCGCAAGACCTCCTGGCTACCAAGTCGCTAGAGGGAAACCGCTAGACTGCTCGGTCTCCAAACTGCCAGCGGATACAGGCTTGGTGAAAATATCTGCCAATTCTTTGTCTGAAGTAACGAATGGAGTGTAAATCTGTTTCCTCAAGATCTCTTCTCTAATGAAATGCCAATCAACTTCGATGTGCTTTGTTCTCTCATGGAAGACTGGATTTTTGGAGATATATATAGCGGCCTTATTATCGCAGAACATAGGTAGAGGATTGTTGTAGACCTCTCCTAAGTCAAGCATGAGAGCCCATAACTATTTTAATTCACACGTGCTTGATGCCATACTTTGATATTCCACCTCTGCACTAGACATGGAGATGACAGAATGTTTCTTGCCCTTCCAGCTTATAAGGTTTCCCCCACAAATTTCCAAAAGCCCGATGTAGGCTTGCGATCTCCTTTGTCATCAACATAGCTAGAATCCGAGTACGCTTCAATCTTTAAATTACCATTCTTCTGAAACAGTAGTCCTTTACCTGCTGCCATTTTAATATATATTCCAATATCCTTAGGGCAGACTGTATATGACACTCCCTGGGAGCTTACATGAACTGGCTATCCTTGCTTACAACATAGGAGATGTCGGGTCTAGATTCCATGAGCTAAATGAGTTTGCTGACCAGATGCTTGTACCTCGTAACATCAGATAGAGGAGGCGAGTCATCTGTCAAGGTTTTATCTTCTCTAGTTGTAATGGGGCATCGGGAAACTTTAGCCCTAGTCAACCCTATCTCCTTTAGATGATCAAGAGCATACTTATGTTGGGAGAGGACCAAGGAGTTGGGCTTTCGAGAGATTTCTATCCCCAGAATGTTTTTTGGGGATACGATATCCTTCGTGATCAGGTGTTGGCGAAGATGTTTCTTTGTCAAGGTTACCCCAGCCTGGTCATCTCCAGTGAGAAGAATATCATCCACATATATGGCAAGAACTACCAGAACAAGGGAGGTTTTGTGAATGAACGATGAGTGATCAGCAGAACTTCTTGTAAAACCCATGGCTTCAACAATGTCGCTAAACTTGTGAAACCAAGCCCGAGGGCTTTGCTTTAGGCCATAGATGGCCTTCTTCAACCTTTATACTTGTATCTCCCCCTGAGCAACATACCCAGGAGGTTTCTCGATGTAGACATCATCCTAAAGATTACCATAGAGAAAAGAATTCTTGACATCCAGTTCAGAAATGGGCCAATTCCTGTTGACGGACATAAAGAGGAGAACTTAAATAGTGCTGAGAAGAGCAATGAGAGAGAAGGTGTCAAAATAAGCAACACCTTAATTCTGAGTGAAGCCTTTGGCGACAAGACATTCCTTATAACGATTCACACTACCGTCCGGAGTAAACTTCACAACAAAGACCCAGCGATAGCCAACAACATCGGTGCCCATTGGAGGAGTAACATGGGTCCATGTACCCCGCTCAGTGATGGTGGAAATTTCCTCATCCTTGGTAGCCTTCCAATGAGGAACAACAAGGACTTCCTGGTAGGTGAAGGAGTGGCGGGGGCAGAGATAGCCAATGCAAAATTCCAACGAGAAGGAGTAAGATGAGCATAGGAAACAACAGCAGAAAGCAAGTGCTGGGTACATATCGGCACCCCTTTGCGAAGAACAATGGGAAGATCCAGGCCAGCGTGTTCCTCAGTATCCGGTTCATTCATGACAAAGAGAGCTGGTACAAGAGTAGAGAGATGGCTGCAGAGAAGACAACGAGGGCAGAGAAAGGATGAGTAGACGGTGGACACAACGGTTTAGGAGATATCTCGGTAGGTGTAGACAGGACGGAGGGGATGCTAGGAGAAGCAAGAACATCAGTAAGATTGGAGAAGTCGCGAGAGAAATAGGACGCATTTTTGAAGAAGGTTTCGTCCGTGGATACAAATTGCTTGTGAAGAATGGGGTCAAAACAACAATAACCTTTCTGAGTGGTAGAGTAACCCAGAAAGAAACATTTTGTGGAACGTGGAGAGAGTTTTTCATGGGTGGCAGAGGGAGCATGCATAAAATCCGTGCACCCAAAGATGAACAGAGGGAGAGGAAACAGATCCTTGACCGGATAGAGAATGGAGAATGGAGTTTGACTGTGGAGAACTGCGGAGGGAATGCGATTGATGAGATCACAAGAGATGAGAACGACATAGCCCTAATAGGAGCGAGGAACCTACATCTGTGTCATCAGAGTGGGAGTGACATCTAGGAGGTGACGGTTTTTACGTTATTCCATGCCATTTTGCTGTGAGGTATAAACACAACTAGTTTGATGAACAATCCCATTTTGCATACAGAAAGAAAAAAATCATGACTTAGATATTATTTGGCATTATCAGAGCGAAATATTTTAATAGAAACATCAAACTGAGTTTTTATTATAAAATAAAAAGATGTCCAGACAGAGAATAAATCAGAGCGATCTTTTAGGAGATACAACCACGTACAGCGAAAGAAATCAACAATAAAGTTACAATATATAAACTACCCCGACCTATTGCGAGGGTAGGATTAGGACCCTAGACATCAGAGTGAACAAGATCAAACAGACTGGAAGATGCATGGCCTTGCTTTGGTGGGAAGGAGGAGCAGTGATGCTTTCAAAGCTGACATACATCACAGTTGAGAGGACGACTATGCGGAGGGAGGTGTGGAAGAAGCTGACAAAGAAGCCGTAGAGGGGGATGATAAAGGTGAAGATGCCATTATAGAAGGTCTGTAGAAGAGGAGGAGAACGTGGACAGAGTGGGGACGTTATCGAGGAAATAGAGGCCACCGCCCTCAGTCCCATTATCAATCATCAATTGTGAGCCCGGATCCTAAAAAGAACTAGAAGTAGGAGTGAATGTGATAAAATAGTGTAGTTTCTTGCATAGAGAAGTGACAGATAATAAATCTCATGGAAACATTGGAATGTAGAGAGTATACACCAAGCGAAGAGACGGATTTACTTGAACCACTCCCATCCCAATGACCGATAAGGGAGAGTCATCTGCAATAAAGACCAGGGGCAACCAATCATGTGTTTCAAGGAGAGAAAAACACTGACGATTGTCGGTCATATGATTGGTAGAACCAGAGTCGATCAACCATTTACCTTGAGTAACGACGTGGGCACTACTTGAAGACGTGACCACCGAGGCGGACTGCTTTGAATAGGAGACGGCAGCATCCCTAGAGGGGAAAAGATGTGGATGTTTCATCCAGCAGCGATCAACTGTATGGCCAGTGCGGCCATAGTGAGAGAAGAGAAAGCGGGAAGGACCATGCCTGCTGGATGGGTGTTGTGGCCACCAAAGCCACTCCGCTAAGTATGGTGAGCATAGTTGTTCGATTAAGGAGGGTAGAATAACATCAGATGTTGAAGTAGAGGGTAACCGCGATGATGCAGGTAGCAGTGGCATCCAAAGTGGGAGAGTCCGCTTCGCCAAGGATCCGTTGATGGATCATGTCATAAGGCTCAGGAAGTCGTAGAAGATAGCACACAACCAGAAGCTCCTGAAAGTTCTTGTGTTGCTCAGCTAGATCCACAGAGAAGGGGAGATTCTGGAGAATCTTAGCTTCGAGAGCCTGAACTTGTTGGTAAGCTGCAATAAGAGACATGGAGGGACGGGCAAAGAGGTTAGCATATAGAGTATAAATGCGAGACATCTGAGCCCCTTTTAATAGAGAGCGGCAAGATGAAGCCACGTAGCCTTGACCATTTCATCATGACGCATGACGGGGAGGCACTCATCAAACTGTTAGCCAGCCAAGTGCGAACAAGAGCATTGCTAGCATCCCAATCATCAAAGAGATCGGACTCTGGAGGATGACGGTCCTCGGGGAGATGATGGTATTTGCATTATGAGCAAAGAAGAAAGGTGAAGGAGACACTCCAGTTCGGGTAGTTTGAGCCAATGAGGTTGGAAATGTTGCCAAGGTCGCCTGATGGATTAGGAGGAGGAGGAGGGTGGGCCACGGGAGTAGTAGTGGTAGAGGTATCAAAGAGAGCCATAGAAGAGAATAGAGAGCAGAAACAAGGTCGCGCAAACAGAAGAGACAAGGCCACGAAGACAGGCCGCGAAGATAGGTCACGCGAATAGAAGGGAGAAGACTACGAAGGAAGGTCACATGAATTAGGAGAAGAGACCGTGCAAATAGAATAGACAAAGCCGTGAAAATAGGCCGCACGAATAAAGAGAAGAGACCGCGCGAACAAAGAGAAGAGACCGCGAAAATATGTCGCGTAGAGACAGATTGCGCGAAGACAGGCCGCACAAACAGGAGAGAAAAGACCACGTGAAGACAGGTTGAACAGTCAAATAAGAGATAAGGCCGCGCGAACAGAATCAAGTGGAAAAGATCGAGGCCTCTAATACCATGTGCGAGTAAGGAACAAAATACCGAAAATAGAAATAGCATAATTTTTATTTTCCCAAAAAAGTGAGTATTACAATGGTATAGCCTCCCTTTTATAGAATGGAGTAGAGGGGAGAGATTACAAATAAATAATATGGGACAAATAATTACAGGCACAAGCGGCTATACATATATTCAGACCGCACAAGCCACACAGTTAGACGAATAGGCTAACCGCCGATAACCACAATAAAGAGAAGACAAGTCACAAGCCACTACAGGAGACTGCTAGACCTCACGGTCTTCAAGTTTCCTACATCAAATCACAAGACCGCCTGGTCTCCAATCAACAACATCTCGGCTACCAAGCTGCTGGAAAAGAAGCCGCCAGACCGCCCGGCTACCAAGATGCCAGAGTGAAACCGCCAGACCTCCCGGTCTCCAAATCGCCAGACTCAAGCCATCGAAGTGCCCGGTCTCCATACTACAGTAGCCAACAGTTCTTTTTCTGTGGTAGTGTAGTTGGCTTGTGTAGATGTGAGTGTTTTACTTACGTAATAAATAAGATTAAAATACTTGTTTTCGCACTGTCCTAATATAGCTCCTACTCCATAATCGCTCACATCACACATTATTTAAAATGGAGAGGACCAGTCAGGTACTACTAGAATAGGAGAATTAATAAGTTTTACTTTTATAAATTTGAATGCTGATAAGCATTCGCTATCAAAAATAAAGGGGGATTCTTTTTCTAGGAGGTGGGTTAGTAGTTTTGTAATTTTGGAAATTTTTTGAATAAACTGTCTATAAAAGCATGCATTGTACAACCCTATATCCGGCGAGTAGGGATCGACAGAAGCCAGACCAGCCAAGTTAGGCAGTTTATGTCTCAGGCGAGCCGATCCTCTGGCATTGAGTCCACTCGATGCCTTCTATCTCGGCATCGAGTCCACTCGACACCTTCCGTCTCAGCATCGAGCAATGCTTGTTCACCAGACATCTCTTTCCTTGGCATTGAGTGAAGCCCAGACACACAAACCGTCTTTCTTAGCATTGAGAGAGATCTCTACAGCCCCTTCGGCTCACCCATTTAGGGTGGAGCGGAACATGGGAGAGTGGAGCAGCAGGCTCGCACTCATCCATAGCTCTTGGCAGGGCATTGGTGGGTGGGGGAGGTCTTGCCCGCACTCTCCCAGGGCCATAGATAGGCGGCGATTGCTAACACCATCGAGCACTCGCCACCCCATACGAGTGGAGGTTTTCAAGGACCACTCGCCCGGTGTTGTATGATGTATTTTTACCATTTTAACATCGTTGGACTGCCCATAGCCTTTTAGAACAGCAGAGTTACGCTATTGGCATGCAAACTTGGGCTATACATTGCCTTTTAGAATAGCGGAGTTACGTTGTTGGCCGGCCAACTTGGGCTGCACATAGATGTTTAGAACATTGGAGGTTGGCTGTTGGAAGACTGTTTTTAGAAAACTATAAATAGACCTATGGGGGTACCTTAGAAGGCATTCTTACTTGTGCCTTGGTCTTCTTGCGCCTTCTGAGGTATCCTTAGCTAAGCACTTGGCTAAGGAGAGGAAGCGCTCTAAGTTCTTCTGGGTTTGTGGTGGGACCTACGTACTGGAACCTCGGGTCCGTTTCTTGTTTTAAGTATCTAACTGTTTGAGTTTGTGGGGGAGAAGTAAGTGTGAAATCACCCTTCCCCAATGGTTCGAACTCTATAGAAGCGGCTTTTCAGTTTCAGAATTTTGGTGCAATGAGCGTGGAGAGTGATCAATACAAAAAATCCTTCGTGAGCTCAATGACAGGGGGAGAAGGAAATGTTTCGGGCAGGTCCGACTCACCATGCTCTCCCCATCTCACCACCCTCGGGATGTTCGAGGATTTCCATCAGGAGGTTCTTATCCTCATAATGTTTGAACTCGGCATGTACGCCGAGTGCTCGACGCCAGCAGTCCCAGTTATTGTGGCCCAAACCCTAGGGGAGAACAACACCGATAGGCAACTTGGGAAGGAGGTAGCAGAGTAGGGGAGGGAGCGAGATATATAGGGGCGAGTGTTGTTCCCCGAATCGGCGAGTTGAGGCCAAATTGGCGAGATGGGTGTGCAAGATTGAAAGTGAGGGATAGATCTTCTTTACACTAGAGGGGGGTGAATAGTGTATTTTAAAAACTTTAATATATTTTTATAGCTGATTAAAAGTAAGTGATATATATATATAGAAAGAGAATATACATAGCACACAAATAAGATGAATAATAATCATAGACGACATAAGAAAATTTTATAGTGGTTCCCCAATAAATTTGGGTACGTCCACTCTTCTACCACCCTGGTAGGAATCCACGACAGGTTTTTGATCAGGTGCCCTGCCACCAGAAGATCTATTTTCTAAGGGAGATCTAACAACCCTTTGCGATTTTGATTAGGTGCCCAAAAACCAAGCTTTAGTCTTTTGATAAGGAGACCTAGAAATCAAAATATAACTTTTGAAGAGAGTTAAAAACCTTATACACAGTTTATGAAATAAAATAAAAAGGTGATGTTGTCTTCTCTATCAAGATTCTCTGAGAAGACTAGTGGATATTGTAAGCAAAAGGCTCCACTTGATTTGTGTAGAGATTATTATCAGGAGAGGGAGACTTTTCTTTAGGGTGTAGGACTTCTTGAAAAACTTCACTGTCCAGAATATGTTTCTGAGAGATATGAAGTTGAATCTTGGATTGAATATTTGTTCTTCTGGAAGAAGCTTGAAGCAGAATATCTTATTCTCTGTAAGAATAAATCTGTACTGTCTATATTAGTCTAACCCCGAGGCATAAAACTTCTGTCAATATATAAAGAATGCCTGAGAGGAATTCAAACATTTGAATTCATTAATTCTAAAATGGTTGAAGAATTCCTTGAGATTTATAACTTCCTAAGAAATTGATTAGAATTAAACTCTGTGAAAAATCCATACCTAATGCTGCCTGGAACTGCTATATTCATTAAGAATATTGAGCATTAATTATCAGAATGTAACTGTCTGAAATAAAGCTTGAAATCATTCTGCCTCTGAATAAATATAACTGCCTAAACACTACAAGAAATTCGTCTAGCTCAACAAATCTTTCGTCGAACTGAGCTTGGAATTCATCGAACTAAATATGTCATTCGTCGAACTAAACTTGGCTATCGTAGAGCTGAGCTGTAGAGTTTAGCTCAGATTTTATCGACCGAAGCATAAAGTTTGTCGAGCTAAACTCAGAGTAAAAACTCTGAGTTAGTCGAACTGGGCTCAGTGTTTGTCGAATGCAGCTCTGCTTTCATCGAACTGAATTTCTGCTGGAATTCCTTCTAAGGCAATAACCCTAAAAATATCCAATGACCCTAGACTATACAAAATGGGTCAAGATAAACATCCTAAACAAATGATAGTGATCTATCCCAAATAAGTAATAAGGTTCCAACAATCTCCCCCTATTTGGGTGAGGATACTATTTACAAGAGAAAAACGAAAAGTAAAAAATATCTAGTAAAAAAACTTTTAGCAGATATAAGATAAAGTTCTTTGAGATTTCAAAAAAATAAACATAGTTTTAAGAACAAAAAATTAGAAACTAAGAATCTTTCTTAAAAGCTTCAGAGAGAGAATCAGAAGATGGTTTAGTAAAGATCAAATTCCTATTAGGATCTTCAGCTTCTTTTTGACTTATCTTTAAATCTATATAGCCAATGATCTTCAAAGAGGAAGTCCTTGGCACAACTTCATCTGGATGCAAGCTTATGTACTTGTCCCCATTGAACAAGTTCTTCACCTGATATCTATCAATCTCCTTTTGTCTATAAGAGGACATGATGGAGAACTGAGAGGAGTCCTTTCTTTCTGCTTTAGCTTTCTTAATCTGTGATAGAGCAACAAGCTCATTGAATCACGCCATTCTAAAATTTAGATCCATCTCTAGATCATAAATTGGTGAAGGTGGATTCTCTTGATCTGATTGTTGTGAACTGCTTTGACCTGACTACTGGCTTCTCTGCTTTGTTTGTTGTTACTGTCTTCTTTGAGAACCTGACCTTAAAGGTCTGTATTTTTTGTCTTGAGAAGGTCTAAAATGATAATAAGAAGTGGGCCTTTGAGAAACATTTCCTGCTGCTCCAGCTGTTGGAGGAGGAGGAGGACGTCTTTTCCAAGTTTTTGGAGGTAAAGTTTATCTCCTCATCTTCTTCCTATTCTTTTGCTTATTCTTAGAAGAACCTCATCCAGTGGGGAAGATATGGAGTATGGGGAATGCCATGCAAAATGTAGTATGGGATATAGGCTGTAGATGAAGGTTTAGGAGAAACCTTTGCAGGATCTTTCTTCTTTAATTTACTTTTCTTAGAACAAAAATCTTCCGAGTCACCTGACTCTGAGTCATCATTGGACTCTTCTATAGGGAGATCGTATAAATCATCTAACTGCTTGAGGAAATAGGCTGATCATGAACATGAACTTCTGGTTGTGTATGAACAATATCTATATAACCTTGTATATATACACTATCATCTTCTTGTTCCATGTCTTAAAAAAGAATGTCATCAAAATTAGGCATTGGAGATTCATCCCATGTAAAGATAGGAGGGGAAGAAACTTGCTCTAAAATATTCATTAAATTCTCAATAACTAATGGCTGAGAGACTAGAGTAATGCTAGAAGAAATAACTGTAAGGATGGTCCTTAGTTGTCCTAAAACTAAAGGACAAACAGGAGTATTATAGCATACTATAGCTTTAGAAAGATCAAGCTCAAGAACTGGAAAATAACTATGTAGAGTTTCAAAATAAGATACTAAAGAATACAAGTTGACTGTGGGATGAATAGAGGCATCACCAATAGTAACAACTTCTGGAATTACTACTAATGCTTCTTTAACTAAACTGATCATCTTTGAATCCTGAATAACATCAAAAATTATTGCTGCAGAATTGTCTGGAGCTTTTGGAGCTGTTGTAACTAGAACTACAAGAGCTTCTTCATAAAACATCTCCCCTACCTTGATCAAGGGAGACCTGAATCTAGGCCCCCAGAAGAAGGGACAAAATTAGAGGAGGCAAGTTGAGAAGAGAGGGTGGAGATAGAAGAAACAAGAGGAGCCACTACTTCATTTATTAGTTTCTTGAGAGTGGGAGTTATAAATTCAATGAGATTTGAAGTAATGGAAGAAAAATCCATAAACATAAACTCAGTAGGATTCTGAGTAGATGTTGATGTTGGATTTTGAGTAGAAGAAAAGGGAGTAGATCTGTTTGCACAGATTTGACAAATATTGAAGGCTTGAGGAATGGATGAAGGAGGAATGACAGGATAAATGCCATAAGGAATGATTTCCTAGATTGGTGAACGTGGTGTAGATATATGAGATTATGGTGGAGGTGATTGTAGTATAGAGAAGTGAGGAGGAGATGAGAATAGTGATGATGTAGGTGGTGGCTGAATAGGTGACTGGGGAATTGAAGCTAATTGATCTAGAGATAATTGTTGTTGAGTAGGGGATTCTGGATGGAAAGAAGTGGATGGAACCTTTACAGATTATGAAGGTTGATGAGAAGGTGGAGATGGTAAAGGAGAAGAAATATGAGGAGCTGGAACCTCTTCTTGGGTTGTGAGAGTGGCTGAAATAGCCCTTGTTCTTTTATAAGTATTCCTATAAGAGGTAGCCCTGGATGGCTTAGGGATTACCCTCTCCAATCTTCCAAAGAGGGCAGTGGTTAGCCTCTTTGAAGCATTAATAAAGATGGTCTTGGAGACCAAGAGTTCAGTACACTTTGCCTGTAAGACAATCCCCATGATTCTGCCATAACCAACATCCTTTTTATTAATCTTTTTCTTAATGGAATCAAACAAGATTGATCCCCAGTTCACAGACTTCTGATTAACAAAGGCACGCATCAAGAGAAACTAGTTCCTAGTTATATAATCATGGGTAGAATACTTTCCTAACAGAACCTTACCAACAACATCAGCTAAGAATTTATATTCAATTGAAAATTCTTTTTCGGTAAATGGTTAGGGTTTCCTTGTGAATGACTCAACCTTTTTAGCATTTCATCAAACTCAATTCTATGTCATCTTCACAATTAATAAAACCAAAAATTTCAGATAACGTTTCAGGTGTTAGAGAAACCTGATGTCCTATGACTGATCTAGTAATAGTTGTAAGGTCTTAAATATCTGTAGTATAGACCCATTCCTTAACTTCCAAGACTGGGAGCTTGAATCTGATGGACATAAAGTTTCGCAAGTGTTGCGCCTCAAACAGTTGCAAAATATCCTTAAATATTTGATCTGAATGACTGAAATATTCCATATCTATATCAAATCATGCATCAAACTTCATTGTTGTGAGAATCGCCTACGATACCGCCATTTTCAGAAAAAAGATCAAGAGTAAGAGAAAATGGAGAAATTGCGGGATAGAGTTCAATGAAAATCTAATTTTAAGTTTTCAAAAGTTGAAAAGGTGAACTCTATCCGACAAAAAGTAAAACCTAGAACTGTTGTTCGACGAAAATTCTCAAAAGAAATACATTTCGTCGATCTCCGCTCGACAAAAGTTTTGTGAAAGAAGTATAATTCGTCAAACTCCATTCGACGAAAAATACTTGAAACTAATCCGTCGATCTTCGTTCGACGAAAGTTTCTCAAAGAAGGTTTGCCAATCTCTGTTCGACGAATATTTCACGAAAAGTTCACAGTCCGTCGATTTTCATTCGACGAAAGGTATGCAATTCGTCGATCTTAAACAAAAACTCAAATTAATCACTCTCCGTTAATCATGCCTAACTGATTTAAGAAGAAAAGATGTTTCTTTTCATTTAAGGGTTTAGTGAAAATATCTGCCCTTTGTAAATCAGTAGAAATGAAAATAAGATTAATTTTATTTTTGTCTACATTATCTCTAAGAAAATGATGTCTTATTTCTATATGCTTAGTCCTACTATGATGGACTAGATTTTGTGCAATTGATATTGCACTGGGAATTATCATAAAATATTGTTGAATTATTTAAGTTGTATCCATAATCTAGTAGCTGATTTTGAATCCACAAAATCTGTGAGCAACAACTACCAGCAATAATGTATTCAGCTTCAGCAGTTGAAGTAGACACAGAAGTTTTCTTCTTGCAAAACCATAACACAAGCCTATCACCAAGAAACTGACAAGTTCCTGATGTACTTTTTCTGTCAACTCTGCATCCAGCATAGTAAGCATCTGAGAATTCAGTTAATTCAAATTCTGACTCTATTGGATACCAGAGTTTTAGATTTTGGCAACCCTTTATATATCTTAAAATCCTTTTTACTAAAATTAGATGAGATTCTTTAGGATTTACTTAAAACCAAGCACAAATATAGGTATCAAATATTATGTCTGGTCTACTAGCTGTTAAGTATTATAAGGAACCAATGATAGTCCTATACATTTTCTGATCAACAAGATTGCCCTGTTCATCATTATCAACAACAACATTAGAGGGCATGCGTGTTTTCATAGCTGAGGCATCTAACATCCCAAATATTTTAATTAGGTCTTTAGCATATTTAGATTTTGATATAAAAATATCATCAGGAGTTTGCTTCACTTGTAAACCAAGGAAGTAGGATAACTCACCCTTGCTACTCATTTCAAACTTAGAATGCATTAGGTTAGAAAACCTTTTGTATAGTTTGGAATTAGTAGAAACAAAAAGTATATATCATCTACAAATATTTGAACTAGTATGATTTTAAATTTATGATGTCTAAAGAATAATGTTTTATCTACTATGCCCCTACTAAATTTATTTTCTAGAATAAAAATAGTAAGGGTCTCATACCAAGCTCTAAGATCTTGTTTAAGACCATAAAGAACTTTATTAAGTCTAAAAACACGAGATGAGTGGGTTAGAGAGATAAAACCTGGTGGTTGTTCTACAAAAACTTCCTTTTTAAGCTCTCCATTTATAAAAGCACTCTTCACATCCATCTGAAATACCTTGAATCTCTTTAATGTGTAAATGCAAGAACAATCCTGATAGCCTCTAAGTTTGTAACAAGAGCAAATGTCTGATCATAGTCTATGCCTTCCTCTTGTGAGTATCCTTAAGCTACCAATATTGCTTTATTTCTTACAATGATTCCTTGAGCATCCAACTATTTCCTAAAGACCCACTTAGTTCCAATGATTAGATAGTCTTTGGGTCTTTGAACTAAGTCCCAAACTCTACATCTCACAAACTGATTGAGTCCCTCTTGCATTGCAATGATCCAGTGAGGATCTTGTTCTTCATCTTTGATGGACAGAGGTTCAATTTGAGAAATAAAACAAGCATGCATCTGATCTTGATTCAATCGATGCCTTGTTTGAACACTAGTTAATTTTTCTCCAATCACTTGAGATCTTAGGTGATCTCTAAGTGTGATAAGATCAACATGTACAGTTGGTTGGTCAACTATTTGTGACGCTAATTCCTCTTGTGGAATTTCATTAGACAAAATATTTTCAGCATAAATTTCTGAATTTTCTTCATCACTGTCATCATCAACAATCTATTGAGAAGGATGTAATGTATCCTCTTATGTTAGGATTAATTCATCCAATTTCTCAAATAGATTTGGTACCTGAAAATATTATACGATAGAGATATCTCTATCCTTATAAAACATATTAGTCTCATCAAAAGAAACATGCACAAATTCTTCCATTTTAAGGGTAGATTTATTAAAGACCCTATAAGTCTTACTGACTTCAGAATATCCAAGGAAAATTCCTTCTGCAGCTTTGGCTTCAAATTTCCTTAAGTGTTTCTTATTATTGTTATGAATGTAACACTGACAATAAAAAACTTTAAAATAATTTAATTTAGGTTTCTTAGATTTAAGTAATTCATAGGAAGTCTTACCCATTAGTTTATGTATGAGACTCCTTTTAAGAACATAGTTTGTTGTGCTTACTGCCTCTACCTAAAAGGATAGGGGCAAGTGAGCATCTGCAAGTAATGTTCTAGCAGATTCAATTAGGGTTCTATTTTTCCTTTCAGCTACTCCATATTGTTGAGGAGTTCTAGGAGCAGAAAAATAATGCATGATACCTTCCTTCTCACAGAATTCTTTAAACAGAAGAGATTCAAACTTAGTGACATGATCACTTCTGATCAATGCAATCTGAGTCGAGTACTCAATCTTTATTTTCCTAAGAAAGTCTTTAAAAACTTTAAAGTTATGTAACTTGTTTCTAAGAAAGAACATCCAAGTGAATCTAGAGAAATCATCTACAATAACTAAGGTATATGACTTTCCTCCCAAATTTTGTACTGCAATGGGTCCAAAAAGGTCCATATATAGAAAATACAAAATTCCATGTGAATCAATCTTAGAAATGGATTTAAAACTATTTTTGGTTAATTTGCCTAATTGACAAGCCCTTCAAAGTCCTTCCTTCTTATATGAACCAAAAGGTAGTCCTCTAACAGGGCTGTCCTTAGATAGTTTAGCAATGGTCCTAAGGTTTACATGTCCTAACCTTCTATGCCATAATTCATTTGTTTTACTTATTTGATTAAACATGCAAATTTCAGTTTTTGTAGAGTTAAAATTAACTAAGTAAATATTACCTTGTCTAATACCAGTTAAAACAATATTATTTTTATTAGAAGTAATAATCCATAAAGATTTGTTAAAAGATACCTGATAACCTTCATCACATAACTGACTTATGGAGATGAGGTTATGCTTGAGACCATTCACATAAGCTACCTTCCTGAAGATAACTACTCCAACCTTAACATTGTTATAGCGTTCTGTCTGTCCATAGTTGGAGTCTCCAAAAATGACTTTTGGTCCAAGCTTAGCTTTGAAGTCACTCAGGTTTACTTTGCTTCCTATCATATGTTTTGAGCATCCACTATCCAAATACCACTGTTCCTATGTGGTAGGATAGTTCCTATCCTGTACAAAATTGAATTAGATGTTCTTGACCAAGGTTACCTTGGGTCCTAGTTTTCTTTCATAATGATAGTTAGAAGTGTAAGAACATTCTGGTTGATCCTTATAACCAAGTGGATGATATCTTCTAGGAGGGATGATCCACTGAGTAAAAGAATTTATAATTTTTTGAGTTTGATTGATAATTTTGAAAAGAATTAAAATTTTTATTTTGAAAATCTTGGTTCGACGAATTATATTGAGTTCGTCGAGATGAGTTTGACGAATGGAAGTGAGTTTGTCGAGCTCCATTCACAGAATAATAGTGTTAATTTTCTGCGTTCCACGTTTGTCGATCACAGTTCGACGAATCATATTGATTTCGTCGAGCACCATTTGAATAATTATACCAAAATTCTGCGTTCATAGTTCGTTGAGCTCTGTTCGATGAATGATGATTATTTCGTCGAGCTCGGTTCGATGAATTATTTTGAACATAATTTTTCTGAAAGTTTTTGTTTTGATTTTGTTTATTCTTTTGTAAAACTTTTGTGGCTTTATCTGTAATTTGTAATACTTCTTTTCCTTTGGCAGAAACAAATTTTATAGGTGTAGATAAAATATTTTTCTATAAAAGATGAGGTTTACTAGATGAAACCCCCAAGCTTAGTGTATCATTTAGCCTTACATTAACTGTGCTTGTGATATTCATCAGTTTGATGCTTCTCCCATTTAGGGATTCTTCGAACTTTTTAGCCTCAGATAATGTGTTTTCTAAAGATACTATTTGTTCAGAAGCAATTTTCAAATCATCTTTAAGTTATATTTTTTAAGAAGATAGATTATCTAATTCTGTTAATTTCTCTCTGAGAAGTTTTATTTCCTACTTAGATTGTATTAAATCTTTACATAGTAGTTTAAAATATATTTTAAACTGATCTGAAGTAAAATAAAAAGAAGTGATTACCTGATCTTCTTCAGATTCTGATTCAGACTCAGAATTGCTGCAAATACATTAATTGCCATCAAGCAGACTTCCTTAGCCTTTGCTTCTTCATTATATTCACTTGTGCTAGATGAAGACTCATCATCTGATTTACTCCATATTTTCGCTACAAAACCTCTCTCCTTCTGTTTGTGTTTACCATAAGAGGGTTTATTAGAGTGCTTCCTGTAGTCTTTCTCTTTATTCTTATCCTTCTTCTGATTCTCAGGACATTCTGGAAGAATATGTCCTGGTTTCCTACTACCATAACATATAATTTCTTTAGTGGGTATTTTGTCATACTGTGATTTTTCATTATTTCTGGAAGATCTTCTCCTGAAGTCTTTTCTTGCCATTTTGTAGGATCTCTTAGCCAAGAGACCCAAAAAAATCTTTATTCTCTAGATGAACATCTTCTTCTTCTATTGCTTGGAAAGCTAGTCTCTTCTCTTTCCTTACTAAAGGTGAAGACATTTGTTCAGCTTCCCTTATTTTGATGAGCTGCTCATAGGATTTTAACTTGCCCAACAAGGTCTTTGTTGTAATCTCATTTAAACTTCTAGCTTCTTTGATTGGCCAGATCCTTGAATCCCATGTACTAGGGAAACAAATGAGGATCTTATCATTCACTTCTATCAATATGATGTCCTTCTCCAAAGTCTTCAGTTCATTGATAATGAGACTGAGCCTTGTGTATATTTCAGCTATAGATTTAGATTCTCCCTTTTTTGATGTTCATATATTGAGAGATAAGGTGAGATCTTCTGTCTTTTCTCTCATCAGCAGATCCAACAACCATTGTATTGAGGGAGTTCTAGGTGTCCCTTGCTGAAGTGCATTCAACAACCTTTTTGAATATGTCATCTGGCATTGTTTGACCTAAGATGTTCATTGCTTTTGCATCAGCAATTTTTTCTTTCTTCTGGGCTTCTGTCCATTCTGAAGGTGGTACAACACTGGTACTTGTTGTTTCCACTGGTAGAGGTGGACCTGTCAAAATAGAGTTGTAGATATCTTCATCAATAAAGTTCATATAAATTCTAATCCTTCCCTTCCATAGTGCAAACCTTTTTAGATTGAACACAAGAGTTCTAGTGCTTGAATATTCCTTATTTTGTGCCATGATAAATTTTTAGGTAAAAATAAAATCTATCAGATCTTATGGTTCAGGTTTTAGCCTGTAAAACAAAAGAACCAACCTCTGATACCAATTGAAAGTGAGGGATAGATCTACTTTACACTAGAGGGGGGGGGGGTGAATATTGTATTTTAAAAAATTTAATTTATTTTTACAGCGGATTTAAAGTAAGTGATATATATATATATATATATTTATAGAAACAATATACACAGCACACAAATAAGATGAATAATAATCACAGAAGACACAAGGAAGTTTTATAGAGGTTCCCCAATAAATCTGGATACGTCCACTCTTCTACCACCCTGGTAGGAATCCACTACAGGTTTTTGATATGGTGCCCTGCCACCAGAAAATCTATTTTGTAAGGGAGATCTAGCAACCCTTTGAGCTTTTGATTAGGTGCCCAAAAACCAAGATTAAGTCTTTTGACCATGAGACTTAGAAACCAAAAGATAACTTTTGATGGGAGTTAATGAAATAATCTAAAAAGGTGATGATGTCTTCTCTGTCAAGATTCTCTGGGAAGACTAGTGGATGTTGTAAGCAAAAGGCTCCCCCTAATTTGTGTAGAAATTATGATATGGAGAGGGAAACTTTTATTCATGGTGTAGGCCTTCTTGAAAAACTTCACTGTCCAGAATATGTTTCTGAGAGATATGAAGTTGAATCTCAGATTGAAGATGAAAGTGGAAAGTTGTCAACCTAAATCACCTAGAGAGGGGTGAATAGGCGAATCGTGCGTCTATTTGCGGAATAAAAATTTTAACAAACTTGCACAAAACATCAAGCAATCATAGAAGATAAGAAGATTTATAGTGGTTCCCCAATCTTGGGTATGTCCACTTTGCCTCACCGACTTAGCAAATCACGAGACTCGGCTACTCCACTATCTCGAATTGAAAACAATCCTACGCCTCGGAACAAAGTTCCTACAAACTCGATCCAAAAGGATCTACACTCGGAAGAAAAAAACTTCCTACAAACTCGGAGAACAATGCTCCTACACTCGGAGAATAATCTCCTACATGATTTAGAAAGAGGTTTGAAAATACAAACAAAAATTTCTCTCAGATCTGGAAATATTGAACTCTCGGTCTTCTTCTGAACTTGGCAGCTTTTTCAGAATTTGTAGAAGAAGAACCTTTGTAGATCTGACTTGAGAGGACTTAGGACTTACTTGATCAAGGAGAAGATGAAGATTCCTTGAACAGCAGGTCTTTCTTGATCGAAAGAAGAAAGATCGATCTCACGTTGAGCGGCGGCGGCAGCTTCAGAATGTTGTTCTTCTTGGAGAGAGACGGCCGATCCAAAAATTTTAGAATGTACGGAATACCGCTCCTTGTAATTGTTATTATTAGTATTAGGGTTTAGTCTTAATGAAAAGACTTTATATAGGATTACCCTTAACGGCTAGAAAAGACATTAATGATGACACGTGGACAAATCACGTCAAGTCCTTTGAAAATCTGGCCTGTCTGGACTTAAAATAAATTTCTGGAAAATTTGACTTTCAGTTCTCGAGAATTAACTTTAGCTATCGAGAACTAGAAACTGAGTTCTCGAGAGCTATCTAGACTTCTCGAGAACTATACTACTTAGAAGATGTCAGGAGTTCTCGAGAACAAAAGGCTGAGCTCTCGAGAACTAACTTACTTCTCGAGAACTATGGAGACTTCTCGAGAACTAACACTTAGAGAGATTTCTGAGGCAACTTTTGACTATTCGAGAAATAGGGCTGGAAGTTTTTGAGAACTTAAGCCAAGCTTGTCGAGAACAAGTTGGACTTCTCGAGAACTATAATTGAGACTTCTCGAGAACTATAATTGAGACTTCTCGAGAACTGGCCAAGACTTCTCGAGAACAAAGAATACTTTTCGAGAACTACACTAGACTTCTCGAGAACTTTTGACGTCACTTCTCGAGAACTCAAAAGGTATTTCTCCAGAAGTTGACTTAGAGAATTTTCCAAACTATAGAGAAGTTTTCTGCTAGTCCTATCTTCATCCCATTCTCCTAATGTTTGAACACAAAGTGTATCCTAATTGAGAGGCTACATATGAGTCAACACCTTGGGTCACAGAGTGAGGGATTACACTGTATGGTCCTGTGTTCCTGACCTACTGTAGACTGACATTGGTCTACACTTAGCACTGAGAATCTGCAAACACTAAACTAGAACAAGGATGTCAAATATAACTTAATTCATCTTAGTTCAAGGGTGACTTCATCCAAATCTGGGTTATTATGGATGCAATACCAAACAATCTCCCCCTATTTGTTGAAGTCAGAACCGTCTATACTAAGGTGAATTATCCCAATAAATAAAGAACTGGAAGAGAAGAAAAATTGAATCTAAATGCAATAACAGATTAATTAAAGACATAATTAGGAAAAACTAGAAATTTTATATATATGTAATGTTTTAGATTTCTAATCAACAAACATTTCATCAAAATTCTAAAAAGAACATATATTAATTCATCCTTTGCTCTGTTGTTTCTTGTCCTGCTTCTCTTGCTGTCTTCTCTGATAGCTGAAGGGCTTAGGATAGTACCTTGGAGTCTTAGGAGGAGCTTTAGGGTGATTCTTTCCATACTCTCTATAATATATTCTTCTCTTGGTCATGGACTTCTCATATAATTCCCACTCATAGGAGATATAGTGGAGATTCCTGTTCTCATTAAAGTACATCACAAACTTGAGAGTGTCAAGAATTAAGGCTTTAGAAGTAGGGCTCAAAACTTCAGCAAACTCCTATGCTTTCCTTTTCTCTGCATCTGGCTGGGAATAGATTTGCTTGCATATGGACCTTCTCCATATTTCCTCTTCTTGGGGATGTGAATTTCTGGTAAGCTTTGAGGAATATCATCATCCCAAACCTGGAAATAAGAAGAAGGAGGAGGTGCCTTGTCTTCTGGCCTTGGAGAAAAGGTAGGCATTTGAGGTTGAGGAATCTGAGCTTGCATTTGACTGGATTCTCCTTCAGCAAGGGGGTTCAGATGATGTGGAATCACATTAGGATCAGCTTGAAAGTTAGGTAATATTTGGTTGTGCATCCAAACTGAGGTATCATAGGTATAGAACTTCACTGATTGGATTTGAGCTAAAACATTCTTATTTATCTAAGTTAATTTTTCATTCTAGAGAATTTGTGCATTGGAAGCAAGACTGTCCACTTGTTCTTTCACTAAATTCTCCCCCTTTCTGAATTCTACAGATAGCTTATCAATGGGTTCTTCTTTGAAAGTACCAACTTCATTGTAGATTGTCATCATATGCTCTTTAGCCTTCTTTTCTAGCTCTCTAGTTATTTACAAGGGTGAGAGATTGCTCCATAACTTGACCAACACTAGAGATTGTGTGTTCTATGGCTTTTCCACCTATTATGAATATCTCTTTAAGAGAATCTGTGTTGTGTTGTATTTCAGCAAAGCCTCAACTCATCTCTTGCTTTAGATTTGTCACTTTATCTTTAACTGACTTGAGAGATTGATCAAAATATTTTCTTTGGGCAGCCATCATACCTTCAATCTGAGACAGAATATCTGAGCTTACAGTTGCAGCAGTAGGAGGGGCAGAAACAATGGCAGTAAGAGGGGCTGTTGGTGTAGCAATCTGACGTGGAGGAGGAACTTTCCATGGAGGAATTTCTTCTATGCCCACAGAGCTCTGGGCTCTTACAGTGTGAAATACTATATCAGCCTCCTCATCAACAAATCTTGGGAGGGAGAAGTCAAGCTTCCTGAGAGGGGCTTCTACCTCTTCAAGTTCTGTCCCATCCTCTTCAGAGAGAAGGATGGTCTTTGGTGGAGTAGATTCTTTCCTTTGAGAGGGAGAAGGAGGTGGAGTAGCTTGGGGTGAAGGTACTAGAGATGGTTCTGCAATGGTTTCTTTGAGAAGGGGAGGAATGGGTTCATCTGAAATGAGTTCTTCAATCATGTTATCAATTTCTGCATTTGTGTTCTTGAGGGTTACCTGGACTTGAGCATCTGAAAGGGTGGCATCTGGAGAATCTGCCATAGGGCTCCTGATTGGAGATCTCACTAGGCTTCTGAGAGGAGATCATGCTGGAGGAGTAGGAGGAATCCTGAAAACTTGAGGAGAGGGTTCAGGCTCCCCCTCAGTTTCTGCACCAGATGGGTCAGCAAAATCATGGGAGGGAGGAGATGGGGTCCTAACCCTTGAAGTAGAAGCTGCATATTCTTTAGCTAACTGCTTGAGGTTCTTTAACTTCAACTCCCACCTTTGAATGGAAGTAATGGAAATCTTCTTCAGATGATGGATGGGTGTACCCCTGGAAGTCTTGAAGGAAATTTGATCAATCTCTTGTACCAACAAGGTGATGATCCTAGCAAATTTTTGTTCTGGAATGCTCTCCCTGATCAGATCAAAGATCATCAATCCAAAAGGGAATTTCTTCCTACAGATAATGACAGCCATCACATTAAATAGTGTATTTCTAATGAAACTAATAGATCATGTCTTGCTCCATAGGATCTTTACAATAATGTCCACCAAGAGCTTGCTAACATTATTCATGGCTGATCTCCTCACAGAGGTAATGCTTTCTGGTACTCCACAGAAATGATAAGTCCTGCTGATATCTTCCTGAGTGAGTCCATCTTCATCATTTCCAGTTGGCAGTCTAAGAAGTTTTGACACAATGATTGAGTTCAGCTTAATCTTGACTCCCTTTACCTTGGATTTAAAAACTGTATCATTCCTCTTGGTTTTGACATTCTTATAAAATTCTTCAACTACTGGGAAGAGAATGTTACAGTGTTCTTGAAGAATAAAGTCCAAATCGGCGGCCTGGAGGAGAAGAAGAAGATTCTGGAAGTCATCTGAGATATTTGCAATCCCTGTCGCAAGTTGCACATTTCCAAATCCTATCTTTGATACCTGAGCCATTTTTCCTGAAGAATGCGATGATCGGAGTGCGGGAGAATGGAGGTGTCGAGGCTCTGAGTCGGAGGAAGTCGAAAAATTTTCGAGAGAAGTTTGAAATGTCATTTGATTATTGATTTCTAAAACTTTATATATATAATTCAAATTTTGATAATTAAATGTCTAATTAAACTAATATAAGCATTTTAATCATTCAAAAATAAGTCAGTTTGCGCAAAGAAAGAATTTTAATAGACGGGGCATTTCTCAAGAGGTAGGGTTAGTTTTCGAGAAGTGTCATATAGTTCTCGAGAAGTATGGAAATAAGTTCTCGAGAAATGATAGTAGACTTCTCGATAAGTAGCGCCTAGTTCTCGAGAGTTTTCAGAGTACTTCTCGAGAGGTAGAGTTATTAGTTTTCGAGAACTTAAGGGACTTCTCGAGAGACAGACTTTTGTTCTCGAGAAGTTGAGTAAGTTTTCGAGAACTAGTACTTTGCTTCTCTAAAAGTAGGTTGAGTTTTCGAGAACTAGCTTCCTCTTGAGAATTTTCTGACCTTTTTTAAGAGTCCTAGATTCTTGAGCCTTGAATTGATCCCCTTTAATCTATCCTTCTTTGTTCAACATTCAAGTTCAGTTTTGAATAAATTGAACTTGGTCTCGGCCAATGGCTTTGTGAAAATATCTGCAAGTTGCCGATCTGTTGGCATGTACTGCAGATCCACATCCCCTTGCTCCACATGCTCCCGGATGAAATGATATCTGAGCTCGATGTGCTTTGTCCGGCTGTGCGAGATTGGGTTGTTTGCGATTGCGATTGCGCTGGAGGAGTCGCAGAACAATGGAATGTCTTTGACCTTCATATTTTAGTCTTCTAGCTGATTCTTTAGCCAAAGCAACTGTGCACAACAACTACCAGTAGAAATGTATTCTGACTTGGCCGTTGAGATTGTGACACAGTTTTGCTTTTTGCTGCTCCATGAAATAAGCCTTCTTCCAAGGAACTGACACGTCCCGAAAGTTCTTTTCCTATCGTCTTTGCTACCTGCAAAGTCTGCATATGAAAAACTGATTAGTTCGTTGTCATTACTTCTTGGGTACCATAAGCCAAGATTCGGTGTACCTTTAAGGTATCTCAAAATACGCTTTGCAGTAGCATAGTGAGATTCCTTACAGTTCACTTCGAATCTAGCCCAAACACATGTGGAGAACATTATGTCTGTTCTACTGGTAGTAAGGTAGAGCAAGGATCCAACTATGCTTTTGTACTTGGTTTCGTCAAAAGGTTTCCCATTCTCATCCTTATCCAGAGACATAGTTGAGGCCATTGGAGTCCTCATAGAGGTTACACTCTCCATTCTGAATTTCTCAATCAACTCCTTGGTGAACTTCGTCTATGAGATGAAAATTCCATCTTCAGATTGTTTCACCTGAAGTCCTAAGAAATACTTCAGCTTTCCCATACTACTCATTTCAAACTTCCCGTGCATAAGTTTAGAGAACTATTTGCAGAGGTTGTCGTCTTTTGAACCAAATATAATGTCGTCGACATAGATTTGCACTAGCAAAATCTTGCCTTTAATTTCCCTAAGAAATAATGTCTTGTCTATCTTTCCCCATGTGAACTTGTTATCGAGGAGGAAGCTAGACAGCGTTTTGTACCAAGCTCGAGGAGCTTGTTTCAAACCGTACAACACCTTTGATAACAAATAAACATGTTCAGGAAAGTTAGGATCAACAAAACCTGGGGGCTATTCCACATACACCTCTTCCTTTATGTCTGCATTCAGGAAGGCAGACTTCACGTCCATTTGGTAGACAGTGAGGCCCTTCAGTGTAGCATAAGCCAGGAACAGTCTGATGGCCTCCAGCCTTGCCACTGGAGCTTATGTCTGGTCGAAGTCGATCCCTTTTTCTTAACGATATCCTTTGGCGATGAGTTTGGCCTTATTCTTTATGATCGTCCCATCCTCGTCCATCTTGTTCCTATAGACCCACTTAGTTCCGATGACATTTTTACCTTTGGGTCTTGGAACAAGTGTCCACACTTTGCAGCGCTTGAACTGATTTAGTTCTTCTTCCATGGCCAGTATCCATGATGCGTCTGAGTTTGCTTTCTCAAACTTCTTTGGTTCAACCTGCGAAAGAAAACTTAAATAGAGATTCTCGTTAGTTGTACCTCGACGAGTTCTGACACCATCCCAGGGATCTCCTATGATTTGGTCCATTGGGTTATCCTTCAGATGTCTGAGCTCTAGATTCCTCGCATCTGGAACTTCTTCAGCGACTGGAGTGACTTCATCATTTTGGACAACGTTTTTATCTTGATCTTCTACCTCTCCAATAGGGGTCGGAGTGGTTATCTTGATGAACTTATCATCTTTACTTTCGGTCTGTTCATCCAAACTGATTTCTTTAAGCCTTGTACTTGCATCTTCAACAAGTATACTAGACGATTTGCTTTGCAGCAAGCTCGTCTCATCAAATACAACATGTATTGATTCATCTACAACAAGAGTTTTTCTATTAAAAATCATGTATGCCTTACTATGGCTACTATATCCTACAAAAATACCTTCAAAACTTTTCTCACTAAACTTGGTAGTATGATACTTACCATTGTTAAGTACGAAGCATTTGCAACCAAAAATTCTAAAATATGAGATTGTTGGTTTCCTGCCTTTTAGAAGTTCATAAGGTGTCTTATCATGATTCTTGTTTATGAGGGCTCGATTTTGCACGTGGCATGCAGTGTTGATGACTTCAGCCCAGAAGTATTCTGGTAGTGAAGCATCACTCAACATGGTCCTGCGGGCCTCTATGAATGTTCTTTTCCTTCTCTCAGCCACTCCATTTTGATGGGGAGTGCGAGAAGAGGAAAACTCATGAAAGATACCTAGGCTTTAACAAAATTCTGTCATGGCCCCAGATTTGAATTCAGTTCCATTGTCACTTCTGATTTTGACTATGGAGCTATTTTATTCATTCTAGATCTGCCTAACAAAGTTTGTAAAGATATCAAAGGTATCTGACTTGTGTTTCAGAAAGAACACCCACGCAAAGCGCGAGTAGTCATCAACAATTACCAACATATAATCCTTACTTCCTAAACTTCTAACTTGTAGTGGACCGAACAAGTCCATATGAAGTAGGTGTAAACACCTATTAGAGTGTTTGCCTATGATGCTTTTAAAGGTTGCCCTTATTTATTTGCCTTTTACGCATGCATGACAAGGTCTATCTTTGATGTTCTTGACATTTGGGGCATCACGTACTAAGTTCTGGGAGAATAATTTATTAATAGTTTTAAAATTAATATGTGCTAACCTCTTATGCCATTGGTCACCAAGAGACGCACTATCTTTTGCCAAAAGACACACTGGTGTAGAAGATTCTATACAAATGAAATTTAAGCAAAAACATTCCTGCTTCGAGTGCCAGATAGAATCGTTTCCATATTGTAAATAGACTTTATCAAGCACTTGTCAGCGTGGAATTCAACTATGTATCCCTTGTCGCATAGTTGACTTATGCTTATGAGATTGTGTTCCAATCCCTCCACATAAGCTACATCTGAAAAGGATACACTACCATTAGAGATCATACCGTAGCCTTAAGTTATCCCTCGGTCTGAATCTCCAAAGATTACCTTTGGTCCGTTGCAGACTGAAGTGAAATTCTTGATTAGGCTTATTGTCCCGGTCATGTGCCGAGAGCATCCACTGTCCAAGTACCAGATTGGCATTTTGGTGGCCTTTGGACATACCTGCATTCATAATCACTTTGCCTTACGAACCCAAACTTGTTTGGGTCCTTGGTCTCGGGTTAGAAAGCTCCCCATACGAAGATTAGCATTCTGAGTGGTCAGTCTCATATTGCCAACTTGAGGAGTAGCAACCTTCCTGGTATTGAACCAACAATCGATGGCACAATGACCAATTTTGCCACAGTACCAATAGTCAAACCTGTTGTATCTTTGCCTTACGTACTCCTGCTTGACCTCTTGAGATGGTGGTCTAGCAGGGGTAGCACTCTTGGAGGAGGAGGCTTCATGGTGATGGCAATCACATGACTTCTTCTCCTTCGGAGGCCTTTCCCCAACAGGCTTTACTCTAGGTGCTTTCTTGAAGTTGTGGCCATGATTATAAGGACCAAAGCCTTGAAGAATCACTTCTTCATAAGGTGCCTTAAAGACACTCTCACCAAAGTTCTGAGGGCGAGTCCATCCTTGGTACTGAGACTTTGGCTCCACATAAGTTGTCCTGGTCAAGTGACCATAGGACGAGTCCAGATCAATCTTATTTGTTGGAAAGATAACATTCTTAAAAACAGTGTGACCTAGAGGGGATTTCCCCTTTTATTTGCCTAAGGCCTTCTTAGCAGCCTTATTCTTCTGTTGTGTCTTGTTTCTCCTAGAAGATTTACTAGGAGCGGCAACATGGCCTAGTCCAGCTCCTTGGGCCTTAGCTGAGAATTCAACAACGAGTGGAAGAACTTTCTTAGGCTTAGAGAAACTTTCAACAAGTTTCTTCTCAGCCTCGAGTTGTTCGTTCAACTATTTGATGATTTCCTCTTTAAGGTCGGGTGCTTAAGAGCTTGATTGTAATCTTCAATAGCAAGATTGAAGTTCTCTTGAAGAGAGTCAGTCTTAGCAACTTCTTCTCTCAAGCTGCTCTCAATAGCCTTTAGAGACTTAATCTCTTTAGCCTGAGTTTTCACGACTCGGCGACATTTGTCATAAGTCATGATCAACTCCTTGTACTGGCCCATAAGTTCTGACTTATCGTCAGAAGAGCTGTCCTCATGATCATGCTCAGAACTTTTAGATTCAGAGAGAAGAGTGTGAGATTTTACCTCCCAAGTAAACTGGGGCTCTTGTTCGTCATCAGATAGAGCCATGAGCCCAAAGTAGGCTTCCTCTTCTTCACTACACTCAGATGAGTCAGAGTCGCTGAGAGTCTTGCCCTTCTTGGCCAACAGGCTCTTCTCTGTCCTCTTCTTGTGGTATAAGGACTTATTTTCCTCTCTTCTGCCACCATCCTTCTCCTTGTGGGGGCAGTCAGCTTTGACGTGACCTGGTTTGTTACAGCAGTAGCAAACAATGTCAGTAGAAATTTTTTTGTTCTGTTTAGAGGTATACCTGTCATGGCTACTTGAGCCTTTCTTTCGCTGATCACTTTCATGTCATGATCTTCTGTATGTGGCATCCTTGCCTCTCCACTGCTTCTTCTTATTCAAGAATTTCTTGAACTGCCGTGAGAGTAAAGAGTACTCTCCTTCAGATAGTTCTGAGCCTGAGGTGATTGGCTCAGAGCTTTCCTCTTCACTTACTTCTTGAGCTAGTGCTGGTGAGGTAGCTTTTCCCTTCCTTGAACTGTCAGCCTTTAATGCAACTGACTTCTCTTTTGAGGAGAAGCGACTTTTCTCCTCTTCAGCTTTTCTGGAATTGATCTGAAGTTCATATGACATCACCTTGCCAAATAGATTTTGTGGGTCTGTTTCAGCTACTCTGCCAAACTCCCGATGGCACAGACTTTGTTATCCCATTCCTTTGTAAGAGACCTCAGAAACAAATCATAAAGCTCCCCATTAGTGAAGACTCGGCCATACACTCTTAAGCCATTTACTATCTTGAAGAAATTCTCAAAGATATCTGCAATGGTCTCCTTTGACCATTGCCTGAAGGCTTAATATTCTTGGTTTAGTAGGGATCTTCTATCATCCCTAACTTCTTGAGTACCTTCCATCAGGGTTACTAGAGACTGCCACATCTCCTTAGCGGATTGGAAGTGAATCAGATTTTGCAGCATCGAGTCATCGACTTTACTTGCTATGATATTTTTAGCTTTCTTGTCCAAAGAGACAAGTGCAATCTCGTCCTTATCCAGATCCATCAATTTCTTAGGAACTTTCTTGGTTGGATCTATAGTGGAGATAGTCATAGGAACATAAGAACCTTCTTCAACAATCATGAAGATTCAGGGGTCCACAGCTTCCAGGAAAAATTTGATTCTCTCTTTCCACATGGGAAAGTTATTCTTAGTGCACAGAGGAAGCTTGGCAAAATCTATTACCTTGTCCATTTCTTGAATAGCCAAGTGACAACTTTCGAGAGGAAATTGATAAAGGTGTTAACCTTTTAACGACCAACCTCCCTCTGATACTCATTGAAAGTGGAAAGTTGTCAACCTAAATCACCTAGAGGGGGGTGAATAGGTAAATCATGCGTCTATTTGCGGAATAAAAATTTTAACGAACTTGCACAAAACATCAAGCAATCACAGAAGATAAGAAGATTTATAGTTGTTCCCCAATCTTGGGTACGTTCACTTTACCTCACCGATCTAGCAAATCACTATACTCGGCTACTCCACTATCTCGGGTTGAAAATAATCCTATGCCTCGGAACCAAGTTCCTACAAACTCGATCCAAAAGAATCTACACTCGGAAGATAAAAACTTCCTACAAAATTGGAGAACAACGCTCCTACACTCGGATAATAATCTCCTACTAGATTTACAAAGAGGTTTGAAAAGACAAACAAAAATTTCTCTCAGATATGGAAATATTGAAATCTTGGTCTTCTTCTGAACTTGGCGGCTTTTTCAGAATTTGTAGAAGAAGAACCTCTGTAGATCTGACCTTAGAGGACTTAGGACCTACTCAATCAAGGAGAGGATTAAGATTACTTGAACAGCAGGTCTTTCTTGATCGAAAGCAGAAAGATTGATCTCTCGTTGAGCGGCGATGGTGGCTTCAGAATGTTGTTCTTCTTGGAGAGAGAGGGCCGATCCAGAAATTTAGAATATACTGAATACCGCTCCTTGTAATTGTTATTATTAGTATTAGGGTTTAGTCTTAATGAAAAGACTTTATATAGGATTACCCTTAATGGATAGAAAAGACATTAATGACGACACATGGACCAATCACGTCAAGTCATTTGAAAATCTGGCCGGTCTGGACTTAAAATAAATTTCTGGAAAATTTGATTTTCAGTTCTCGAGAAGTCACTTTAGTTCTCGAGAACTAGAAACTGAGTTCTCGAGAGCTATCTGGACTTCTCGAGAACTATACTACTTAGAAGATGTCAGGACTTATCGAGAACAAAAGGCTGAGCTCTTGAGAACTAACTGACTTCTCGAGAACTATGGATACTTCTTGAGAACTAACACTTAGAGAGATTTCTGAGGCAACTTTTGACTATTGGAGAAACAGAGCTGGCAGTTCTCGAGAACTTAAGCCAAGCTTCTCGAGAATAAGTTGGACTTCTCGAGAACAATAATTGAGACTTCTCGAGAACTGGCCGAGACTTCTCGAGAACTGGCCAAGACTTCTCGAGAACAAAGAATACTTTTCGAGAACTACACTAGACTTCTCGAGAACTTCTGACTTCACTTCTCGAGAACTCAAAAGGTACTTCTCGAGAAGTTGACTTAAAGAATTTTCCAAACTTTAGATATGTTTTCTGCTAGTCCTGTCTTCATCCCATGCTCCTAATGTTTGAACACAAAGTGTATCCTAATTGAGAGGCTACACATGAGTCAACACCTTGGGTCACACAGTGAGGGATTATATTGTATGGTCATGTGTTCCTAACCCACTGTAGACTGATATTGGTCTACACTTAGCACTGAGAATCTGCAAACACTCAACTAGAATAAGGATGTCAAATACAACTTAATTCATCTTAGTTCAAGGGTGACTTCCTGCAAATCTGGGTTATTGTGGATGCAATACCCAACAGAAGATTTGTTCTTCTAAAAGAAGCTTGAAGGAGAATATCTTATTCTATATAAGAATAAATCTGTGTTGTCTATGTTAGTCTAACCCTGAGGCAGAAAACACTTGTAAAAATATAAAGAATGCCTGAGAGGAATTCAAACATTTTAATTCATTAATTCTTAAATGGCTGAAGCATTCCTTGAGATTGTAACTTGTTGGGTACATTGGAAAATGTGTACCTGATTTCTAGAAGCCTCACTTTGCTCAATGATATACATTAAGGTGTATTTGATATTTTTTTTAGTTTATATGTGTAGGTTAAGTATTGGCTAAATTGCAGAAAAAGTTTCTAAGTCCATGTGTCGACACTTAAGGAAGTCTGTGTCGACACTTGGAAAAGCTGTATCGACACCTGAAGCAACTGTGTCGACACACAGAATTTAGTAGTCGACATCAACTATGTCGACACCGGGAGGCAGTGTTGACACACAGAAATTGTTAGTCGACATCAACTGTGTCGACACCGGGAGGCAGTGTCGACACACAGAAATAGTTAGTCCACATCAACTGTGTCGACACCGGGAGGCAGTGTCGACACACAGAAGAAGAGTCAACATCAACTGTGTCGACACCTAGATGCAGTGTCGACACACAAATTCTGAGACTAAATCAACTGTATCGACACACAGGACTTGTGTCGACACACAGCAGACTTTCAACATAGTTGATTATTATGGAGTGGAGAAGTGATTGTGTCGACACAAACAATCAGTATCGACACATTCTCAAAATGCAGTGTCAAGAAGCTGTGTCGACATTTAGGAAGCTATGTCGACACCACCAAAGTCTGTGTCGACACTTAAGTCACTTATGTCGACACATATTGACAGATTGTCTCGACACTTTATGACAGTCAGTCTCGACGCTTTGCCGACAGAGACAAAGGCTCAAGAACTATTTGAAAACTTGACAGCTGTGCATTCCAACAAGTTTACGGAAGCTGTCAAACTTGTCAGAAGTTCGTTAGAAACCTGATCAGCCGGTTACCATGGGTGAAGCCTATATATAGACGGACTGTGTCAAATCAAATAATGATGAATTGATACAACTAACACAACTATTGTGAGATTGATCTCTATTAAAGAAAGTGCAAGTCACAGAATAAGATCTTCGTGAGAATATCTAAGAAGACATTCTGAGGTGATCATCCACTCAGATTTTGTCTATGGAGAATTCAATCCAAAATTCAGAAGTAACTTCAGAAGATTTGGGGAGAGAGAGCTCCAGCTATTTTGAGGTCAAGAAGGAGATAATCACAAGTCTCTAAAGAAGTAGATCCTTAACTAATCTACAAAGTGGATCCAGATCTATTTCTGGAATCAAAGAAGGAAGCTGTAAGTCAATCAACTTCATAGGAGATCAACCCTACTAAGTTTAGATTCAAGAAGATTTGAAGAAAGCTAAGAACATGTTGATTTCAGCCATCAGTCTCATCAAGAAGCTTATAAAGAATCCTCTTATCCTTTCTCTCTCATCAAGGGTAAGAGTCTATCAAAAATACTCATCAATTTCTGTAGGATCTTTTCATAAATCTGAGTTGTAAACCTGTGTTATAAAGGCGGAGTGTAGGAGATTTACATCTTTGAGTGGTAAGGCTGTTTGAGCCTGAGTGTAAGAGAATTGGTTATCTGAGTTGTAGGCCTTGTGGCAAGGCTGAGGTAGGGCTTATTAGCCTGAGCTGTTGGAGTGTGGATACATTTTGAGTTGTAGGAATCCTTCAGGATTCTGAGCTGTAAGATCTGTGGATCTTAGAAGAAAAGGAAGAAGTTAGGCTGAATCTAGCATATTGTTGGATAGGCGCAGGGGGAAGTGGATGTATCCAGAACTTGGGGAACCACTATAAATGATTGTGCAATTTGTTATTTGTGTTATCATAGTTTCTGTGATTATATGTGCTGTGTTAGCTGTAGAGATATTTTATTTATATTAAAGAACTGTAGTTATATTCTGCCTTAAGTTAAAACAAAGATAACTACCTATTCACCTCCCCCCTCTAGGTGTTTAGGTTGTCTTGAAGTTAAAACTATCAAGTGGTATCAGAGGCAGGTTACTCAAAGAAGGACTTAATAATCTAAGTTAGATCCCAAAGGCAGAATCAAGAATCAAGAAAATGGGTTCTGGAGAAAATCACAAGGAACTAGGTTCTATGAAATTACCCATCTGCAGGAAGGAGATATTTTGAATATGGAAAGAAAGAGTCAGGTTGTTTATGGAGGCTTCTGACCCAAGGATCTATATTACAGTAAAAGAAGGTCCTTATATTCCAATGAATGTGTCAGCTGTAGATGCAAATCAAAGAACTCCTAATGATTTTTCTGAGATGACTAAGGATGAGATCATCCTGGCAACTATGGATAAAAAGCCCAAAATATCATAGTAAGTGTCATAGATCATTCAACATTTCAAAATCTGATTCACTGCAAGACCTCCAAGGAAATGTGGGACACCTTGATAGTCTACATGGATGGTTCTGAAGAAGTTAGACAAGATAGAAAGTATATGCTAAATCAGGAATATGAAAGTTCAGTCAAGGGAAGTCAGATAGCATATCTGAGTGCTATAAGAAGTTCTATATAATAGTAAATGAGCTGATGTCTTATGGAAGGGTCTTCAGTACATATGAACTGAATCACAAATTCCTAAGATCCTTGACAAAGGATTGGGACACCAAGATTTGTTCCATTAGGAAAGTGGCCAAACTTGCAGATATTTCTCCTCCAACTTTATTTGGAAAGTTGCTGTCTTATGAAATGCAACTAATGACTAGAAAAGAGGAAGAAAGAAATGCTAAAGGGGAGAAAAAGAAAAGTCTGTGGCCTTCAAGTTTGAAGCCACTAGAAAGAATAGGAGGATGTCTCCATCACCTCCTAGGGATGTTGCTGATATTACTTCAGATAATTCAGACAATCAAAATTCAGATAGCACTGATTCAAATACAGATTTTGCTACCTTTTCTAAGGCAATTTCAGAGATTATTGAAGAAGAAACAGTGGAAATCTAGGCCCTCCACATCACATCCAGCTGATGACTATTATCAAAAGAGAAAGTCACCTAGGAAGGACAGGAGCAGGTCTAAGCCTAGCAAATCTACAACATCAAAGATAGTTTGTTATTGTTGTAATACACCTTGACATGTTGTTGCTGAGTGTTCAGAAAAAAGAAAGGAGTCTTCTTATAAAATGAAGACTCAACAAAAGAGCAAGAAAGATAAATCCTTTATTGTTAAGAAGGAGAAGAGCTTGACAGACCAATCATCTTCAGAGTCTTAATCTGAAGCTGAGACATACATTGGCCTATATACAGCAGATGAAGAAGATGAGTTTATGCAATTGCTGAACTCTATCTAAGCACAAGAAGACCATCAGTGCATAGGACTGAAGAGTGTATCAGAAGAAGACAAGTGCCAGGATCAGCCTGGTCCTAGCAAGGTACAATGTTTGTCTAGTAATTCAGTTTGTAGTACTTGTATAGAGTCAGCTACATCTGCATCAAGTGATGTGGATGGATCTTAGTCTGAAGATGATATTCATAAGCTGATAGATGAATATGGCGACATGTTGCAGACACTAAAGAAAAGCAAGAACCTTGCCAAAACTCAAGCTAAGGAAATTGCAGATCTTAAGATGGCTGCATCTGGTTTAGAGAAAGAATTGGATCAAAAAATGAATGAGGTTGCCAAGCTGAAAACTATAACAGTTATTCAGATGGGTACAATCACATATAAAAATGATCTAATCAAAATTTTGGAAGTTAGACTTCAAAAGGAGAAAGATTTGGTGGCTAGTTACTCCAAGCCAAAATCAGTTTTACCCTTAATAGATGAGTTTGTGGCTCAAAATGGTAAGGTTGGAATAGGCTTTAAAGGTAACACCAGGACTGTCTAATTCAAGTGAAAGGGCAAAGCCTCAGTCCAGCCATTGAATTTTAAAGTCCCTGTAGTTTTTAGAAATGTACAAGTGCCTTTTAACAAGTATGACCTTGAGAATACTCTTGGTCATAATAAGACTGAAGTTCTTAATGACAAGGGTGCTTATATAAATAAGGCAGCCCATGTTCATAAACCCCATGTTTGTGAGAAACCAGTGGGTGTAGCTGCAGCAGTACTAGCACAATACAAAAGACTTGCTGTCAACCAGACTGTCAAGAATGTATCTAAAAATAGATACAACGAGTATGAATGTTGGTGCTGTGGTAAGACAGGTCATTATGCCATTGATTGCTGGCACAACACTAGTGTCAGGAAGAACAATAGTCTACCTGTTAGAAGAGCTGCAGGTAGATTTCTTAAGAATGAAGCTAACTTGAACCAAGGATCAAAGACTTACTTGGGTTCTAAGGGAAGGTAATTCTTTATTGCAGGTGAGTCCAAGTTACCATACCCCTATATGGTACTTAGACAGTGGATGTTCTAGGCACATGACTGGAAAAAAGGGATTGCTGAAGGAGTATTTACCTATTTCAAATGGGCCTAAAATAATCTTTGGTGGCTTTGAAAGAGGAATCATCAAAGGATTTGGTAACATTTCTAGTAACCAGATTACTATCACTCAAGTGGTCTATGTGAAGGGTTTGAAACACAACCTTATAAGCATAAGTCAGCTGAGTGATTTAGGATATAAAATTTCATTTGTTAAGAATGGATGTCATATCAAAAGGTCAAGTGATCAAAAGATCATTTTGACAGGATATAGAAAGGGGAATGTGTACTGTCTCAATTTTGAGTGTGAGAACAAAGGTTCTCCTATTTTTCTTGTAGCTGATGAGAAAGTTTCTCATTATGTCAAATGGCACAAGAGGCTGGCCCATCTTAACTACAAAACAATTGGCTAACTCTTTAGCAAAGAGTTAGTTAGGAATTGTCCTCAAGTTAAGTGTATGAAGGAAGGGATATGTTCAGCTTGTCAAAAGGGCAAGCAGAAAAAATCCTCCTTTTATAGCCTTGAAAACAAGGATTCAGTGAGCTGTCTATACCTCTTACATATGGATCTTTTTGGTCCTATGCCAGTTCATAGTCTAGGTAGGATATTCTACACTTTTGTGGTGGTAGATGACTATTCAAGATATTCTTGGGTGTTCTTTCTGAGACAAAAATCAGAAACCCCAAGTGTATTACATAGTTTTGTCAGACAAATTCAGAATGAACTGGACAATACAGTGGTCAAAATCAGAAGTGACCATGGCACTGAATTTCAATCTGAAAGTATGATAAGACTGTGTGAAGAATTTCGAATTTTTCAAGAATTCTCCTCACCTAGAACACCATAGCAAAATGGTATTGCTGAAAGGAAGAATAGAATATTGTTTGTGGCTGGTAGAACTCTATTGAGTGACACTTCTCTCCCAGAATATTTCTGGGCTGAGGTAGTAAACACTGCATGTCATGTGCTCAACAGGGCTTCTATCCCCAAGTACCACAAAAAGACTCCCTATGAGATCATGAAAGGTTGAAAACCAAATCTATCCTATTTTAGGATCTTTGGTTACAAGTGTTATATCCTTAACAATGGACAGTCTTATCTAACTAAGTTTGCTGCCAAATCCCAAGATGGGATATTTGTTGGGTACAATAACAATAGTACGGCTTATAGGGTCTACAACTTGATTACCCAGGTTGTAGAAGAATCTGCACATGTTGTATTTGATGAAACTAGATTGATCAACAGTGAGTTGCCTTGTAGTTCATGTAGTCCAATAGGTATAAATGAGAGATTGGACAAGCTTTCCATTGTAGAAGATTCAACTTCAGATCAAGAAATGGAAAATGGTGGCAACTGTCCAGGGGGAGGACAGGACTCTCTAGAAGCTAAAGAAAACAAAGAGGTGCAACACATTGAAGAAACTGGAGGTATTAAACCTGAAGAAAGACTACCTCCAGCTGTTAGACATTTAAAAGATCATCCAGTAAATCAGATAATTGGTGATCCAAGATAAGGAGTGCAAACCAGAAGCAGGAATTTTAACACAGTCCTACACTTAAGCTTTCTATCTCAATTAGAGGCAAAGAAATTTGAAGAAGCTATCCTAGACCCACATTGGATTAATGCCATGCAAGAGGACCTAAATTAGTTCAAAAGGTGCAAGGTCTGGGAGTTAGTTCCTAAACCAAAAGACAATAATATCATTGGAATAAAGTGGATCTTTAGGAACAAATTGGATGAGAGTTGAATTATTGTGAAGAACAAAGCAAGACTTGTTACAAAAGGGTACAGGCAGGAAGAGGGAATAGACTTTGATCAAACCTTTGCCCCAGTAGTAAGACTTGAGGCCATTAGAATGTTCCTTGCCAATACAGTATATCAAGGATTCAAAGTATTCCAAAGGGATGTAAAATTAGCATTCCTGAATGGAAATCTAAAAGAAGAAGTCTATGTAGAGCAGCCTTACGTTTTGTAAGTTCCCTCAAACCTGATTATGTTTATAGACTTAGGAAAGCTTTGTATGGGTTAAAGCAAGCCCCAAGGGCTTGGTATGAAACCCTGTCTACTTTCCTTATTGTGAACAAATTCTCATGAGGGAAAATAGACAAAACTCTATTCCTAAGGGAGTCCAAAGGAAAGATAATCTTAGTTCAGATATATATAGATGGCATAATTTTTGGATCTACTGAAAATAACATTTGTAAGAAGTTTACAAAACTTATGCATTGGAATTTTAAAATGAGCAGTATGGGGGAACTTAAGTTCTTCTTGGGACTCCAAGTAAGACAGACTGATGATGGCTTGTCCATATCCCATTCTAAGTTCACCAAGGAGTTAATTAAGAAGTTTGGTATAGAATCATCCTCCACCATGAGAACTCCTATGGGAACAAGTATGCCTATATGCAAAGATGATGCAGGTAAACCTGTAGATGAGTCTTTGTATAGAGGAATAATTGGCTCTCTACTATATCTCACTGCTAGTAGACCGGACATTATGTATGGACAAGTGTCTGTGCTAAGTACCAATCATGCCCTAAAGAATCTCATTACACTGCACTAAAGAGAATTTTTAGATATCTAAAGGGCACACTTAATCTAGGCCTTTGGTACCCTAGGAATGGAGATTTTCTACTAACAGGCTATTAGGATGTAGACTTTACAAGTTGTAAAGAAGATAGGAAAAGCACTACAGGTACATGTCAATTTTTGGGAGGAAGATTGATATCTTGGAGCAGTAAGAAGCAGACTAGTGTGGCAATTTCCACAGCTGAGTTTGAATATGTGGCAGCACGAAGTTACTGTGCAAAGCTGTTATTGATTCAACATCAGCTAGAAGACTATGGTATTCAAGTAAGTAGAACACCTTTATTTTGTGATTCAACTAGTGCTATTTCTATTGCTAATAATCCTATTTCACATAGTAGGACTAAGCATATAGAAATAAGGTACCATTTTCTTAGAGAACATGTAGAGAAAGAGGATATCTCACTAGAATTTGTTAAGACAGATTATCAAATTGCAGATGTATTTACTAAGCCTTTAGATGAAACTAAATTCAATAGATTTAAAATTGAATTAGGTATGTTGATCATATGTTAGATTACCAAAAGTGGCTAAGTAATATTGTGTCGACACATTCAGTAATATTGTGTCGACACAGAGGAGTAGTGTCGACAATTCAGGGAAATTGTGTCAACACAGAGTCGATTGTGTCGACACCTAAGGGACAAAGTGTCGACACATCCAGGAAAGTTGTGTTGCCACATCCAGAGTAGTGATGTCTACACATTCAGAATTTGTGTCGACACTTCTTATAAGTGTCGACACAGACTTTCTGTTCAACATTTACATAAGTCAAGTGTCGACACATCATCAATTTGTGTCGTCACATAGAGGTCAACATTGTTGTCGAGACAATAGAAGTATGTGTCGACACATTTCAACAGTGTCGACACATTTAGACAATTTTTGCCCGCCTTTTGACCTTCTTTGTTTAAAAAGGTATAAATAGGACCTGAACAAATTCTGTCGACACGCTAACCAGGTTTTCGAGACTAAAACCCTGTGTCGACAAACTCTCTTCTCTCCATTCAAGATTTCTCATCGTCTCAATGGCGCTGAAGTTTGAAGACAACATTAACGAAGGCTACGAGCTGGTGCGCATTGCTTTTGATGATGCGCCGACGGATATTAAAAGGGTCATTACCCTTGTTACTGATACTGGGTTAGAGATTCTTGTTTCTGAACCTACCAAGATCTGGAAGAAAGATGTATTTGAGTTCTATGTTGCTGCAATAGTGGACTCTACTGGCCTCAAGATCAAATCAATAGTTCATGGGCATAGAGTCAAACTTACTTTGAAAAGTTTAGGGAAGATTCTTCACCTTCCAAGAATTCAGGATGAAGAAGAGGTCCCAGCCTCAAAGACAAGGGAAGCACTTAAGTGGTGTGGATTGGATCCAACCATGAAGATTGGAGCAGCCATCAACAGAAAAGTGATGAATCAACAAGGAAAATTTCTATCTGAGGTTGCAGGGAAGGTGATTTTGTGTAAACCAGGAGGACATGATAGGCTATCTGTCTTTATGTTCAGTCTGATGACAAGGATAATCTATAGGATTAACACAGACTGGTCTGCAGTTCTGTTTGAGAAAATAAAGGAAGGAATCAAAAAGCCTAATTTACCTAGATTAATGAGTTTATACCTGGCTTGAGCAATTCCAGAGGTAATGCATCAGCTTCCACGATCTAAAATAAATCATATGAGAAGGATGTACATCAGGATAATATCCAGATGGGATAGGGTTCTCTCCAAGGACACACCTTATTTGGATAACCAAGGGACTACAACAAATTCACCATTCCATGACATTACTGATCATGATCATGTGCAGGAGGACACAATGAATACACAAGTGCAGGGGGAGCAGGTTAGGGCATAGGTGCAGGACCTGACTGAAACTGCCCAAGTTCATGAGGAGACAGTTACTGCACAGTTGCAGGGGGAGCAATATTCTGAACAAGGACAAGGGGAAGAAAGCATTCACTTGGCAAGTGAAATGAGTTCACAATCTATTCTTGAAACACCTCATGTCAACAGTCCAGCCCTAGATGTCATCATAGAGGATACATCTATGGTTGCTGATGCTCTAGAAAAAGAAGTTCATACTCAACAAGAGTTCACCCTAGAAGAATTATTTCCTGAAATAGAGGGAGCAGCAGTTGATGGGGAGCAAGTTAACCTTGAGAAGGTGGGGCATAGGACTGAAAAGGAGATGCATCCTAGTCCAACAGACAGAGTTGATATTGCTAGTACTTCTGCTTCGGAGGATGAGGAGATAGCAAGTTTAAAGAAAAGAAACCTGATGGTTTTGAAGAGGAGAAGCCAAAACTATAAGAAGGCTTTTCAAGCTACTACTTCACAACCAGCTCCTAAGACTGATTATAACAAATTTTTGGTAGACTTACAAGTGAAGTTGGATGAGCAGAGACTAATTTTGGGAAAATATGTGGATGAAAGCCATAAGGCCCTCAAATTTGATTTAGCACAAGATATCAAATCAATCAGATTTTAGGTAAATCAGAATCAGAAAGAAATGACAGATTGTTTCCACAAGGGGGTAATGTTATAATATTCTTGGCTAAGCAACAAACAGAAATCAAGAAACAAGTGGATTATATTGCAATCAAACAAAGCTATGTCCTTGAAAACCAGCTGAGGATGAATGAGAATCTGACAGATTCTCACAATATAATCTTAACTGAGTTAAAAAATACTGTTACTGGATTGATTGCTGCAAGGTCTATTGAAATGGAAGAATATGATAAGAAGCTACAGGCTGCCCTAGATTCTGTTCAAACTACCATTACTTCATCTGAAAAGTAAATTGCTGGACAGCTTCAAAAGTTAAAGCCATTCTTAACAGATGGTATCAATTTCCTTGATGAGCAAACCAGATTTCAGAAAGATGATTTAAGAGATCATGTAGCAAGAGAAGTCATAAAGGGGGAGAGGGTATTAGTATATGCAGGCTCTGATCATGCCAAATGGATAACCAACAGTATCAGAGCCACTCTGGGATATCCACCCTTATGTGATGATTATAATGTGGCTGAGTCAGGGGTGCAACCAACTCTACTTGAAGGTGATCAACCTGAGGTTGCCCAAGTCATTTACCCCCCCCTGCAGATTTTGAGATGATACATCAACAAGTTCAGTCTATGTACAGACGTCCACAACAAGTTGCTAATGTTATTATTGAAAAGGTAGATATGCCAGAAGCTGGTCTGAAAGCTCAGCAAGATGCTCAATTATCAAAGAAAAGATTTAGAGAGCAGGCAGAGTTAAAACCTGATTTTGATCAATGGAGCCCCACTTCTAGAAATATCATATTAACTTCCTGGAAAGCTGTAAAAGACCAAGTTCATGAAAGAGGTAAATGGTATAATGAGCAAGAGTGGAAAAAGTATGAGGCAAGGCAGGAAGATATAGTTCAATACAGAAGAAAGGCTAAGAGTGGGAAGCTACCTCCTGAAGCTAAGGAGCCTAGCAAGTATTTCTCTAAGCCTTTTCATTACTTTGAAAGGCAAAGGATTAAGGCTGAAGCTCAAAAGAAGGCTTAGTTGAAAGGCAAGAAGCCCATTGAAGATACAAAACCTTCTGTGCAGGCTCAGATTAAATCAGGCAAAGGAATAGTCATCAAGGAGCCTGTCCAACCTTAGTTTAAGTTTTACTAGATTGTTCAAGAACTATGTAACTTTTAGTTTTTTAAAAGAAATCTATGTAATCAGTGTTAAGAAACTTTTTGTTGTAATAAACAAAATATTGTTCCATGTTCATTTATTTTGCATCCTTATTCTGTGATGTGATTTTGATATTTGTTTTGTTTATAATTTACCCTGTTAAATAATGCTTATACATCATCATGTTTTTTTTCATAAGTGGTGTATATCATTGACAAAAGGGTTATGACTTCTCCAAATAGGGGGAGATTGTTGGGTACATTGGAAAATGTGTACCTGATTTGGAGAAGCGTCGCATAGCTCAATGATATACATCAAGGTTTATTTGATGTTATTTTGAGTTTATATGTGCAGGTTAAGTATTGGCTAAAATGCAGAAAAAGTTTATAAGTCCATGTGTCGACATTTAAGGATTTCTGTGTCGACACTTGGAAAAGCTGTGTCGACACCTGAAGCAACTGTGTCGACACACAGAATTTAGTAGTCGACATCAACTGTGACGACACCGGGAGGCAGTGTCGACACACATAAATAGTTAGTCGACATCAACTGTGTCGACACCAGGAGACAGTGTCGACACACAGAAATAGTTAGTCGACATCAACTGTGTCGACACCGGGAGGCAGTGTTGACACACAAAAGAAGAGTCGACATCAACTGTGTCGACACCTGGAGGCAGTGTCGACACAAAAATTCTGAGAGTAAATCAACTGTGTCGACACACAGGACTTGTGTCGACACACAGCAGAGTTTCAACATAGTTGATTGTTGTGGAGTGGAGAACTGATTGTGCCGACACAAATAATCAGTGTCGACACATTCTCAAAATGCAGTGTCAAGAAGCTCTGTCGACATCAAGGTCACTCCTCTTCTACGCATTCATCTTTTTTTCCCTCTCCGGTCCCACCGGGACCGAGGAGTAACGGAAAATGATGTTTGTGTTGTAGTAGCACCGACCACGTGTTGAAAGATTGCGCAGAATTTCAGCGCCAGCTGAAGGAGGATGACGAGACGTATATCCGAATCATTCCATCCACCTCGCAATTGGTTGCTCCTTCTTATTCTGACGTTGATTTCGCAATACCACCATGTTATTTTGGCGGTTCTGTGGATCGGTGTGATGACATTATGGTATCGTCTCTCCCCATTCCCTCTTCCCCTCTTATTGATTCACCCCGGAGGAACCGGCACACATTTTCTCTGATGTTGTTGTTCCTCCGTCTTCTTTGCAAGATTTATCTACCCCATTTTCTTATGAGTTGGATGACGATGTTGTGCCCGATGGTGATGTTGAGTCTGAGGTTGCGTCACGGTGTGATGAGGATATTATTCTCATCAATGGAGAGTATTACGTCTTAGAACAAAATGCCGCACCGAGGTGTGTTGATGAGGAGATCCTAGCTGATGAGGAAGTTTCCACTTCCTTGTTGGATGAGGAGGTCCAAACCACCACTGAGGACCTCGAGCTCTCGGATCCCCCTCGCCATGACTCATATGACACCAACAGTGATCTATGCCTAGATCCTGCTGGGAGTGAGACCGAGACCACTCTCCCTATTATTGATTATTTTAGTTCTTCGTCTTCTTTATTTCTTGATCCCCTTTATATATCTGAGCCCTTGTGGGTTGAGTCTTCGCAGGTGCCTCAGGAGGACTTGGAGCTTTTTTGCTCGAGTCGTTGATGATAGCATCCTCTTTCACAAGGAGGGTGATTCCTCCTCTGTTGAGGAAGCTCCATTCATTGCTTTCTCCTCCTGTCGTCTCCCTGTAGTGGATGATACCTTCCAGGGCAAGGAATTTTTGTGTGAGATTAGTGAGGACCAGACCTCCTCCTCATCTTACATTCTGTTTCCTCTACTTGCAATTTGTAGGTATTATTATTCAGGTAGAGGTGTAATTGCTCTATCTCCTTATCGGTACCCGTAACCGCAACGGATATTCGGCCAGTTTCCTATACATTTTTCTTTTTATAGGCCCATTAGCTAGAACTGTATAGGATTGAATAAGTCGTGCTGGGATGACAATGACCCCAGTAGTTATCTTATTTTCTGCATTTTTATTTTCATGCATATTTTAGGTTAAGAATTTCTTTTTGTATATTTTTATTTTGTTTTTGCGGAGCTCACCCCTGCAGGTATTCATGGGAACTTCGCATTGGCGGGGTTGTGATTCTTCGTATGGCGGGCCTGCTTCTATTTTCCACGCATCTTTTGGTATGCTCACTAGCTGAGCATTGGGTAACCTATTCCCTTAGCTCATTCTGATTTTAATTTCTTTATCATATGATGTGTTGTTTAGTTTAAGTCTGGGGGAGAGCCACTATTTGTTACCTTTTGCACACATTCAGTTTATTTGCATACTAGAAGCTTTTATAGTTTTATTTTTATTAGTTCATTGCATCGCACACCACTGCACCCACATGAGCGCGTGCTTAGCTATTAGCATGTCGCGAGTTAAACTCGTGTCTTGGTTAGATTTGGGAAAATTATGGTGCTGGCTTAGGATTGTGAGATAGAGTAAAATGTTGACCTTGCTGTGTTCCTAGTCATTTTCTCTCATCTCGTGTATAAATTTGAGTAGATTTAATTTATCTGTATGCTTATAGTTTTATATTTTTCTATTTGCGTAAATTCTTTTTATTCTTCTCAAAATTGGTGAATCCGGTGTGAATCAAACGGTAGCGTAGGAATGTGTGTAGCCGTCACTAGACTCGTTTTGCTCGAGTCGAGAGGAAGGACTATCTTTCTCGGTGGCTGAGAACTTTCCCCAAGCTACTCTCAAAGCATTGGTACATGGTTAGTCTAGCGTGAGTGTGATGTAGGCCATCATTTTGGCCCGATTGAGCTTTGTACCGTTCCTAACGTCATATCCTCGCTAGCCCCATTGTGCCTACCCTTTCTTTTGATTCAGCTCCACCATGATTTCACCAAAGCCTCATAGCCTATCCTATTCGCACACCCAAGTCGAGCTTTAGTGTTTTTACATTTTCATGTTGGGTTGTGATGTGGTGTTATTATTTGTGAAAATATGGAAGTGCTCCCAAGTTTATATCTGCTGAATTTTGAAAATAAAATGAAGAAAAAAAAAAAAAAAGGAAAATATTTGGAAAGAAAAAATGAAAAGAAAAAGTTTAATTGAGAATCTTTTTGATTATGTGATTATATTTGGAGTAGGCGGTGCACACACCCATATGTTAAAAGTTAAGTCTGGGGGTGTGGTGTACTCGTTTATATTGTGCTTAGTGGATGGATTCTTTTTAGGCTAGATCATTTGGGTTAGGTGCATAGCCTTTATTTTTATCATTGTTTACCTCACCGTAACCCAAGCCCCATCTCTTATCCTAAAGTCCTACGGATTCACGCTTTAGTCGAACTAGGACCGTGGAGAGAGTTTGAACGGGCAAGCGTATGGTCCCTGACATTGGTAGATTCCTTTGGAGGTGATCCTGAGCCCCGATATTTGGCAAAACTCACTTTAGTGGCCTGCCAACTTTCTTCCTACGCGTGACCGGATGATTCACCGTGATTCCATTTTTGAGTAGTAATAAAATTTTGATACGCCTTGTGAAAAATATAAACTATTCTGCATACTTAGAAATTTTCTCTATTGTATTTTTATACACGCGAGCATGTGACTTCGCATGGTACCCTATTTGTCAATTTCTTTGTTAGCTAGTAATTTTCCCTATCTGCTTAGATTTTGTTTGCTCGGGATGCGCAAACAGTTAAGTTTGGGGGTGTGATGAGTCCATATTATATACCTATTTTCGGACTCATCTGGGCTTATTTTCCTTTGCTTAAACTTCACTTTTAGTTCATTATCGTTTATATTTCATCTTATCCTTATTGTCATAGGAAGTGCACCTTTCGGCCCATGGTTCTGTCTATTTTGTACTTTTATTGGTTGTTCTTCTTTTAATGCTTGTCTGGAATCTCTGCACACATCAGTGATGGGTTTAGGGGTCTTGTGCATGTTTCGGGGACATTTGGAAGCTGTAATACTGCGCACGATCATCGGATATAGTGCGCATGACCACTGGTCGTTCACTGATGATCGTGCGTAATGTACCCTGATTTCCAGAATCTGCCTGGGGTAATCGTACGACCATTGGACATAGTGCGCATTGTAAGACCCCCTTTTTTTTTCTTTTTCAACCACCGGGGTCTTAGGCCCAGAATCGCCGCTTTGCGGTGACACCTTCACGTCCTGAAGGGTCATCACCACAAGGCGCCGATTCTGCCGGCCAATTCGATCACAGAAAGGTAGCACAATAATAGAAGAAAGAGCAATGCAGTCCACAGCAATAGATCACATATATAGAATAAAAATCTCCACGAAGGGAGTGTCCACAGAAAACATCAGAGTACTATAAATACGGGCTTATGCCCGATACATCATGTCCTCACTACAATATCACTCATGCGGAAGCTAAAACAGAAACTACTCAGGGTCGAGACTCACGGTCCCGGCTGTATGAACTCCGGAGCTAGATTGCCCCATCTCCAGGCGCACCGATCTCTAGGGCTGCTCCTCCATGCTGGGCTCCACGATCCCCTAAATGATGCGGTTTGAAAACCGTTAGTCATAAAGACTAAGCCCTATCATCCCCCACCCCTTCCCCCATGGCTCCTAGGTACCGAGCGGAGAGGAAGAAAGGGGAGGACATATATGTGGAGAATAAAAGTAAACAGGTGACAGTGGACTTAATCTAGCAAGTTGTATTCAGTGAGCAGTTAATATGAATGTTATAATAGGTCTAGCAGTAAGAAAAGCAATTATATGAATTTAAAACTTCACTTATGCGAGAACACATAAGCAAAGGGATCTTTTGCAAGGCTCCCATCGTATAAGTGTCCCATACCACTTATACCTTGGAGTGTCGGTTATCAAACAGCAATGGTTGTTATATATTGAAATTAACCTTTGATTTATAAACATGCCCACACAAGCTTATAGACCAAGGGGTCGTTTTGCAGGTCCTAATGTATAAGCGTCCCATACCACTTATACTTTAGGTGTCAGGGTTAAATGAATCGATTATGCTATGACATGCTAGTGGGTATGATGAAACATGCAAGTGCAACTCACACACCTGACTCTGTGCACACAGACCTTTAGTTCCCCCTTTCGGAGCCGTTACCTCCCAGGATACCTCCGTAGTGGTAGACGGAAGTGGTGGGTTGGGCCTCGCCCACCTCAAAACCAGTAAAAGCACCACTGGTCTGACCTATCGTGCGCCTCAACGCTTGGTGCACTAAGCGGACGCCTGCGTACTCTTGCCGGCTGGCGCATCGGATTTCTGTTGGCGAAGTGCTAATCACCTCGCCGAGTCAACGATAACGGTGTCGGTGCAATCGAACTCCCCGATATCGTAAAACCCACCACCTTAACTTTTCCTATTTTATGCACATGCAAGTTTAATCGTATGCACACAAAAACCGAGCTGAAGCTCCCCGGACCAAAACGTCCGTCTCCAAACCAACCGAGCCGAAGCTCCCCGGACCATCCCGTCCGTCTCTTAACCAACCGAGCCGAAGCTCCCCGGACCATCCCGTCCGTCTCTTAACCAACCGAGCCGAAGCTCCCCGGACCATCCCGTCCGTCTCTTAACCAACCGAGCCGAAGCTCCCCGGACCATCCCGTACGTCTCTTAACCAACCGAGCCGAAGCTCTCATCAATCTTCCTGTGCCAACAGTGTTTGTGAAAGGTGCAGCCCTAGTTACTAAGTTACTCTTGTCGGTTTGTTATTACAGTTTACGTTAGCCCAGGACTGCCCCCGGTATACCCCGTGAAGGGCTCTCAAGGGGCACTAGGAACCAAGACGGCGGCATTACGGCCCGAAGTTCCCTTTCGCAAGGCACTTATTGTTATTGGTTGATCTCCCTTAACCCATTCTCTACTCACATTACGATAGACTATCCTAGGGTGATTTTTAAATCTTCCACTCTTCGGGGAAGACGATCTTTTGTCGAACCCGAGCACCGCTTAACTCTAGCTATCACCACTTCTCACTACTCTTTATATCTTCCTATTGTGATTTACTCCGCTATTACCCACCCAGACAAAATGATTAACTCCAATGACTTCCTCAGATCATGTCCTATTGCATTTCACAATTGCTATATGCAGACCGACCTAGACTACATGTCGAACCGGTATGCAATGATCCAATACTCATCCAAATGCCCTAAATCATTTACTGGAGACTTACCATGATATAAATGACCTAAATCCAGAAAATGGAAATTTTCCGAATTTATTTGGCATTTAATTAAATTCCTTGAAAATCCCAAGGGCTACCGGTTTGAACATGAACTACCCTAAGTAATCATGTAAGATGTCCAACAAATTTATGATAAATAGTAGGTTATCTTAATAGGTTAAATCCTAAGTATCAAAATTTTTATATCATCAAAAGGGCATGAAGACTATTTTAGAAATAATCTCTAACTTCTGTTGTTTATGAATCAAGTACAGAAAATATTCTTCCAAAAATTATAAATAATTTATGACATGCAGTTAAAGGACTAAATTTAGCACTGGCCAAGTTTCATAATTTTCCAGCAAGTATTTTATCCATAATTAATTTTTAAGCAATAAAACCCCTTTTTAACATCTGTGAATAAAGTACTATATTTACTCAACATAAAATTCTATAAAAATTCAGGGATCAATGTTCTATTATTCAAGACCTAAATCCAGAATTTTAACTGATTATAATTAATTTAAGACCTCCAAATAATTGAAACAACAAATCGGGCTAATAATTCTTTAACACATGAAGTATAATATTTATTAATCATAAAATTCCAGGAAAATTATCATAAGTCTGAAACATCCTAAAACTCCCTCCTCCCGAGTTTCATAATTTTTGGATTAGATTTAGTGCTTAAAATAACTAAATTACATGTTTATCCTAATCCAAAATCTCAACTTCCGAGGTACCTAATTACCTCCAATTCCTTCACTATTTCAACCAAAGGGTTTTCAGCATATCATGCCACTCTCCTCCAAATTTCAAGGGCATACAAGAGCTTTTGCTCCTATGTCCTTCACAAACCTCAAAACTCCCACCCACTGGATTTGAGCCGATCTCTTAGGGTAAAATCCACCCTAATCCTCACCATTTTTCTCCAAGCAGGTTATAACACCCTTCTAAGTTAGGGGTCAGAATATCAGCCTCTGTTGAGGTGATTTGACCTTTCCAAACTCTTAGTGCACTTTTTACTAAAAGCTGTCTCACTAATGCCTAGTTAAGGGTAGAAGGTTTCCCACCCAAAACTCCACCAAATCAGTTGGAATTTTGTACAAACCTAGGTTTAATAGCCAGGGACCGCTCACCAAAATTTGGGAGGGTTTGGAGGTCATTTGACCACTTAAATAAATTCCTCTAAGTTTATTAAATTAAAACAAAAACTTTAGGCAAAGTATCTCCAAAAATTCCCATTTTTGGTCTGCTGTTAGGTATAGCTGAGGTTAACCCACTGCCCAAATTTCAGGGCATTTGGACAAGGGACGAGGAGTGGGCATCCATTTTAATTTCTGCCCAACTCTAGGTATAGTCCCCACTAAAACGGGTGCTGCGGCCGAACCGCTTACCCAAACGAGTTGAAACCAATTTTAGATTTATCTAGACTCGAAGGGCTACGACTTTCGTGTCTGGTCAGTTTTCCTAAAACGGCCTCTAAGTGCCTCATTTTACAGCCCCAAAATATATTCAAATAATACATCTCTCCATTATGTAATATATAATAATCTATATATTATAAAATTATTCTACTGTTCATCTTCATCATGAAACCGAAAACAGACACAGAAAACCATTTTTCCTGTAAGCATTCCGTGATCCGTCGCCGGCCGTCCGGTCACTTCCCTGGCCAGCCACCACCACCTCCGTTGAGGCGATGGCTAGCGGTCGGCGGGGGTTTGGCCGCCGGAGGTGGCGGTTTCCGGCGAACTCAAAAATACCTTTTTCATGATTTTCCCATGAAAACGAGAGATGGGTCCGGCTCCGTTGAGCGCGAACTTCCTTTCTAAGAATCCTAAGATCTACCCATGAAAGAGAAGAAGCAGAGGAGGACCTTGTTCGCGGTTTGGAGGCGAGAAGAGCGACGGGGTGCCTTGGCACAGTGGTGGCGTAGCCGAACTTCTCCTACAGCAAGAACAAAGATATGATCCATTTACTTGAGCGTGTAAACTTCTCCTCTTGCCCCAAGTGGGCTTTTGTAAGTCAGAAAGTTGGGAGGTGGAAGGGTAAAGCCGTAATGGCCATGAAGGCTCCTCTTAATAGCCTTTCGGTTACAGTGACGGGATAAGAAACAGTGAGAGATGAACAGGTGTGTCCAGTTGGCGGTTTCCTATTGGACCAACACTTCCTCCTTTATTATATAATTATAGAAGGAAAAACGGCCCGTAATTACTCCTGGTGTAACTTCCCACACCAGCATTTATTTCCACGCGTGTTAGAATAATTTCGGGCCTGAACCGTCGTTTCGGCCAATGTCACGGGCGTGACACATAGGTCACGGGCGTGACAGGTCCGGGTGACAATTTTTGGGGTCGACGATTGTCGAACTGAGATCGACGGTCGTCGAAGGGTGGTCACGCCCTAGGTCACACGGGCGTGACAGGCCCGGACGGCAATTTCGAGGTCGACGATCGTCGAACTTAGATCGACGGTCGTCGAAGGCTGGTCACGCCCTAGGTCACGGGCGTGACACTTAGGTCACGGGCGTGACAGGCTCGAGTTCAATTTCGGCGATCGTTTTACGGAGACCGACGATCGTCGAAGGAGTCACGCCCCTGGTCACGGGCGTGACACTTTGGTCACGGGCGTGACATGTCCGGGCTGCAAGGTCGACGATCGTCTCATGGAGATCGACGATCGTCGAAGGAGTCACGCCCTTGGTCACGGGCGTGACACCTTGGACACGGGCGTGACATGCCCGGGCAGCAAGTTCGACGATCGTCTCGTGGAGATCGACGATCGTCGAAGTAGTCACGCCCAAAGTCACGGGCGTGACGGGTCGGTCACGGGCGTGACCAACCCGTGACCCGAAACCTCGATCGATTTATTTCAATTTTTGGGCTTCACGGGGTTCTGTCATGACCAACCAACTCCTAGGGGTCTAGCCGGAAATGGGATGTTACAAATCCCAATAAACAAAACAAAAATTTCGTCCCCGAAATTGAGGTTGAGCCTACGGGGATTTCTATCGGAATAAATTAAACTTGTAACATCCCATACGATCTTTCTATTGGGTTCAGATGACTGTTCGTTTGATTACGAAGACAATCTCCCCAATAAACAAAAGATTAGCCCCTACCTTTCTGATTGAGTGCGCATACCTAGGTCCTGAATTTTCCTTATCTAGTCTTAACTGTCCAAAACAAGAAGGCAATCTATAGTATACCGAGAGATGGTGAGATGTACCTGACTGAACAACTCTGGGTATCTTTTCCTCATCAGATCCTGCGGTTCCCAGGTGTGCTCCTCCTGACCGTGGTTCCTCAACAGAACCTTGACTAAGGGGATCTTTTTGCGGCGCAAGATCCGTACTCCTTTGTCGTCGATCCGAACCGGCTCCAAGTGAACAGATCGGTCTGAAGCTACCGGCCCTTCGGTGGCCAAAATCCGCTGCTCCGGGCGTAGTAGAGCCCTTCTCAGCGAAGAAATGTGGAAGACGTCGTGTAGAGCTGCCAGCTCTGGCGGCAACTCTAGCCTGTAGGCTAGGGGTCCGATCCGCTCCCGGATCCGGTAAGGGCCCATATACCTAGGGCTGAGCTTCTTCCTCCGACCGCGCACCCGTGAGACTCCGTGCATGGGCCGGATCTTCAAGAACACTCGATCCCCTACCCGAAACTCCACCTGACAATGTCGGGCGTCATAGTATTTAGCCTGTCTGCTCTTTGCCTCCAACATCCTATCTCTGATAAGTCTCACCTGAGCCTCGATGTCTTCAACAAAATCCGATCCTAACAGCTTCGGATCCTCGTCTTGAACCCAAGAAAGCGGGGTCCTACACTTTCTTCCATACAAGGCTTCATAAGGCGCCATCCTGATGCTGGACTGGTAGCTATTATTATAGGAGAACTCTACCAACGGTAACATCTTCTCCCACGGCTCCCCTCGGTCCAGTATACACAGTCGTAGTAAATCCTCCAAGGTCCTGGTTGGTGCGCTCTGTCTGCCCGTCCGTCTGAGGGTGGAAGGCCGTGCTAAAAGTCAATCGGGTGCCCAAATATGCCTGCACTGACCGCCACTCCCGGGATGTAAACCGTCCATCGCGGTCCGACATTATCGTCCGGGGCACGCCATGATATCAGACATACTGCTCCACAAACTTCCGTACCAGCACTCCCACCGAGTCATCCTTCCTGATCGGTATAAAGCGGGCCACCTTCGTCAATCGATCAACAATCACCCAAATCGAGTCATTCCCCGTCCGAGACCGGGGAAGACCATGTATAAAATCCATAGCTATATCGTCAAACTTCCACTCCGGCACCGGGAGTGGCTGCAACAATCCTGCGGGGTTCCTGCACTCCGCCTTCACCAACTGACACGCCTCGCAATGGGTCACGAAGTACGTAATGTCTTTCTTCATGCCCGGCCAAAACATCGTCTTCTTCAGATCAGCTGTCATCTTTGTGATCCCAGGGTGCACAGAGTACCGGCTGCAATGCGCCTCCATCATAATATCCTCTCGGATCTGGCCTCCTGCGGGTATATATACTCTGCCTCTGAAATGTAGCAATCCATCTCTCAGGGAATAATCTCCTGTCGAAACTTCCTCCAAAGCTCGGAACATCGGTTCTGCCCACGCATCAGTCCTCTGTCCGTCCAGAATGCGATCCCGAATATCATCTATGGCCACTATCGATGCCAGATACTCCCTATACAGAACTGGGTCATCCTCGGACACTATGGATATCTGCATATCTCTGAATGACCGGACTAGCTCCATGGACATAACCTGGGGCCCAGCTTCGGAAGTGGCAGCTCGCCGGCTCAACGCGTCGGCCACCACGTTTGCCTTCCCTGGATGGTAGTACATCTCATACTGATAATCTGCTAAGAACTCCACCCAGCGCCTCTGCCTGATATTCAGCTCCTTCTGAGTGTCTACGTATTTCAGGTTCTTGTGGTCGGAGTAGATGTCACAGTGGACTCCATAAAGATAATGGCGCCAGACCTTCAGAGCAAAGACGACCGCTCCCATCTCAAGGTCGTGCACTGGGTAGTTCTTCTCATGGGTCTTCAGCTGGCAGGAGGCATATGCTATGACGTGTCCGTTCTGCATCAGCACTGCCCCTATCCCCTGGTATGATGCGTCGGTATACACCTGGAATCCTTCCTTTCCAGATGGAAGGGCCAGAATAGGGGCTGAGATGAGTCGATCCTTCAGTTCCTGGAAAGCCGCCTAGCACTGCGGGGTCCAAACGAAGGGTGCCTCCTTCTTCGTCAAAGATGTGAGGGGGAGGGCAATCTGAGAGAACCCCTCCACGAACTTTCGGTAGTAACCGGCAAGTCCTAAGAAACTGCGTACATCGGTGGCTGTCTTCAACTGCGGCCAATCGCGAACTGCCCGAATCTTTGCCGGATCCACTGCCAACCCGGCTCCGCTGATAATGTGGCCTAGGAAGGCCACCTCCCTCAACCAAAACTGACACTTGCTGAATTTTGCATACAGGCGATGCTCCCGCAACCTCTCCAAATTCAGTGCCAGAAGCCGAGTGTGCTCCTCCTCCGTCCTAGAGTAGATCAGGATGTCGTCTATGAATACTATGACGAACACATCCAAGTAGGCTTCGAAAACCCGGTTCATGAGGCTCATGAACGCTGACGGAGCATTCGTGAGCCCGAAGGGCATCACGGTGAACTCATACAGGCCATATCTGCTACTAAAGGCCGTCTTCGGGATGTCCTCCTCCTGGATCCGCAGCTGGTAGTATCCTGACCTCAAGTCCAGCTTCGAGAAATAATGGGCCCCCTCTAGTTGGTCGAACAATTCGTCTATCCGAGGGAGCGGATAGGTATTCCGGACGGTCAGCCTGTTGAGTGCTCGATAATCGATGTACAGGCGGAGTGTCCCATCCTTCTTCTTCACGAATAGGACCGGTGCTCCCCATGGCGAGGAACTTCGGTCTAACAAATCCTGCCTCAACCAATTCCTGCAACTGAGTCCGAAACTCTGCCAACTCCTTTGGGGCCATCCGATAAGGGGCCCTAGATGCCGGCTTGGCCCCTGGCACAAGCTGTATCTGAAAATCCTGCTCTCGGTGAGGAGGTAGTCCTGGTAGTTTCTCTGGAAAGATGTCAGCGAAATCTCGCACCACCGGGATGTCTGTCACCGACTCCTTAACTTCCGCCATCTCAAATAGAATCTGATAGACCTCCTCTCCCTGCAGATGGGCCTTAACGGCCTGTACCGAAGATAAGGGTATACGAGAGACAGGTCTTACAGCTTCGATGGTAATGAAAGAGTCCCCGTGTCTCACAGTGAACCTCTTCGCCTGGCAGTCAATCTGGGCATGGTTCCAGTGCAGCCATACCATGCCCAGGATTAGGTCGTAGTTTGTCAGCTTCAAAATCGTCGCTGGAGCCTCGAATGCCTTTCCACCAATTTCTGCCTCCATATTGCAGTGATCCGTGGTAAGGAGCTCAGATCCATCCGGTAGTCGCACCCTCATCCTCCAGCCTGTGAACCGCTCCACGCCTTCCAGTCCTTCTACGAACGTCTCCGACACAAAGGAGTGAGTAGCTCCAGTATCGAACAGCGTGCGGGCCGGCTTGCCGCTGATGAAGACTATACCTGGGGCGATTAGATATCTTAGGGTTCTATAGTGAGTTTTACCTTCCTTGCTAATCTATCTAGTGCGATTCAAAGTTTTAATAACTTAAAGGGAAATTCTATGAAAATAAAGAAGCATTGCGGCGTACCTGCGATGACCCGCTCCGAGTTCCAGGGCTGCGCAAGGTCCAAAGCATATACCTGCTCTCTTCCCTGTCTACGGTCTCCCTCCTGGTATCCACGACCGCGACCGCGTCCTCGGCCTCTGTAATGCTGAGCTGGTGGGCCACCCTGTGGTGCTGGAGGTGGTGCCCCCCTCATCGGGCAGTTCCTCCGAATGTGCCCAATCTGATGACAAAAGAAGCACTCCGGTGGGGGATACGCCATTCCCCCGGGTCTCGGCATCTCCTGCATCCGAAGAGGTGGAGGGGCCAGTATCACCTGTTCCCTCGGCTCCTGCCTCACGTCCCGACGAGGCTGGTCCTCTGTCCTCCTCCCCTCTGGTATAGCACCTCGCTGCTGGTCATTTCTACCTCTCCGTCCCTGATCCTCTGCTGGCCGCTTCCGGCCCCGGGTAGCGTGCCAATCTGCCTCAATCCTTTTTGCCATCTCCAAAATCCGGAAGATGGGCCCGTCAGATACAAACAACAGAGCCTCCCTCAAGTCCTCCCGCAGGCCCTTATAGAACCTTCTGATATACCCTGCCTCGTCCAGCTGGTAGGAATCTGCGTATCGAGCCAGATGGTCGAACTCTCGATGGTACTCCACCACGGTCCGTGTGCCCTGCTTCAGCTGTAAGAACCGCTCCTCCAAATCATCCCTGGCCAACTGCGGAACGAAATGCTCTAGCAGAGCGGCCCTGAACTCCTCCCAGGTAACCTCTGTAACCTCCCTGTCGGTAAATGTCGTGTCCAACAGCGTCTTCCACCACCTCTTTGCATGGGACTCCAGGCAAGAGACAACCAGAGCCACCCTCTCCTCCCAGGGACACCGTATCCCGGTCAGCATCTCGTACATGATATCTAGCCACTCTTCCATCCGAACCGCCGACTCAGTCCCCAAATAGGACGGGGGAGACAGCCCTCGGAAGATGCTTAGCCAGTTGGCCCCCGGATTTGGCTGCAGGGCCGGAACCTGCTGGGACCTAAAGGCCTCAAGGATGGCAGTCAGGGTCTGTCCCATGTCTGACTGAAGGAAAGGAGTGGGGACCGGTGGGGGTGGTGCAACATCCTGAGCCTGTTGAACTCCACCTTGTGGCGTAGTCCGTGCTGGAGGCTGCGTAACAAAAACACACGCTGAGAAAACGTTCAAACTTTACGTAAAGGTGGACAATTTATATGTGATCCCCATATGGGCACACCACTGCTTCCGCTACTTAGTTTGTCCCCAAACTAAACTCGAGCGGGGTGACCAAGGGTTTGTGGACTGCCACTTCCTTCTGATCGATGTTCCCTCTGATACCACTTGTAAGACCCCCCTTTTTTTTCTTTTTCAACCACCGGGGTCTTAGGCCCAGAATCGCCGCATTGCGGTGACACCTTCACGTCCTGAAGGGTCATCACCACAAGGCGCCGATTCTGCCGGCCAATTCGATCATAGAAAGGTAGCACAATAATAGAAGTAAGAGCAATGCAGTCCACAGCAATAGATCACATATATAGAATAAAAATCTCCACGAAGGGAGTGTCCACAGAAAACATCAGAGTACTATAAATACGGGCTTATGCCCGATACATCATGTCCTCACTACAATATCTCTCATGCGGAAGCTAAAACAGAAACTACTCAGGGTCGAGACTCACGGTCCCGGCTGTATGAACTCCGGAGCTAGACTGCCCCATCTCCAGGCACACCGATCTCTGGGGCTGCTCCTCCATGCTGGGCTCCACGATCCCCTAAATGATGCGGTTCGAAAACCGTTAGTCATAAAGACTAAGCCCTATCATCCCCCACCCCTTCCCCCATGGCTCCTAGGTACCGAGCGGAGAGGAAGAAAGGGGAGGACATATATGTGGAGAATAAAAGTAAACAGGTGACAGTGGACTTAATCTAGCAAGTTGTATTCGGTGAGCAGTTAATATGAATGTTATAATAGGTCTAGCAGTAAGAAAAGCAATTATATGAATTTAAACCTTCACTTATGTGAGAACACATAAGCAAAGGGATCTTTTGCAAGGCTCCCATCGTATAAGTGTCCCATACCACTTATACCTTGGGGTGTCGGTTAGCAAACAGCAATGGTTGTTATATATTGAAATTAACCTTTGATTTATAAACTTGCCCACACAAGCTTATAGACCAAGGGGTCGTTTTGCAGGTCCTAATGTATAAGCGTCCCATACCACTTATACTTTAGGTGTCAGGGTTAAATGAATCGATTATGCTATGACATGCTAGTGGGTATGATGAAACATGCAAGTGCAACTCACACACCTGACTCTGTGCACACAGACCTTTAGTTCCCCTTTTCAGAGCCGTTACCTCCCAGGATACCTCCGTAGTGGTAGACGGAAGCGGTGGGTTGGGCCTCGCCCACCTCAAAACCAGTAAAAGCACCACTGGTCTGACCTATCGTACGCCTCAACGCTTGGTGCACTAAGCGGACGCCTGCGTACTCTTGCCGGGTGGCGCACCGGACTTCTGTTGGCGAAGTGCTAATCACCTCGCCGAGTCAACGATAACGGTGTCGGTGCAATCGAACTCCCCGATATCGTAAAACCCACCACCTTAACTTTTCCTATTTTATGCACATGCAAGTTTAATCGTAAGCACACAAAAACCGAGCCGAAGCTCCCCGGACCAAAACGTCCGTCTCCAAGCCAACCGAGACGAAGCTCCCCGGACCATCCCGTCCGTCTCTTAACCAACCGAGCCAAAGCTCCCCGGACCATCCCGTCCGTCTCTTAACCAACCGAGCCGAAGCTCCCCGAACCATCCCGTCCGTCTCTTAACCAACCGAGCCGAAGCTCCCCGGACCATCCCGTCCGTCTCTTAACCAACCGAGCCGAAGCTCTCATCAATCTTCCTATGCCAACAGTGTTTGTGAAAGGTGCAGCCCTAGTTACTAAGTTACTTTTGTCGGTTTGTTATTACAGTTTACGTTAGCCCAGGACTGCCCCCGTTATACCCCGTAAAGGGCTCTCAAGGGGCACTAGGAACCAAGACGGCGGCATTACGGCCCGAAGTTCCCTTTCGCAAGGCACTTATTGTTATTGGTTGATCTCCCTTAACCCATTCTCTTTTCACATTACGATAGACTATCCTAGGGTGATTTTTAAACCTTCCACTCTTCGGGGAAGACGATCTTTCGTCGAACCCGAGCACCGCTTAACTCTAGCTACCACCACTTCTCACTACTCTTTATATCTTCCTATTATGATTTACTCCGCTATTACCCACCCAGACAAAAATGATTAACTCCAATGACTTCCTCAGATCATGTCCTATTGTATTTCACAATTGCTATATGCAGACCGACCTAGACTACATGTCGAACCGGTTATGCAATGATCCAATACTCATCCAAATGCCCTAAATCATTTACTGGAGACTTACCATGAAATAAATGACCTAAATCCAGAAAATGGAAATTTTCCTAATTTATTTGGCATTTAATTAAATTCCTCGAAAATCCCAAGGGCTACCGGTTTGAACATGAACTACCCTAAGTAATCATGTAAGATGTCTAGCAAATTTATGATAAATAGTAGGTTATCTCAATAGGTTAAATCCTAAGTATCAAAATTTTTCTATCATCAAAAGGGCATGAAGACTATTTTAGAAATAATCTCTAACTTCTGTTGTTTATGAATCAAGTACAGAAAATATTCTTTCAAAAATTATAAATAATTTATGACATGCAGATAAAGGCCTATATTTAGCACTGGCCAAGTTTCATAATTTTCCAGCAAGTATTTTATCCATAATTAATTTTTAAGCAATAAAACCCCTTTTTAACATCTGTGAATAAAGTACTAGATTTACTCAACATAAAATTCTATAAAAATTCAGGGATCAATGTTCTATTAGTCAAGACCTAAATCCAGATTTTTAACTGATTATAATTAATTTAAAACCTCCAAATAATTGAAACAACAAATCAAGCTAATAATCCTTTAACACATGAAGTATAATATTTATTAATCATAAAATTCCAGGAAAATTATCATAAGTCTGAAACATCCTAAAACTCCCTCCTCCTGAGTTTCATAATTTTTGGATTAGATTTAGTGCTTAAAATAACTAAATTACATGTTTATCCTAATCCAAAATCTCAACTTTCGCGGTACCTAATTACCTCCAATTCCTTCACTATTTCAACCAGAGGGTTTTCAGCATATCATGCCACTCTCCTCCAAATTTTAAGGGCATACAAGAGCTTTTGCTCCTATGTCCTTCACAAACCTCAAAACTCCCACCCACTGGATTTGAGCCGATCTCTTAGGGTAAAATCCACCCTAATCCTCACCATTTTTCTCCAAGCAGGTTATAACACCCTTCTAAGTTAGGGGTCAGAATATCAGCCTCTGTTGAGGTGATTTGACCTTTCCAAACTCTTAGTGCACTTTTTACTAAAAGCTGTCTCACTAATGCCTAGTTAAGGGTAGAAGGTTTCCCACCCAAAACTCCACCAAATCAGTTGGAATTTTGTACAAACCTAAGTTTAATAGCCAGGGACCCTCACCAAAATTTGGGAGGGTTTGGAGGTCATTTGACCACTTAAATAAATTCCTCTAAGTTTATTAAATTAAAACAAAAACTTTAGGCAAAGTATCTCCAAAAATTCCCATTTTTGGTCTGCTGTTAGGTATAGCTAAGTTTAACCCCCTGCCCAAATTTCAGGTCATTTGGACAGGGGACGAAGAGTGGGCATCCATTTTAATTTCTTCCCAACTCTAGGTACAGTCCCCACTAAAACGGGTGCTGCGGCCGAACCGCTTACCCAAACGAGTTGAAACCAATTTTAGATTTATCTAGACTCGAAGGGCTACGATTTTTGTGTCTGGTCATTTTTCCTAAAACGGCCTCTAAGTGCCTCATTTTACAGCCCCAAAATATATTCAAATAATACATCTCTCCATTATGTAATATATAATAATCTATATATTATAAAATTATTCTACTGTTCATCTTCTTCATGAAACCGAAAACAGACACAGAAAACCATTTTTCCTGTAAGCATTCCGTGATCCGTCGCCGGCCGTCCGGTCACTTCCCTGGCCAGCCACCACCACCACCACCTCCGTTGAGGCGATGGCTAGCGGTCGGCGGGGGTTTGGCCGCCGGAGGTGACGGTTTCCGGCGAACTCAAAAATACCTTTTTCATGATTTTCCCATGAAAACGAGAGATGGGTCCGTCTCCGTTGAGCGCGAACTTCCTTTCTAAGAATCCTAAGATCTACCCATGAAAGAGAAGAAGCAGAGGAGGACCTTGTTCGCGGTTTGGAGGCGAGAAGAGCGACGGGGTGTCATGACGCAGTGGTGGCGTAGCCGAACTTCTCCTACAGCAAGAACAAAGATCTGATCCATTTACTTGAGCGTGTAAACTTCTCCTCTTGCCCCAAGTGGGCTTTTATAAGTCAGAAAGTTGGGAGGTGGAAGGGTAAAGCCGTAATGGCCATGAAGGCTCCTCTTAATAGCCTTTCGGTTACAATGACGGGATAAGAAACGGTGGAAGATGAACAGGTGTGTCCAGTTGGCGGTTTCCTATTGGACCAACACTTCCTCCTTTATTATATAATTATAGAAGGAAAAACGGCCCGTAATTACTCCTGGTGTAACTTCCCACACCAGCATTTATTTCCACGCGTGTTAGAATAATTTCGGGCCTGAACAGTCGTTTCGGCCAATGTCACGGGCGTGACACATAGGTCACGGGCGTGACAGGTCCGGGTGACAATTTTTTGGGTTGACGATCGTCGAACTGAGATCGACGGTCGTCGAAGGGTGGTCACGCCCTAGGTCACGGGCGTGACACCTAGGTCACGGGCGTGACAGGCCCGGACGGCAATTTCGAGGTCGACGATCGTCGAACTTAGATCGACGGTCGTCGAAGGCTGGTCACGCCCTAGGTCACGGGCGTGACACTTAGGTCACGGGCGTGACAGGCCCGAGTTCAATTTCGGCGATCGTTTTACGGAGACCGACGATCGTCGAAGGAGTCACGCCCCTGGTCACGGGCGTGACACTTTGGTCACGGGCGTGACATGTCTGGGCTGCAAGGTCGACGATCGTCTCACGGAGATTGACAATCGTCAAAGGAGTCACGCCCTTGGTCACGGGCGTGACACCTTGGACACAGGCGTGACATGCCCGGGCAGCAAGTTCGACGATCGTCTCGCGAAGATCGACGATCGTCGAAGTAGTCACGCCCAAAGTCACGGGTGTGACGGGTCGGTCACGGGCGTGACCAACCCGTGACCCGAAACCTCGATCGATTTATTTCAATTTTTGGGCTTCACGGGGTTCTGTCACGACCAACCGACTCCTAGGGGTCTAGCCGGAAATGGGATGTTACACGCATGACCACCGGTCGTGCACCACTGATCGTGTGCATTGATTCCTCTTTTGCTGGAGTTCTGTCTGGGGTAATCGCACGACCACTGGACATAGTGCGCACAAACACCGGTCGTGCGCCATCGCTCGTGCGCATTACCCCCGTTCTTCTCTTTATTTTTCCATGCCAATACACACGATCACTGGCCATAGTGCGCACGACCACTGGTCGTGCGCCTGTGATTGTGCGCATTATTCAATTCTGCTTTCTATAAATATAGCAGGTCTCGCCCTAATTCCGCATCTTTTGGATCGATCGATTTCTTCCGCCATTTTTCATCTCCGACGAAGGGTTCCGCCATTTCCCTTCATCCTGCACCGTAGGGAGGGGCTCCGGGCAAGCTTTCACTGCCAAATCCAAGCCGGAGCATCCTCTCGGACTCCTCCATCATCTCTTGGGCTTATTTCAAGCTTCAACGCCATAGCCATCAAGAAAAGGGAAGCTTGCAACTTTCGTCCGCTATCGTGACACGAAGAAGACGGGCCATTGGAAGGTTGTGACAACCCTTTTCTATCCCGGACGCAGTTGAGGACGGAGCTTGGATGCGGATTGACAACCCGACGATTCCAACCATGAACCCTAAGCAAGACTTCGGATTCTGTCGATATCTTGCCTTGTTCTTCCTTTATTGTTGTTTATGTGTTGTTGTAAACTTTATTTATAGATGATGTGCGCTTAGTTTGTAAAATGCTTATATTAAATCATGTCTATGTGATTTGTATTTTCGTTATATTTGCTTGAGGTGTGCAATATTCCATCAACCATCCACCCTTGCCGCACTAGCAATTGCTAGTGGAATGCGTTGTGATGAGGTGCTTCAACCCTCATTCTACAAGCCTACTCGCCCATCCGTCTAGCGATTCAGTGCATAGCGGCCCGACTAGTTTTCCATCTCGCCTGACAAAGCTTCGCATAGCGGCGTTGCATAGGAGTAGTTGTTAGCATTTTCTTTTCTTTTCCGCAAATATCAAAACCCCAATCGTTAACTCCGACATAAGGACTTCAATCTCAAGTCCTCCTCGAAATTAACTCCACCTTACTATGTTCCTTGAGAGATTAATACTTGGGAAAATTCGCCCATTTTATATTACTTGTGCGACCGGTTCACTACCGTGATCTTACGCATCAACAGTTTCCTATCTACTACGTGAGCAGGTTCTTGAGGAAAGTAAAGCTCTGATACCCGATCTTAGAAAAGCTGGCCTTTGCTCTAGTCATCTTAGACCAGAGGCTTCGACCCTATTTCCAGGCACACTCCATCCGGGTGGTGACCGACCATCCCCTCCACAACATCTTTGAGGGGGTGGAGCATTTAGGGAGGTTGGCAAAGTGGTCGGTGGAACTGAGTGAGTTAGACATATCCTTTGTTCCCCATATCTCGATCAAGGCCCAAGCGATGACCGACTTTCTTGTTGATTACGTGGTCGAGGAGGCGGAGGCGGAACTCACTTGCCTAGTTCTTTTGATGTTGGTGGTGGTTGGTGCCTCAGGGAGTCATTCCTTGGTGGTATGGGTGATCTTGGAGAGCCCCCAAGGAACAATGATCGAGCAGACAATGATTGTGCACTTTCCCATCAATAACAATCAGGCTGAGTACGAAGCTATAATAGCAGGGTTGCGCATGGCCAGGGAGCTAGGGGTGCATGATGTAGTGGTCCACACGGACTCCATGGTGGTGACATCACAGATAACTGGAGAGTTTGAGGCAAGGGAGCCTACTCTCTAACTATATTTGACAATGGTGAAGGGGGTCATTGGCATGTTCCAGACCTTCTCCATATAGCATGTGCCATGAAAGGAATACGAGCAGGTCGACCAATTGGCCAAGCATAGGCCCCAGGTGGGGGGAACCATCACCGACTTGTTCCGCCCATCCATTGAGGAGGGGGAGCGGATGGAGGTGGACTAGCACCCCTCGTGGATGGACCCTTTTGCAACTTTCCTATCCACGGGGGGAGTTCCCGGAGGAGAAGGATAAGAAGCAATTCAAGCATAAGTCGACATACTACCTCATGCGTGACAGGTAGTTATATCGGAATACCCTCTCGGGGTTGTTCGCATGTTATGTCGCCGAGAGGGAAGTCTAGAGGATCTTATAATAAGTCCATTTCGGAGAGTGCGGGAGTCTCTCGGGGAGAAGGACCTTGGAAGGAAGGATAGTCAAGCAAGGGTACTTCTGGACGATCATAGGCCAGGATGCCACTGAATTCATAAATAAGTGCCACAAGTGCAAGTTTTTCGCCCCTCTCCATCTACTGCCAGCTTAGTGGCTCAGGAACATCACAACACACTAGCCCTTTTCCATCTAGGGAATGGATCTGGTAGGACCCTTTCCTCAGGCTAGTGGGCAAAGGAGGTTCTTGCTGGTCATGATCGATTATTTTTCTAAGTGTTTGGAGATAAGGGCGTTGACCAAAGTGACCTCCCTGATAATCAATATATTTGTATGGGGAGAGATCATCTTCCGGCATAGACTGCCCTCGGCAATTGTCACGGATAATGGGCCATAGTTTGCCAGCTCTAAGTTCATCAGTTTCTATGGGCAACTAGGGATTGATCTCAAGTTCGCATTGGTATTTCATCCTAGGATCAAAGGGCAGGTGGAGTCTAAGAACAAGATCATCGTGAACCTCCTAAAGAATAAGGTGGAGAACTTGAAGGGGAGCTAGGCAAAATAACTTCCTTCAATCATCTGGGCCCTAAAGGCCACCCCAAACACTGCCACGGGGGAGACCCCGATCAAACTCTCTCATGGCTGTGATGCAGTACTCCCCGTAGAATTCAAGGTTCGGAAAACTCGAGTGGTTGAGGCAAAAGAAGGTGGAGAAGAGTGGCGAGCCAAGAACGAGGATGAGTTTCGTCTCTCCCTTGATATGGTCGAGGAGCTGCACGACTTGTCATCTATCTAGCAAGAGGAAGTCAAGTTGGCGAATGGCCGAGTATTTCGATAAGCATGTCAGAATCAAGCAATTTGCAAAAGGGGACATGGTTCTGAAGAAGGTCGACGCGGTCGGGAGGTCGGCATCCGTCAGTAATCTGAAGCCCAACTAGGAAGGTCCCTATGTAATCCGTGAGGTCTTGAAGTCAGGAGGATATCACCTCCAAGATATAGAGGGGGAATCCCTCAGTCATGCCTGGAGTGGCAATGACCTAAAGCGATTATGCCCATGAAAGTAATGAGATAGCTTTTTTATGTTCTTTATTATTTACTAATGATTCATTTGCTTAGCAGGAACAACATGAGAATTGGCTGAATAAAAAGTTTGGTTGATGCTCAACACCCACCGTTAGGCTCTTACCTAGCAGATTGGGCTGGTGGTAGTGCCCGGTGGTTGGCCACGGGAAAGTCTGGTTGATGCTCAACACCTGCTATTATACTCTAACCTAGCTGATTAAGCCGGTAGTAGCGCTCGGTGGTTGGCCAAAGGAAATTCTGGTTGATTCTCAACACCCGCCGTCAGGCTCTCACCTAGCTTATTGGCCAGGTGGTAGTGCCCGGTGGTTGGTCGAGAGAAAGTCTGGTTGAGACTAAACACCCACCGTCAGGCTCTTACCTAGCTATTTGGGTCGGTGGTAGCGCCCAGTGGTTGGTCAAGGGAAAGACCGGTTGATGCTCAACTCCCGCTGTCAGGCTCTCACCTAGCTGATTAGGCCGGTGGTAGTGCCTAGTGGTTGGCCAAGGGAATGTCTGGTTGATGCTCAACTCCTGCCATCATGCTCTCACCTAGTTGATTGGGCCGGTGGTAGTTCTCGGTGGTTGGCCAAGGGAAATTCCTGTTGATGCTAAACACTTGCCATCAGGCTCTCACCTAGCTGATTGGGCCTGTGGTAACTTTAGGTGGTTTTCCAAGGGAAAGTCCGGTTGATGCTCAACACCCGTCGTTAGGCTCTCACCTAGCTAATTGGGTCGGTGGTAGCGCCCGGTGGTGAGCCAAGGGAAAGTCTAGTTGATGCTCAACACCTTTTGTCAGGCTCTCCCCAAGCCAATAGGGTCGGTGGTAGAGCCCGTTGATTGCTCTGGAGCCAAGTCCCGAGCTGCACCTGCTATCAGGCTTTCACCTAGGTGGCAGGGCAGGGGTCCTCGGTGGACTTTGTTCTTGCTCTGAAGCTATGTCCCGAGCTACTCTTGTTGTCAGGCTTTCACTTAGTTTGCATGGCAGGGGTCCTCGGTGGACGTTGTTCTTGCTCTGGAGCCAAGTCCCAAGCATCCCCCGCTGTCGGGCTTACACCTAGCTGACATGATAGGGGTCCTCGGTGGATGAAGTTGTTGCTCCAAAACCAATTCCTGGGCTGCTCTTGCCAATCAACATAAGGCATCTGAAGTTGAACTTGGGGGAGTGGCCAAGGGGAAAGGTCACGAGGGAAACTAGGGGTTAGACCCAACAATCCCCAAGCAAGACCAAAAGTGGCGAGCCAGGATCTCAACAACCACCATGGGGTGCCACTATCTAAGCAAGGCATGGTCGAAAATGGCGAGCTGAGATCTCGGTATCTACTAAAGAAGGGCGAGCCGAGGCAGTTATCAACAACTACACTCCATCTTATCGATATTTTACTTGGGTAATTTTGTTTTATAACAAGTCCCTAAAGGGAGGGAATCACGAAGCAAGTTGGATGGTTGTAGGTCCAACTCGACGAGTAGCCTAGCCCTACTATCAAAGGGTGGCGAGATCTCAGGTTCCTTACGCCGGTATATATCCTAACTCAAGTACATTCTAATGGCGAATGTTATCCTAGAGAGGTCACACAGTGAAGGGGCAAGGCGCGTGCGAGTGCAATACAGAAAGCAAGCAATTACAGAGAAGAAAATTTTCCTAGGTAATTTTTCATTGATGAATTTGCTGATTACAAGGGAGCTCACCTCGATGAGGTTACAAAAAGGGCAGAAAGTGATTTACAAAAATAAAGCAAAAAAAGGTAGGCAAGTGATGGGTTAAAACCGAGTTTTAACGAAAGCAGGCAAGTGCACCTATCGCGAGTAGTACAGGATATTTGGGGAGAATATCGAGGTCATATATTTCTCGAGGCAGGTTGATTATTTCTACTCCTATTATCTTACCGAAAATAAGGTGTCAGGTTTTTTTAATAAACTAAAGCGGCTATAAAAAATGGCAGAAAACAGACTGAAAAAGATCGATGAAGAAATAACGCTCGACATCGAATTGATTAAGACAAATAATTTTTAGATAACTAGATACCTAAAAGTTCAAATTGATTAAAGACAACTTGGCCATGGAGATTCCACAAGCATGATCTCACCTATCTCTAGGACTATCACTCACCTGAACATTAAGACTATTCGACCGAGCTCTCGTTCGACGAAGGATTCCTCTTAAAACTCGCATTACGCTAAGAACCCCGCTATTGAAGGGGGGGGGGGTGAAAGTATTGTTTTCAATGCTAGCTAAACACCTAGAGGGGGGTGAATAGGTTTTTGTTCCTATTTAATTTTCTTAACTTGTTTACATATTCCTGTGCCTGTGATTAGGTTAATTATCAGCTTCCAAGAACATTCACAGATGACACAGCAATTTATACTGGTTCCCTAATCTTGGGTACATCCACTATCCCTCTACACCTATCTAACAGTGTGTTGGATTTAACTCTCCCTCCAAAACTCAGCTACTTAATAGCTTATATCATAGATCCCGCAAGAACACACACGTCATACAGATCTACAACTTAGGCACTAAGCCAAACCGAGGTCACAAAGACTTTTCACCTGGCACAAAGCCAAACACAGGTCACAAAGATCTTAGCCTTTATAATACAGGCTTACAAATCCAGAATTACAAAGAATCTAAACAAAAGAATAAGAAAGGTTGTATGATTAGACACTAGAGCAGGAACTCTGTATTCTTCTTCCTAGATTGAGCAGATATGAGTCCAAGCTTTTCATGTTAAAGATAATAAGTAGGCAGTAGAATTTTCTTCAACCAACTTTCTTTTCTCTGCAGAACTTGTAGATCTGCTTCCTCAGAATAGCTTCTGATCCTGCTGTTGCAGATGGTGATTGCTTCAGCTATCTCTTTCCCAGCAAGGTTCTCTGTGCAGAACATCTTCTTCAAGCTCGACGAAAATTGTGACGAAGAAGATGAAGTTCGGCCGCACTTTTGTTTTCAGAAAACCTAGACAAGGAATCGACTTTTTTCCTCTGGCCGATTTGCTTCCTTTTATTCTCAGAATGCTAATTGAGCAGTGGGTCCCACCACCAGGATTGATGGCTGAGATTAAGCCATTCTGCGCATGCATTCTATTTAATCTTGATTCATTAGCTCTTTGTTGTGTGTGGGTCTCAGAACTTAATGTTGAAAATATTCCTTGGAAAGTGCAGAAGATGATAACAGCTGGCCGCCAACGTCCTTGCCAGCAATTACGCAACATTTAAATTTTGGGTCAACTTTGACTTTGTTGACGTCAACAAGACTCAACATCTCTAGACTTAGACAAAATTCAATCATTAGAAACAATGGCATTGAGTGAGTAGGTATCACTCAACGCCACAATACTTAGACAAAATTATGTCTGTATAGGTATTGAGCTCGACAAATGCTGAGCTTCGTTCGACAAATGGCGAGCTCAACTCGACGAAAGCCAATAAATCCACGCATTTGGACTTAGCCAAATTTTTGCTTCAAGGCGTTGAGAGCGTCAAGAGAGTTGAGAGCATTGAGTGACCATGCCTCACTCAACGCTATTTACCTTAGCGAATATTTCTGCACCTTGGCATTGAGAGAGTAATCTCCACTTAACGCCAAAATACTTAATAGAATTTTTCTGTTATCTGGCATTGTGTGAGTAAGCTACACTCAACACATGTGGACTTGGTGAAAATTTTGCCCAAATATTTTGTGGAGTTGACTGGCACAGCAACACTCAATTCTATAAGCTGTATTGCATTGAGTGAGTAGACCATACTCAACGCCTGTGGACTTGGCCACATTTTCAGCCAATTTCTCTAGGCTTAGACTGGCTCAGCCTAATACAGCCTTTTTGCTGTATGGCATTGAGTGAGTAGACTACACTCAACGCTTTTGTACTTAGCAAATTTTTTGGCTCTCTTTCAGTTAGGCTGAGATAGACTCAATGCTATATGTTATTTGGCATTGAGTGAGCTGTCCTCACTCCATGCTTTTGCACTTAGCCAAATTTTACTAGACAATATTGAATCCATACCTCTGTCATTGAGTGAGCTTGCTCCACTCAATGCCTGTGGACTTAGTCGATTTTTGCTATGTCGAGCAACCACTTATTTTCTCCACAAGTCCAATCAATTTGAAATGGACAACCTGCACTCAATACCTCAAATACACATCAAATATAGTTGGTGTGTGTGACATTGACCTATTTGACTTCTCACAAATCAGGGACATTGGGAATAATGGACCCAATAATCTCCCCCTATTTGAAGAAGTCAAAACCCTTATCAAAAATAAAAAATGTTTTCTTTTCCTGGTCAATGACACACACAACTTATACAGCAAAATAAATATTTAAATTCTGATAGGCTATATGTAAATATACCTCATTTCCTTCTTGTATGGTGAGCATCACTTACTCCCACTTACTCCCCCTATTTTGCTGCAAGGTGTTTGTCCTTACTTGAGTGTCACATGTCTATCTTTCTCCTTTGCCATCTCTCCCACTTGCTATGTCTCCCCTTTCTATGACCTACTATCTTCTCTCCACTTTTTTGACTTTTGTAGAATAGGTAGATGGGGGCTAGCCCTGCCATTGGATGACCTTCTCTCTTCTCTCCAGAGTAACTTACTCCCCCTCAGTAGAAGCATCAGTGAGTTGATGCTACTTGGGAGTCTGTATGTCCAGCAAGATGAAAAATACCTTCACCAAAAAAAATGCAAAAGGGAGTGCTTGAAGCTATGCCAAGTTCAACATATCAAACTCAATTTTGAGGGTGTTGAACTTTGCTTCATCTAATGGCTTAGTGAAGATATCAGCCACTTGCTTGCCTGTGGGAACAAACTCAAGACTGATCTCTTCCTTCTACACATGCTCCCTAATAAAATGATATCTTATTTCTATATGCTTAATCCTGCTATGTGAGACAGGATTCCTAGCAATAGAAATAGAACTTGTAGAGTCATAGTAGAGATGAGTTCTACTTACCTGAAGGTTATAATCCAGGAGCTGATGTTGGATCCACAGCAGCTGAGTATAGCAACTACCTTCTGATATATATTCTGACTTAATAGTGGATATAGCCATACTAGTTTGCTTCTTTCTGCTCCAAGAAACTATACTTATTCCTAAGAACTGACAGGTTCCAGTAGTGCTTTTCATGTCTTCTTTGTAACCTGCAAAATCTGCATCTGAAAATCCTGTTAGATCAAAATCTTTATTTCTAGGGTACCAAAGGCTAAGATCTGGTGTGCCCTTAAGATACCTCAATATTCTCTTTGTAGTAGAGTAATGAGATTCTTTAGGGAAGGCCTGATACTTAGTATAGACACATATGACATACATGATGTCAGGCCTACTAGAAGTCAGGTATAGAAGGGAGCCAATAATCCCTCTATACAAAGACTCATCAACAGGTTTCCCTGCCTCATCTTTGCTCATAGGCATAATTGATCTCATTGGAGTTCTCATGGTGGAGGCATTCTCCATACCATACTTTTTGATTAGCTCTCTGGTGAACTTGGACTGGGATATGGACAAGCCATCATCAGTTTGTCTTACTCTTGAGTCCCAAGAAGAACTTGAGCTCACCCATGCTTCTCATTACAAACTTCCCATGCATAATTTTAGCAAACTTCCTGTAATGGTTGTCATCAGTAGAACCAAAGATAATGCAATCGATATATATCTAGACTAGGATAAGCTTGCCCTTTGATTCCCTTAGGAATAAGGTCTTGTCAATCTTCCCCCTTGAGAATTTGTTCTCAATGAGGAAGCTAGACAAGATTTCATACCAAGTCCTAGTGGCTTGCTTTATCCCATATAGAGCTTTCCTAAGCTTATATATAAAATTAGCAGAGTTAGGATTTACAAAACCTGGTGGTTGATCCACATATACTTCCTTTTTTAGGTTCCTATTCAGGAATGCTGACTTGACATCCATTTGGTAGACTCTTAATCCCTGATAGGCAGCAAATGCAAGGGAAATCATTAAGGCTTCCAATCTGGATACTGGGGCAAAGGTCTGGTCAAAGTCTATGCCCTCTTCGTGCTTGTAGCCTTTAGCCACCAGTCTAGCCTTATTCTTGACAAAAATGCCATCTTGATCCAACTTGTTCTTGTAGATCCACTTAGTTCCTATGACATTTTGTCCTTATGGTCTGGGGACCAACTTCCAGACCGTACATCTCTTAAATTTGTCTAATTCTTCCTGTATTGCTCTAATCTAGAACCAGTCTTTAATTGCTTCTTCAAACTTCTTTGGATCATCTTGAGATAGGAAGCTTGAGTAGAGAGCTATATTCATGCTCCTGCTTCTGGTCTGGACTCCATGATTTGCATCACCAATGATTTGGTGTATTGGATGGTCCCTTAGATGCTTGGTAGTTGGGGGCAATCTAGTTGCAGCTTGTTGATCTTCATTGTTTTCAACTAGCTGGTCTTCATTTTCTTGAGGTATGTTTTACCCTTCTCTTGGAATAGGCAGTCCATCATCATTTTCTTGGACTATGGGGTTAGCTTCTTTGATGTCCATCTTCTCCATCATTTGCTTTTTAACTGCAATGATATAAGAGGAGGAGCTTGGCAGCTCATAGTTAACCATGTTGGATTCATCAAAGACAATATGCATTGACTCTTCTACAACTTGGGTAGTTAAGTTGTAAATTCTATATGCCTTACTATGAGTGTTGTACCCAACAAAGATCCGATCATGGGACTTGGCAGCAAACTAAGTTTAATGGACTTTTCCATTATTGAGCACATAGCACTTGCAACCAAAGATCCTGAAATAGCTCAGGTTTGGTTTTATGCCCTTCAAGATCTTATAGGGAGTCTTCTTGTGGCTCTTGGTGATAAAAGCCCTATTAAGGACATAGCATGCAGTGTGAACTGCCTCAGCCCAGAAGTATTCTGGGAGGGATGAGTCACTTAATAAGGTTCTACCAGCCTATATGAGAGTCCTATTTTTCCTCTCAGCAATTCCATTTTGCTGGGGTGTTCTAGGAGAGGAAAATTCTTGATGAATCTCTAGCTCTTCACAGAACCTTATCATGCACTCAGGCTAAAATTCAGTGTCATGGTCACTTCTGATTTTGACCACAGTGCTGTTGAATTCATTCTAAATTTGCTTAACAAATGTCAGAAAGATATGAGGGGTTTCAGATTTCTTCCTTGAAAGAACACCCAGGCAAATCTGGAAAAGTCATCAACAACCACAAGGGTGTAGACTTTCCTACATAGACTTTAAATTGGCATAGGACCAAACAGATCTATATGCATGAGGTATACGCACCTCACTGAGTCTTTGGTGCCAATGCTCTTGAAGGAGGTCTTAGTCTGTTTTCCCTTTTGGCATGCAGAGCAGATACCCTCCTTAGTGTATAACGACTTAGGCCAATTCCTAACCAGCTCTTTACTGAATAGCTTGCCTATGGTCCTATAGTTTAGATGGGCTAGCCTCTATGCCACTGGAACTAGAGGAGGATTTCTCATCAGCAACTAGGCATATAGGTGAGTCTTTGCTAGAGAATAAAAAAAATCTAAACAGTACACATTTCAACTCCTAATGCCTGTTAAGATGACCTCCTGATCACTTAACCTCCTAATTTGGCACTCATCCTTGTTGAAAATTATGTCATAGCCAAGATCACAGAGTTGACTAATGCTTATCAGATTGTGTTGTAACCCTTCCACATAGGATACCCTAGTGATGGTGACTATGTCATTAGAGATCTTACCATAACCTCTAGTCACCCCTTTTATGGACCCACCAAAGATAACCTTTGGTCCATTCTTTACTAGAGCATAATCCTCAAGCAAGCTCCTTATTCCAGTCATGTGCCAAGAACATCCACTATCCAAGTACCATATAGGGGTATGAGCACTTGGACTAACCTGCAAAATACAAATCAATTAACCTTAGGACCCAAATTTTTATTAGGTCCTAGGTGCATGTTATGCAGAAAATAATTCTTCCTGCATGTAGCATTTCTAATAGGCAAGCCAACATTTTCTCTCTCCAAACTATGATTGTGCAAGCAATCAACAAAAAAGTGGCCTAACTTGCCACAACACCAACACTCATGGATGTTTTATCTTCTTTTTGGAGCAGGTCTAGTGGCTTTGTTAACAGTAACTCTGGGCCTAGAAGGAGTAGCACCAGTCCTATTCCATGGTTTTCCAGCCCCAGTCTGACAAGAGGTGGGTACTGGCAGTAAAAGTTCTTGGGATATCTTGAGCCCTTCTAGCAGTAGCTTTCTTTTAGAAAGCATACTATTGATGGACTCAAAAATGCCCAGGTTTGGTCTATTGACAGCCTTGCCTTTTGTCTTAGAGTGGGCTGGAGGAATTGGAGAACAGATAGCAGTTTTACCGTTGACTGAAGGGCTGTTGCACCAAACACAAATTGTCCAGGATGAGCATTTGTATTTTCTTATAGGCACTTGCACCTTTGCTGTGACTACCACCATATTGTTGAACATCTGTTCACACAAGATTATTTAGCATGATTCCATTGACAAAAAATACTCTCATGGTCATGGCTGTTAGAAGGAAATTGCACTCTATTAAATTTCATAGGAGGCTTAGAGGCTAGTGGCTCCACTTGAGCTTTGCCCTTTCCCTTGGGATTAGCAGCTCTTATCCTTCCGTTGAATCCCAACCCTTTCTTTCCCTTTTGGCAGGAGAATGAGTCTATCAAGAGCAACACTGTACTAGGCTTGGAGTAGCTAGCCACTAGTTCCCTCTCCTTTTGGAGCTTTCCTTCAAGATTCCTGATATGGTTATTCTTGAAGGTTATGGTGCTCATCTGAAGCATTGTTACATTCTTCAGTTTGCTGACTTCTTGAGTCTACAGATCGAGCAATTTTGTTGATTCTGAAGCAGCAAGCTTTAAAGAGACAATTTACTAAGCCTGTTGTTTGGCAAAGAGCTTGCTTTTCTTTAGAGCCTGTAGAAGTGCACCATAATTATCATTAAATTGATTGATGTCTCCCTCAGATTCGGAGCCATCATCATCACTTAATGCAGAAGCACAAGATCTGGAACTGATTCATAATCTGAACAAGCAAGGCTAACAACAGAAATTACCTTGCTTAGACCAGGCTGATCCTGTCAGATTTCTTCATCTGACTTAGCCATCAGCCCAAGGCAGCAGCTGTCTTCTTCAGAATCCACCTCTTAATCACCATCAGATTTTGATAGAGGGGCTCTGTCTTGAATCCTAGCAGTAGGATGAACCTTCTCAGCTTTTTCTTCCAAAGTAGCCAGCCTTTTGATGCAGTCTACTTTTACAGCTCCTTCTTCAATAGTGTATAGCCCAATGTAGACTTCTTCTTCTTCTTCTGACTCTAATGAGGAGGAGTCAGTCCAGCTTCTTTGCTTCTTGGCAATGAGGGATTTCTCCTTGTTGCATTTTTGTTGGTGGTCCTTTTTCTCACTATGTTCCTTTCTTTTGACTGGGAAGTCGGCTATTACATACCCATGTTTTTCTATTATGATAACAAGTCATGTTAGATGAAACATGTTTACAAATTTTGGAACCATACTTGTCCTCCTTAGAGGATTTTCTTCTACCTTGTAGTAGTCATCCTTGGGATGAGGGAGGTGGAAGGCCTACCTCTCCAGTGCTTCTTGTTTAAGAACTTCTGGAATTGCCCGGTGAAGGCAGTAAAGTATTCATCAGACCATTGGCAATCTGATTGTTGCTCTCTTATTTTCCATAATCAGATTCATCATCTCTCCTTAGTGGAAAGGGAGACATTCTTCTGCCTTTGCTAGAGCCTTCAGCTTCAATGATATAGACTTGTCTCTTGCCAGATACTTGTTCTTGTTCTCCTCTTCTTTCTATGAAGCCAGCTGCATTTAATATGACTGCAGCTTCCCAAAGAGGGTGTGAGGAGCTGTCTCACCCAGCTTTGCCATTTCTCTGATGGCACTGATTTTAGTGTCCCACTCTCTAGAGAGAGATCTAAGGAACTTTTCATTCAGTTCATAGTGTCTGAATACTCTTCCATAAGTCTTCAGCTCATTCACAATCCTAAAGAACTTTTCATAAAAGATGGTTATATTATCCCCCTTGGATTGCCTAAAAGCCTCAAACTCTTGATTGAGCATGGACATCCTATCATCTCTAACTTCATTTGTCCCCTCCATGTAGATCACAAGTGTTTTCCACATTTCCTTTTTTGTTTTGCAATGGATCAGATTTTGAAGTGTAGAGTCATCAACAGCGCTCATAATGATATTCTTTGCCCTCTTGTCTATTGAGGTCAGGTCCAACTCATCCTTGGTCATCTCATCATATGTCTTGGAGGTCTTGACATTTGCATCCAGTGCAAACACCTTCATTGGAATATATGGTCCCTATTTAACTTTAATATACATTCTAGGGTCAGCAGCTTCTATGAACTACCTCACCCTTGCCTTCCAGATGCCTAAATCTTCCTTCCTATAGATTGGAAGTCTCACAGCACTCATCTCCCTATTTGTCATTCCTGAACCCATAGATACAGACTTATAGCTAACCTTGGAGATCTACTCGGACTGTTAAGCCTCTAAAGAGCAACCTCCCTCTGATACCACTTAAAAGTCTTATTTTCAAGGCAAGCTAAACACCTAGAGGGGGGTTATTAGGTTTTTGTACCTATTTAATTTTCTTAACCTGTTTGCAGATCCTGTGCCTGTGATTAGGTTAATTATCAACTTTCAAGAACATTCACTGATGACACAATAATTTATATAGGTTCCCCCATCTTGGTACATCCACTGTGTAATGCCCCGAAACTCAAAAGAAAACGGGCAGTGCGTTTGACCAGATTATTTGGGTCCTGGTAAGGGCCACAGGGCCTGGGAAACGGGCGTGTCCAAGGGCGTGTCGTGCTCGGCTTGCACGATTTTTCCTGGGGTCGACGAGTTGCAGTCGACGATCGTGGATGGCAGAGAACATGTCCGGGAGAAACGGGCGTGTCCAGGGTCGTGGAAAGAGTTACACAGCCGGGATACGGGCGTGTCCCAGGGTGTGTCTAGCACACGGCCTGTGATACGGGCGTGTCACAGAGTCGTGTCCTATTCAGAATGTTTTCATCCAGTGTCGGTATAGGGAACACACCCAACAACACGGGCGTGTACTATATGACACGGGCATGTCAATTGTGACACGGGCGTGTATAAGCCTGTGTCCCATTCGGGACGTGACGGTTTCAGCGCTGATTGGGGAACACGGCCCATGACAAGGGCGAGTCACAAGCTGTGTTCGGCCTAGTAAATTAACTTTAAGTGCAAATCGTGGCCGTTACGTTTCCTTCAAAAAAGATCCGACAGCTCAGCCCTTCCCCTGCTGGTATATGGCGGGGGGAATAGGGTTAAAACAACACTTCAAGTTGGGCTTTCTCTTTCTAAAAGCATTAGAAAGAGATGAGAGCAAGGAGGAAGATGAAGAGAAAATTTGTTTGCCGGAGAAGCTTCGGAGCCCCGATTCTCAATCCGAGTCCAGATCTGCGAAGGCGAGGCCGATACGGTGCTTTCCATCTGACTAGATCTTCATGGTGATGAAGAGAAATACTAGGTAACGATTCTCTTCTTGGACATTTGAAGTCCCCTTTTCCCTTTTGCATAGGAAGCCCACTCTCTCGCGTATACGGTGAGATTGAGGTGTTCCTTCGGGTAGACATGAATCGTCCCCATTGTTTTGCATGTAGAGTCTGGAATAGAAGTACGGACATAGGCATGGTGTGTGAAGCCTACCCAGACAAGTTTGTCTGGATCGGTGATGTTTCATATGTATGATAGCTATAGAAGATTCTGTGCAGATGATTGTTTTTGGGGTTTTCTACACAGTAGATTGCAACAGGGGGTCTTGGGGATTAACTCCAAGGTGCACCCAAAAAACTGGGCAGAAGCGAGATTTTGCTATCTTGGTGTCCTGGGAGCAAACTTGAAAAAATGTGTTATGTAATTGTGAAATTGATTTTGGATTCGGTGAAGCTTGACCGTGCATATGCTTAAATTGACAGTGCGGTGTGAGCATCAGGCATGTGGAACCGGTCCCCAGGCTATGTGGTTCGGTGACAGTGACCTGAAAAAGTGACTGGCCGTTGGCATAGTTGGGTTGTCTTAGACTATGGTCAGAAAGAC